>JAEIFV010000116.1:0-561416 GCA_018904265.1 Lordiphosa collinella
AGGAACGATCGGTCGGAAAACTAGTTCTTGTGAGAAAAACTTTTTTGTTTTTAATGGAAACGTCCTTTACGTTGGCATAAATTTATTTTATATTTTTTTACACAATTCTATAAAGTTTTGTCAAAATCGGATGACTATAGCATATAGCTGCAGTATGAATGATCGGACGAAAAAGAAGTTCTTGTGAGAAAAACTTATTTGCTTTAATTGGGATCGCCTCAAACTTTCGTAATCAACAGTTTGTTATGCTTTTCCATGATTGCACTAAGTTTGGTTCAAATCGGACATCTATATAGTATAGCTCCCATAAAAAAGTAAGGTCCGAAAAGTTGTCTTATTTTGAAAAACAAACTGCAAGGGTATACATAACTTCGGCCGAGCCTAAATTAACTTTCCCCTATTTTTTGCCTTGATTTGATTTTAATTATTTTTTGAGTTCTTTTCAGTGCATAGAAATTAAGAGGGATTTTGCTGTTTGGTAATTATGTGTGAATAAGTGAAACAAAATTTTTAAACTTTATTTTAGTTAGCACACTATATTTAAGTTAGCACATAGTTGAGATGATTGCAGAAAACCTGTGTAAAAAATTTTTATGGTTTTTTTTTAAGATTTTCTGCTTCCCTCATTTAAATCCACTCTACGAAATTGCCTTTACTATAGTTCTTAAAGTCATCCAACGAGCTACTTCAAGCTCAATGCTGCTAATGGAGAATGCCAATGTTAGTACAATCGTTTCGTTGGTTGCTGTAGAATTCTAAGTATACGAGAAACGATTGTGCTCCAAATTAATATAAAGGGTATTAACTAGTCCTCAAAAAATGATGAATGGTAAGCTCCAAAAGTTTTCAACATAACAGCAAAACAAACAAGAGATCAACTGCCACATTCTAAACGCCTTGAGGGGGTGATTATAAAAATCGATCATAAAACTGAATGCTGTAATCAATTGAAGTGTTTTAAAGATATTCAAAGTATCGACTAATAAACTGAATATTATGGTATTCATTAATGGGCAACTATTTTTCACAGTCATAAATTTGTGTCTTAATACTTTTTACACTCTGTACCAGAGGAACACAGAGTATATTAAGTTTGTGCAAAAACTTCTAATACTTGCAGGCAGATCAAGTTTATTTTCAGTTTTAGCCACGCCCCCTCCCGTCATATTTCCGTCAGTTTTATAGATAAAAGGTTCAAAGCTTTTGGGTATATTGAAATCAAGATTATTTATCAGCCCGCTAAAGATTTTGGGTCGGTTGTCGTTATAAGGAAACAAACAGTTTTTGGCGCACCGTCGCAACGTGATGCAATTATTGAAACTAGCTTTTAACTAAATATTTAATGGGCATTGAAAACAAATAAAAAATATTCTTATAAATTTTTTCAGCAGACTTTTTTCTGTGGTGTTCTTATATGTTGGAAATCCACTTTCCTCTTCCTAGGGTATTTTAATAACAAAACTTTTTACCATGGCAACTGTAGTAGAATTGTCACAAGAACTGCTACCCACTGCCGTAGGTTGAATAAACCGGATTTAAGTAACAAAACTGTAGCAATTTTTCAGTCACACAGACACAGCCAATTCAATTTTAAGAAGCAAAAGCTTTGTACGTATGTATGTGTAGTACGTACGTATGTATCTCAAGGTCGGTTGGTCGGTTGGCCGCTGGCTAACCTGGAAATCAACTTGGGTAACGGGCTAGCCGCACCCAGCAGGATCTAGTTCCTCCCAGGCGGAAGTAAATGTAACTGGACGTTCACTTCCTTAACTTGTGGACTGCACGCAGAGGGAGGGGAAAAGTGCGTCAGCAGCTTAATTAATTTATATAACAAAAAGAACACAATGCGGCTGAACTTAACAATGGTGTATGTCCAGCGAGTAGGCCAATTTGGTTTGCTTTCGAAATGCACGACTGTCAATGCATTGCTAAATCATTTTTTTGGACTTAATACCCATGCTTTGGCTTTGGCTTTGGAGTATAACGAATGAGCACGACTGAGACTGGAACCCCGCCCACAATTCTGCCACGAAAAACAATTCATTCCCTCCATCCCCAAAAAAAAAATGAAACTGTTACTTTCATTCATTGTCGGTTTGGTCGGATTTTTGTTGTAGTGGCTTGGCGGGTCACTTCATTTACTCGTAACTGTAACAAATTGTAAATCAAATTGCTGAAATGTTTTTGGTTTTGTGGCGCTTTGTGTGTGGCAATCGTCCAATTGCCTTAATTTAACCGGGAGCATTTCGAGCGGTCACGGTGTCATACAATCTCGTGTCTCGCATTTCCTAAAGACCAGAAATAATTTGTATATTTTTCTTCGCACATATTTGTGTGAATTCTTGGCTACAGTCGAAACGCACGGACCAACTTAATTGACTTGCCCTTGTCAATAATACCTCAATACCTCGACTTGACTTTGGCTACTTGTGTTTCCAATTTTATTGCAGCCTTTGTTAGTGTGGCGGTGATACGACGAAAATAAGACCCCACTCACTACATAACTCAAGGCGTGAATGTCATGAAATCACCTGAATTCAACTGCAAACAAATGTTATTCGCTTTTATGGAGCACAATTCGAGTAATTTTTGGTTAAATGTTTCAACTGCTTAAGGCACGCATGCTATTTGCCTTTCTAATACACATTAAATTAATGAAGTCGAAATAATCAGACGTAGGTATGTGCATATGAATGGCTAAAGCCATTCTCTAAATTTATATAATTAATTTCTGACGAATTAATGATGGATTTTTAAATTGAAAATTCATTTTCCTAATCACATAATAACCATGTGAAGTCTGAGTCAACGTGTATCAGCAGTAAATTTTTGAATGATTGATCGAGATCTATGGGAAACTAATTCTGTCAAATTTATACCGACCCGATGGCGAGAAGTTATCGGTTGATACAAATATATAAAATAAATTAAAAATACACATGTTAGATTTATTGGTACAAATATTATAGAGAAATGTCACAAAAGGCAACATAATATACGCATTCTTTGTAGACTTCATTGCCGCATTTGACTCAATCTACAGAAGAGCACCTATGCTAAAGAAAGCTCTTTAAAATCCTAAGAATAACTTGTACGAAAACAGCGAAAAATGGGATCCCAATGGAAAAAACCATATCAGCGCTAAAAAACAATTGTGAACCTTGGTGCTTATCAATTCATACGCCGAAGTCACAAATAATTGTGTTTTAAAAAATCACTGGAGAAATTTGGCATGGAACAAGAAATGAGAATTGAATGGCACTGAACTAAAACTTTTAAAAGCTTTAAGTACCTTAGAGTTCGCATTACTCATAATTATCAGTTGAAGAACAAACTCTCACGGACTAAAAAAAAACGATTTTTTTCTTTTTTGGAACGGGAACATTTGGACCACATTACAACATTAGATCTTTAAGGAAGTCACTAATGTAAAAAACGACTTCGTCTGCAACGTTTCAATTTATCTTGAAATGGCGCAAATATGCACAAAAACTGTTAAAACCACTTCATTGTGCATTTGTTGAAGATTAATTTGACATTTACAAATGCAGTGGATTGGACTGGATTCACTGGTTTTGATCCACAAAACACAAACACTTTAAGGTTAGATCGTACTAAAAAGACGTCTTTTCCGACCAATGTGCAAGGGAGTGTGGGGAGGAGGGTAGTGTGGGAGGAATGATGGGAAGATGCACAAAAAGGCCAAGGTCTTCCTTGTGAAAAATGTAAAACAATTTTTTTTCACTTACCTTGTCGGGGACTCGAACTCACAACTTACTTACCTTGTCTCGGGAAACAATTGCCGGCATCTTAGCCCATACGACTATCAACTACCCGCTCGGAAATATAAAGGGAAGCGACAAGTGACGATTCGATATAGAGATCAGTGTAGATTTTCTGAATGTGACATTTAGCATTTGAAATCCTTAACGTTTTTTTTAAGAAAACCTACATGTCAAGAACTATGTGAAGAACTATTTTCTAAATGAAAAATATAACTTTTCTGTAATAATTTTGAGCTAAATGCTTGTACCTAATCGTGTGTAGGTTTTCAATATTTAAACGATAATGTAGAAAACCTAAATTTTCGTGTGGTTTTTATATCGCTGTATAAAAAATGCAGAAATTATTTGAAAATAAACTGGTTTTCTAAAGTCCTGAATCATTTGCCTTTGTCCTCGCAGCGTTAAACTTTTCAACATGTTTTGTTTACTCCTTTTATTTCTACACGTAACATGTAGTTTTTCTACATACCACGTTTAAGTTTTTTGCTTTCTACATTTAACGTAAAAATTAGTTTCGGATGGCCGTGGGGAAATTGTACAAAAACACCTCCTTGTCTTCATTAGGGTTGTTCATCGATCTCCTGAAAATTCTATAAAACGATAACGATTGATATTTTTTAGATTTAAAGCCCCTCTTCTGGTCTTGTAGACAAAAATGGGGAAAAGATTTTGTAATTCTGTTTCTTGTATTCGGTTGCACAATTCATTAAAAATAATATAAAATTAAAAATGTGTGAGTGCGAGGAATGCTCAAAAAGTTTTATAGATCAGAAGAGGGCCTTAACCCCTTCCCCTCTTCTTAAGTCAGCCTCCCAACCCCTCCCAACCGATCGGAAAAATATGCCCAGAAATGAAATCAGAGCACACAAAAACCCCCAAGTACTAATTTTGAAACGTCTAAAGCCCAAGACAACGATATTATTGATTTCTGCCGATCAGTTTTCCATTCTGTCCCAGTGTGCATTGTCCCAAACTTAATGCAGTAATTTGTAAGTCTGGCAGCACTGTCTTCAACTGAAATGCGAAAGCCGTAAAGCACGCTTTTCAAACCAAGCACAATTATTAGAAACTGGGCATAAATCCTGGAACAATATCCCTGTTGAAACTTGTCGCAAGCTTATATTGTCCATGCTTCTAAGAATAGAATTGATAAACGGGCTACTAAGTGTGTCTCGTTGATTCTAGCTCAAAAGTACACTTTACAAAAAATAAAGTTTGACATCATTCCAATTTGATGGGCACACATATTTTGAAGACCGTTTTTTGTTAACTTTAATACTTTTTAAGTTTGTCTTTAACTCATTTGCATTGTTCTACTTCTGTTTACAGGATTAAGTATGGTTATTTAAAAAATTTGTTGTTTTATAGAGAAAAACCAAGGCAAATGTAAAAACTTTGAATTTTATACTATGAAATAAAGAAATTTTACTGTCCATAATTCAGCATTAAGGCTTTATGTAGTTAAATTTTAAGAACAACTTTTCGGGGATTTTTCTAGAATTCTCAAAATTTGGATAACTTAATATGTGAAGCGACCGAAAATAAGTCCGTTTACTAGGCAAAAACCGTTCGCATCAAATCTACGTGACCATGAAGTCATTGAAGTAGACTGCCTCTTTTTTGGGATTTTAGTTGAAAAACACTCAGTAGTTAAGGGGATGTCAACGTGTTCATAGCAACTGGTACCTCTCTCGCATGGTGAATTTCTGATGACTCTACCTTATTAATTATACAGTGCACTTAAATTTGAAGAGGTTTTCAAGTGTCCCATTTTAAGAATCTAATCTAGTAACTGGTCATTTTATTGTCACTTCTCAGATTCAGTTCGTAATGAAAACGTTTAAATGAAAATTTCTTGGTGTTGTAGCCCTTTAATAATAAATAAATTAATTAGTTCTTAAAATGTTGCGTGGGATGTTTTTTTTTTGGTGTTATTTCAGCCTCATCATTAAAGTTTGAGACTCACTCACACTACATCCCCAGTGTCATTCATATTTTAATACTATCTGTGAAGCAAATTTAAACTTTTAATCCCATTTCAGCGCCACACCACACGAATAAAATGCAAGTTGATGCATGCGCTATTAAGTATGCTATAGATATTGTGCGCCAAATTCCATTCTCAACAAGCACTTGCATACTTTTAGGCTGCCATTGAATTTTAATTAAACAAACTTGTTCACATTTAATGCATATAAACACATACAAACATGTATGTCTGAAGCAAACATTTTGTGCTTAGTTTACCCTGTAACGCCAAGAGGACAGTTTGGAGATTCTTTTAGAAGAGAGTATGACATAAAATAGGTATTGCATTTTGAATTATTTAGTTGTCGAAAAGTCAAACTAATAGCCCCAAATTGCGAAATTAGTTCCGATTTAACATTAATCCTTTTTTAGCCTTAATTCTTTAGACACACAAATGTTTAATTTCCTGTTGCGCATATCGTTTGGCTTGAACGTAATATACAAATTTATTGAGCCTATTATTTGCACTAAATATACATACTTACTGCAACTGCCGTCAAAAGTCTATACAAATATAAAAAAGTGAAAGTATATATGTTTGTTCCTATCAGGCGTCTAAACCGCTTAACCGATCAGGAAAAAGTCATAGGATATGTGTCACCGGTCAAAAGTGGTTCAAAAACATTTATCAGAAGCTATTCATGAATCGAACTTGAAATTTGGTATGAAGGTTGGTATTTTGGAGTTGCATATTGTAATGTTTCAGAACGGGTTTCGAACCGGTTCAAAAGTGGATCAGAGCTATAGCTCGGAAGCTGTTTAAGCTACGAACTTGAAATTTGGATTGTAGGCTAATAATATGGAATTGGATATTTTCCAACCTAAACTGGTTTTGAACCAGTTCCAATATAAAACCGTATCAAAAGTGGTTCAGAGCCATATCTCAGAAGTTGTTTTAGCTACGAACTTGAAATTTGGTCTGTAGGTTGGTTTTATGGAGTTGGATACTTTAATGACTCAGAACCGGTTTTGTACCAGATCAAAAGTGGTTCAGAGCCATATCTCAGACTCTATTGATGCTACGAACTTGAAATTTGGTATATAGGTATAATAAAGTTGGATATTTTAATGGCTTAGAACCATTTTCGAACCTGTTCCAAAGTGGTTCAGAGCCATATCTCAGAAGTTAATTTAGCTAGGAACTTAAAATTTGGTCTGTAAGTTGCAATTATGGAATTTGATATCTTATGCTAGAACCGGATCGACCGCTGTTATCTCAGAAGTTATTTAAGCTACAAACTTAAAATTTGGTATGTAGTTAGAGTTCAAACCCGGTTCATCAAAGGTTCAGAGCCATATCTCTGGTCTGTGGGTTAAAAATGTGAAGTTGAATATTTTGCTGGTTCAGAACCGGTTTCGAAATCGTTCCAAAATGGAACCGTTTCAAATATGGTTTTGAGACATATGTATCTCAGAAGTTTTTTAAGCTAAGAACCTAAAATTTGAAATGAACCATCCAATTTAACCACTACAAAAACCTTCTGATTATAAAAGTGGTCTGAACGCTTTTAATGTTTACCAAACTTCAATATTTACTCACACTATAAACTGGATATATGGTGTGTGGGTTGGAAATATGATGTTCGATATTTTCCCTATTTAAAACTCGGTTCGAACAAGGTTGGACGAGTTTAAATCTTAATGTAGATTTGAAACTTGAAACTTGAAACATATTCTCATAATGCAAAGGATCCGGGCGACGCCGGATATTGAGCTAGTCAAATAATAAAAGTAAGAAAACAAATCTTTGATTTTTTAAAAATTTACGTTTTTTAGGCGTTTGATTGTTGCTCAAATATGTAAATGGAGAACTGGAAAATGGATACCTATATGAATTACTTCCTTCTGCCTATTATATACATTTAGAATAAACGTTTTTACTAAACAGATCTGTAAAAGGCATCGAACCGGTCCGTAGCCAAACCCTTCAGAGCCAGTTCGGTTCGGATTCTATTATTTGGGTCCATCGAAACAGACTATGGACCGGACCTTTACGATTATTTACCTCCCGAACCTCAACCTGAACCAGACATCATCCGTTTAAGAAATTTTAAGTCAGAAAATTATATTTTTAAGGAATATTAAAGGGCTGTAGCCGTGGCTCTGTGTTTTTATGCCTAAAAACGAACGCTTGAAAAAAAGATCTGCTTCTGTTTAGTGGTTCTCCCAGTTTTTAAAACTCCGGCTCGGTTCATAACTTGCTTTGTAAAGTTAACTGAACCATGGTTTCGGTTCGGTTCAGTGGTTCGGTCTTAATTGATTACATTTTTTTTGAAGGCCCGTTTCCGTTGTTGAGTTTCGGAATTTAATGATTTTTTAAGTGAATAAGTGATTTTTCGCACACAAACTGAACTCCTAGAAAACATCCCTAAAATCCTTATAGTATATGTACTCCTTAAACACGATAAATATCGAACAGAATATTACAAAATTTTTAAAATATTGAGAATATTGTCTCCTAAAGAAATGGGATAATAACGCAAATCAATTAAATGGCTGGATATTAGGTCTGTGCCGATCAATTCGGTTTATGATTGGTCTTCTTTGTAGAGAGTCCATCAGCAAAACTTAATTAAATCAAAATTCGAATAAAACTTATCCATTAAGCGGAAAACTGAACCCAACCGTTTTGATGCCCCTGCAAAGGGTATTATAATTTTGCCCAGAAAATTGCAACTCATAAAAATAGCACCAAATATAATCTCAAAAATTTACATAATGTTAGCAGAAAGAAAAAACTCCATAAAGTGTGCAGCGTTTTTATTAACAGACTCCGCATTAGGGTTGTCGATGCTTATCAAAGCATCAAAATCAATAATATAAAAAAATTCAATGTTGATATATGTTATATTGAGTCCAAAAAAATGATATTTATTTATTTATTTTCTAATACTTAAAATGAAGTTGAAAAGTTATTAAAAAAGTTTAAGCGATAAGACTAAAAAACCGGCAGAAATTCGAAAACTCGAGGTTGTAATCAAGGAGCATTGAGTGTCTTAAGCCGTGGCCAATTAACCCCCGAGGTTGGAAATGAACAGTTTTAAAAGTTTCCTGAATGTTGTACCTCAGCATAGCAACACAAAGTTGCGCATTGATGTGATACCTGTTCGAAGCAATGTAGCCATTTAAACTATTTAGTTCCTAGATTTAGCATTTTTGAATGTGGAAATGCTTATAAATTTTTGGAAATGCTATTAGCTATAAATCTAGCAACTTTAAAATTATGTTTAGCTATTTCTAGCAATTTTAAAATTTTTAAGACGAAGTGCGAAATAACGTCTTTTAAATTGGTATGGAACCTTTGCTATAGAACTTCAGAAGTCAATTTCGGAGTGATAATTATATAATTTAAGGCATGATCATTAGAAATTGCATTAGTTCATGAGTGATTTCGGTAGAGATTCATAAGATTTAGTACTTCACTTTATGCTTAAAAAGCATTGCCTGTACTAGATTCATGACCGAAGAGCAAGTAAGTAAAGCCATGTTTTCAAATAAGCGCTAATTTCAGCACTGATTCGGTACTGAGCCCCCTGAAGGGTTCTATCCACAGTAGTGATAGTGCAATGAAGACATTCAGGGTGTCTTCAGTCTTTATATTCTTTCGAAGAAATTGACTACTATGAATCAGCATTTTTTGGCCTTTCAGCTTTCGTTTTACCTAGATTCGGGTTCTGCTCGGACTCCAAACAAAAAGAGAGATTGTGAATTCATTGCGGAACTCTGTCCTTTTTGAAGGGTTTGGTAGTCTTAGCACCTTGAAAAGAAATTTTGGTAATTGACAAGTATTGAAACCTTTGCTCATTGTAAATCATAAAGAATTATCATGCGGAAAAATTCAAAAACACAATTTTTCAAGCAATATTTTTGCGCAATTTTATCAGCTCTTGGATCCCTTATAATGGCGGTTTGCAGACCTCATTTAAAGTATTTTTGTATTCGGAACTCATTACAAATTAATTTTTTACAAGTATCTGTTGGACTTAAGTCCAGAAACAACAGTTTTTTAAGTTTTTATTTTTAGCTATTTAATTTACAACACTGGTTCGGCTATATACACTAGGCTATATACACTAGGAGTGCGTTTTGCGTTAATAGCTAACAGTCAGCTTTTTTCCCATACAAAAAAGCTGTTTATTGGCTATAACCGCAAAACGCAGTCCAAGTGTAAATGTTGTAATATTTTGGATTATTTTTAGCAGATGCGTGCTTTGTGACGGCTATGTTTCTGGTTTGCTGGTAGCTTTTTATACTCTTGCAGAGGGTATTATAAAATTGTGCGGATGTTTGTAACGCATAGAAGGAAGCGTCTCCGACCACTTAAAGTATATTCTTGATCAAAGGAAAGTCATAGGAACGTTCGGTCGAAAAACTAGTTCTAGTGAGAAAATCTTTTTTGTTTTCAATGGAAACGCCTCCAAACTACGTATTTCCTAGTTTGCTATGCTTTCCCATGATTCCACCAAGTTTGGTCGTAGAAAAGTAGAGACTGAAAAGTAGTCTTGGTTAGAAAAACTTTTTGATTTCAATGGAAATGTCTTAAAACTTGGCATTTATTTATTTGGAGTGCTTTCACATAATTCTACAAATTTTGGTCAAAATCGGATGACTATAGCATGTAGCTCCCATTGGAACGATCGGTCGAAAAATAGTTCAAGTGAGAAAAACTTTTTTGTTTTCAACGGAAACGTCTTTATCATTAGCATATGCTAACTTTATATACTTTTACACAATTCTACAAAGTTTTGTTAAAATCGAATAGCTATAGCATATAGTGCAGTACGAATAATCAGTGAAAAAAGAAGTTCTAGTGAGTTTGTTATGCTTTTCCATGATTCTACTAAGTTTGGTCGAAGTCGGACATCTATATAGTATAGCTCCCAGACAAAAGTACGCTCCGAAAAGTAGTCTTAGTTAAAAACAAAACTTCTGCCGAGCCGAAGTTAACTTTCCCCTATTTTTTTTTAGATATTACCCCTTCCCCCTGTATATTTTGCTTACTAAAATATCAAATGCTGAAGGATTCAAAAAATCATGGGGCGGTCCTGAACTTCAAAGCGCAATTAAGTATAGAAATGCTATTTCATACAGCTTGGGCCGTTCATCCATATAAGCTCTTCAATAAGATATTCGTATCATGTCGTTGGCCAAGTTGTATTTCTCTAATTACAGTTCTTATTATTATTTTTAATTTTTTAGTTCTTATTTATAATCCTTAAGAATTTAATACTTATTTAGCTTCCATGTGCCTTTTCCACTACACTCAATCTCGTTTTCATTGAATCTGTCAAGTTTTGAAGATAACTTTGGCTATAATAAGTAGTTTAAACTCTCAAATGTAATACAATATTTTGTTTCTCGGAAGTATAGCATATTCCATTTTAATTGGATTGAGGAAAGGTGATCAGGCTGGCTAGTCCATTATATCAACTGAGCATAATTTTAAGATTGGATTTGATTTTCGCTTGTAGGACTACGGACATTGTGATGCATTAAAATTAAGGACCTTTCCCTGGACAAATCCTTTGATAGAACACATTCACATATTCATTACTGTTCATTCCTGAGCTAACAAAACGGAGCTTAAGGATGCCTCATCCTGCAAATGCTATACACAAAATTCCTTACTGAAAAAATAGAAGATAAGGTCCTACCTCTTATCTCTTCAACTAACTGGCATTCCATTGTTTTCTCAGTAAGTAAGAAGTAGTGTAACCACAATTCAGAAAAATGTTTTCACTTTTGGATGCAAATTGTAAGCGCCCTAGTTTGCGGCGGGGTAGGAAGCATGATATCATCTTTAAAGTTCGCTTAACTGTCGTTTTACTAATGGCATTGGATGTAGAGCAGCGACGCCCTTGAATTCGTCGCTTTCTGTACAATTCGACGCTGGATCCGATTAGAAAGTTTAGGTCTACGCCTAGAAGTGCAATTTATTCTTTAATTTGATAAATGGTTCAAGAATTTGATGATAATACTCCTTACCCGTCCAATTAATGAATGACTTAGGCAAGATTCTTTAAATATACTAATCAGATTTCTTACGAAAAGTAATGATGCTATTCCAGCAATGCGAAAAAATTGATTGCGGCTGAGTCGTATAACTCTTTATTCTTTATTCTTTCTTTTATTAATTTTATAAAAGATTTTTTTAGTGTTAAGTTTTTTTTTTAATATAAAACGGCAAGATTTTCTTAGCTTTTAAAGACAAATTTGGTGACTGTCGTATAAATATGAAATAAACCTTTAAAAGATTCCCTTAAAGCCGAGTATCCAGCAACGCAAAATCCAAAAATTCCTGCCAAAGTTCATATGAAAAAAATTGTACCAGGAATTTTCTGTTTATGATTTCGTTTGTTGTGTATCTAGCAACTTGAAAAAAATCCACACTTTGTATAGACAGCGGCGTTCCGATAGCGGCGTTTCTAAAGCGTGTGTGGAACGAAAATCAGCTATTGCACAGCTCAGGAATATATTGTTGACAATTATTTTGGATGTGATGAGCGCATAGATGGAGGCAAATGGGGGTGGAGAACAAAGCAAACGCCAGATAATGTTTATATAAATATAATACCGGTTTTTGTTTTGTAATAGTTTCATTCTCCCTTATTGCTACACATGCAGCAGATACATTTCGACAAGGTACTGACTCGGCTGCTGAGCTCATGTTCTTATCTTGTATTCAAATATAACATACTTTATTTAATTGGCTACCAACCATTGAGTCTTATTTATATATCTGGTGTTTTGTGATGAAAAAGGCCTTAAAGTTTAAGAATCCAATTTCGTAAGTATGCAAAAAGTCAAAATGTTCGGAAATTCAGAAACGGAAATAACACTTCATAAAATATTTAAATAATAAAGCGTGAACCACTAACCCAAGCCGAAGCTCCGAAGCGTTAGCTCCAATTTAAAGAAACGCCTTCTGATGATTGGATGGGACATCCAGGAAACAGCTGTAAAGGTATCCACGCTCTTTTTGGAGTGCCAATGCAAAAGCTGTTTACAGTTATGAACAAACGGTACTTCTTGACCTCGAGCCAGCAAAGCTCGTTACCAAAAAATGTTTGTATCCGCTCAGTTAAGATGCCTCGGCCAAATCAAACTCCTTTGTTCTCCATACCTCCCCAACTTCTTAACAATTAAAACTTATGGTGCAGTGTCCCTTAGTATCTATCAAGCATTTCCGAAGCACCCTTTGTCCCATTTTCAATGCTAAGGCCAGACTGTCAGCTTTCAATTGCTGTAGAGCCCAACATCCTGTAACAAACCTTAAGATACACAATGAATTGATCATTTTTAAACACTTTTAAATGGTTTCTGCCCTAAATAAATCCAAATAGAATTTTAATACACTTATCAAAAAATTTTGGAAATACTTTTATACAAAAATGTGTTGCATACTTCTTGGGTCTATAAATTTATTGCATACTTTTTGGTCTTCCGATACTGGAGATGATTAAGAATTCACCCTGGATATAAATGTGTATGTACATAAACAAAAAAAAAGATGACTCAGTGTTGATGAATGCGGAATTTTTTAAATTAATAAGAAACTTTGTCCAAAGGTTGAATGATATTTGAGATATGTATGAGAGATATACACATACAAATTCTCATGTACAAGAGCGGCACAGCTATGAAGTGAAAGGCCCCTAAAACTTGGCTACAATAGCTCCATATATGTATTTGTATGTTTGTTTGCAAACTAGTCACATAGTGCACGCACATGGGAGCGTATGCTTGTGTGTGGGCGTATGTAAATGCACATAATTTAAGCTTAGCCTGCATATGAATACCGTATCACTTCGCATACACACGCAGACAAAATGAAATAAAGCCAAATGGGCTGGCAAACACAGCAACAACAGGAACTCTAAACAAGACGAAAAAACGGTGAATAATGAGGCGTTTGCATGTGTTGGTGTGTGTCGGTGAGACAGACGAACGATCAGAAGCACGAACATAAAAATAATAATAATCACACAGACACGCACGCACACAAGTACATAAATACGAGCTAGCAGCGAATGGCGTAAGCAGCAGAGAACTGAAATGAAAGACACGCATACATAGACAACAGCGACAACAAGTTTTGTTATACAAGTGAGATTGCTGCTGATGAGGGATCGACGTAGTGATACCCACTGATATGTGTATTTTAGCTGGATGTACGAATTTGTGAGTGTTGTCAATACTCTTTTTCGTTTTCAACGTTGAATTGAATTCACTTCAATTTAATTTGTAGATTTAATATAATTTCTCGTAACTTTTAATTTCAAAGTCATGAAAAGCTGCAAGCAATTTGGACTCTTGAAACTAAGTGGTTTATGGAATTGTAAACATACTTTCAGAAACTAGACTTGGGGATAAAATATTTGGAAAATAATCCCCTCATTTGTACGCCTTAATAGCCAAAATTTAGATAATTTTTTTCTTAGAGTTTGGGGTCAGGCTAGATAACCTAGAGGGCCACTCTAGGACGCCATTTTGTTTTTGAGAGATGTTATGGGCATTGTGACAACATTCTGACAACATAGCGTAGGAAAACACAGTGGTTAGAGGGAGACGGAGAGCGAAAATGTCAGCGAGCAGCTGATTTATTTGTGAGTGAAGCAATTCCGTCTGATGCGAGAGGTAAAGCAATGTTGAATTCTATTAAAGCTCATTTTGGCGATTTTTTGAAAAGTATTTTTACTTACTTTTTACTTAAAAACTTTTTTTTATTTTCCCAATTGTTTTGTATTTTGTCTATTTTATGTTGACATTACATACATTTTTAACGGTAGAGGGGATTTTATACTGTTATACATAAAGTTACATATAACATTGGATTGACAGAATTATTTGGGACTACATTATTATTTCTCCAATTTGGACGTTATTTATTACACAATAAACAAATCAAATTAAGTCTACTGGACGATTTCTTTTGAGTCTGCGAGGGCGAAGGAGCTACACAGCTGGGACTACGTTTATTTTCTCGTTTTCGTGCGCATTTATTTTGGTTTGATGTCTTCTTGCTGCTTTTATTATTTCGTCTTTGACTGTTGATATATTAAGTTCTTTGTGAATATCGTCGTCAGATATATAACGCGGAGCGTGGAGAATAGCGCGTATTATTTTTGATCTTAGACTTTGAATTATTTTTATGTTAGTTGGTTTTGCTGTTCCCCACAACTGGATACCATAGGTCCATATTGGTTTGATGATTATTTTATAGATTAGGAGTTTATTGTGAGTGGACAATTTGGATTTTTTGCGTAATAGCCGGTATAGTTGTTTGTACTTTGCTTTAATTTGGTCTCTTTTTCTTTCTGTTTCCATGGTGCTCCCATGTCAGTTTTTTGTTCAGGTACATCCATAGATATTTGGGTTCTTCGCATCTGTTGATGATAGTTCCGTTTAAATGTAGGTTTCGCGGTGTAAATTTCGTTTTTGTTGTGTAGATTACATGTTGTATATGTTGTGTTTTCTGTTGGTTTATCTTAATGTGACTCGAGTTGGACCATTCTTCTGTTTTATTAAGTATGTATTGTAGTTTTCTTGTTGCTACTGTCAATTCCTTATGTGCGTAAAGTAGTACTTGCGTTCATAGCAATTTCGATCTTCAGGTTCTGGTATGTCTGCTTTGTACAGTGTTTATAATAGCGGTTCAAGCACGCTGCCCTGAGGTATTCCGGCTCTTATTTCTCGTAGTGTGGATGTTTCGTCATTGTATTTTACTTAAAACTTCCGCTGTGTTATGTAGATTTCTAGTATTAGAAAGATATTTTGTGGTAACTTACGTTTTTGTTTAAAGAGTAGTCCATTGTGCCATACCTGCCGTGTCAAACGCCTTTTATTTTCCAGAGCGTCCATTATCTTTTGAAAAACTTGGTGTATCTGTTGTATTGTTTAATCTCAGGTTTAACCTCGTTTTGGCGATTTCCTGAAAAGTATTTTTACTTACTTATTACTTTTTACCTTAAAAATTCATAATAAATGATTACACAAGACAACAAAATTAGATTATTTTTAGTACATTAAAGTGTTGGTGGTGATTCTTGATGATTTTCGTAAGCTTAAATTTGCTTTATTTTGACCCCTTTTAGGCGCGTTTTGTGCAGAATCCTTTCTTTTGTTTTGACCCTATGATTTTTTCAAGGGAAGGTATACCTTTTTGAATACATGGGTTTGTAAATTCAACATTTTGAACTACTCATAAGTATGCAATGGGAGTTGTTGAACATTTTTATTAGAATTCTATACAAATGACAAGCCTACTGTACTGATTTTGAATTGAATTGCTTTGGGAAGTATGCTATTTTGTTATTTCGAGCACAAGTATTCAAAATGGTTTATCTTCGTTAAAAAAAAATCGTAGAACATTTTGGGATATAGTTTTTGACGTCAAATAATAGAACCATTCTACTTATTTCGTAACACAGTTTTTATTCAGCACACGAAAATCATCAAGAATCACCACCGACCCATCAACATACTGAACTTTGTAACCTAGAGTGCGGTCGAAAACCTAGCTTTAGTAAGAAAAACTTTTTCGTTTTCAATGGAAACGCCTCCAAACTTCGAATTTCTTAGTTTGCTATGCTTTCCCATGATTCTTCTAAGTTTGGTAGAAACCGGACATCTATGTAAGTATATAGTATAGCTGTCATAGAAAGGTATAGTCTGAAAAGCAGTCTTAGTTAGAAAAACTTTTTTGTTTTCCATGAAAATGACCTAAAAATCGCCATTTATTAATTTGTTATGCTTTCACACAATTCTACAAAGAATTGTCAAAATCGGATGACATTAGCATATAGCTGCCATAGGAACGATCGGTCGATAAACTAGTTCTAGTAAGAAAAACGGTTTTGTTTTGCATGGAATCGCCTCCAAATGGTTTTCCATTTAGTATAGCTCCCTTAAAAAAGTAAGGTCCGAAAAGTAGTCTTAGAAAAATTTTTTGTTTTCAATGGAGGCTGCAAGGGTATACAAAACTTCAGCCAAGCCGAAGTTAACTTCCCCTATTTTTGTTTATAAATTTAATCGCTTGAATTTTATTTGTGAGTAAACATGCTAAGTCGGCAACGGTCGAAACTGTCTGCCCGTTTCTGTAAGCCAGGGATGCCCGCAGCCTATACGCATGGGCCGCATTCGTTTTTGATCTACGCAAAGCCTTTCCAGTGCGTATAGCGGCTTGCGCATAATGAAATTGCAACAACAACAACTTCTTCTACGTCTCTCTTCTCTTTCTCTCCTTTGCCTCTTGCAGAATTGAAAACAACAACACATTGGCATGCATTTGTGTACGTGATTTTTGTCGTCTTCATTTGTATTGGTGACTACGCGGGCTCAAGCTTGCCGTGAAAACAAATATTTTTTCAATTGCCAGTGGCAATTTTTCCGCTCACATTGCCGACCCTTGTTCGAGAACAATCTGTACCTAAAATTTCAAATTAGATGAAGGGAGTAGGCGGATCTTCCGACTTTTTTAATTAACAAGAACTCATGGAGTAACGGTTATAAAATCCCAGCCAAATACAGGGTATGCATGCATGCAAGTACATATGTATGTATGCATGTACCCTGGTGAACTCACACATTCACATGCCATTGAGGCCACACGGACAGAGCGGAAAAACTGGCTGTGCGCCATGAAAGCGACAGAGAAACATGCACAGAGGAAGAATGCGCAATGTTAACTAAAAAAATAAAATAAAATGTGTAATAAAAACAACAACAAAAGTCGGCAGACACGCACACACTCAAACAGTCAAAGGCCAAAGCAGGCGCATAAAAAAACAGTGGCAAAGACGTGGTGAGGGCGAGAGAGTAAATGCGTACAGTAAGCCGTTCGAGTAGAGAGAGCACTTGCACACATAGCCTTTGATGGTGTGTGTCTGTGTGACAGCAGCAACAGCAGAATTCGGCTGGCGCTCAGTTTTCAGTTTTCTTTCGTTCGTTCGTTGAGACGCAAGTGCCTGGTGAAATCGCTGAGGAATTAGTGAATAAATCAAACAAAACTATATTAAAAATACAAGCAAAGTGCATAAATAATAACTAAATGTATTAATCATGTGAATAAAACTATGTCTATGAGCAATAAAAGAAGAATTAAAACATAAGAAAGCGACCAGCAAGAAGTTAGTGAGAGCCACAGACACACACACAGACAGCGCGAGAGAGAGTAGAAGAGAGAGTAAGAGAGGAATATCAGTTGGGCTCTCTCGCAGTTTGTTATTATTTTTTTTTGCCATTTGCAAACAGCGCGCGCGACTTTCACGACGAAAATTGTAATTGTGAAAAGTTTTTATATAAATTTCGGTGTGTTGGTGAAGCGCGTGTGAAACGAGCGGGCTGCAATAAATGCAATTAAATTCGATTTTAGCATGGAGAGCATGTGCATAGGATAGCGCCTTGAGGAATTGTTCATCAAAGCAGATCCCACAACAACAACAGCAACATGGATACTCAGTTCGAGCATTTGTGCCGCATTTGTGCGGCCAACACCAAAAACAAAACCAATTCAGTGGTCGAAAGTGTTAACATATTCAAAACAACGGGACTAAAGGATAAAATATCCAGGCATTTGTATTTAAACGTAAGTAATCATAATTACGTAAAATGACAAACGGTTTGCTAAAGCAACAACAAGTTCGTCGTCCCAGAAACGGCGCTGACTCTGACAACGTAGCGTAAAAAAGCTTCTAAATATAAAAACGACTTACAAAAAAAACACACACTCACACGCACGCACAACTACTGAAGCACGCACAGGCATACATATTTACATAGAAATATATTTGTATGCAGCCATGTATCCAAATGTGTAGTTGGTTGTGCGTGTGTGTGTGAGTGACGGACGTCGAGCAAAGTAGGCAAAGAAAAATTTTCAACAAGCAACAGCCCATGTCTGTCCATTATATACCTACATATGTATGTATGTATGTATATTTCTCTGTTTGTTTGTACAATGTGCAGAGTTGCTGATCCACCAGCCAGCACTTCAGGCTAACGAACTGCATTTGTATTGGTTAGCCAGCAAAAGGAAATCTTGTTCTATCACTCTAATACAGCATTTTTGCAACTTTAACTACGAGGGAGGTTTAAATGGTAATCGGCTTAAGAACATTTGTATTTATTTTACAATTAATGCAGCAATTCAAAAATCATCATATTTCGAAAGCCCCCAATAGTATACCCCTTTCTGGGTAATCTGTGTGGTAAGAGCACTTCTTCGATGGTGTGCGTAAATGTTAATGTTTAAGTGAAAGGAACACAAGAGAGGAAGACAGATGCTTAAGAAAGCTACAACGACTTGCACAGCTTTTGAACCTGTTGCTATTGGAGCGGTTACACAGAAAAAAAAACATATCCATGAAGATCCAATTGGACAGGATATTAACTAATATCCCTTTTTTGATATTGCTACATCCTTTATTCACACCCTTTTGACGATTTTCAGCTCCGTTGGATGAAAATCTAACAAATTTAAAATTAAATGTTTATTTTAATATCCAAAGTAGGATAAGAATTAATATATTCAGAGATGTGGAAAACCAGTATAGGTCCAGATCTTGTAAAAAAGCAGCAACTGTTCGAGGGACTCTTAGGATGTAAACGTCCATTTCCGAACCTTAGAATTATTTGACCCCAAATCTGAACTCAAGAAAGCCTTTCTCTTTAAAGATTTTACCCTCTTATTCAGCCCAGCAAATCGATTATGAATTCCGACTTTTCTTAAGCTGTGAGCAGAATCTTGAATCGAACCAAATGTGCAAAAAATCTTTAAATTTATTTTGTCTG
This sequence comes from Lordiphosa collinella, assembly GCA_018904265.1. Lineage (NCBI taxonomy): Eukaryota > Metazoa > Arthropoda > Insecta > Diptera > Drosophilidae > Lordiphosa > Lordiphosa collinella. The sequence continues at coordinate 19,605 of JAEIFV010000116.1, forward strand.
CGAGCAGATAATTTCGATTAGCGATTACTAGTTTTTGATTTGCGCTGGGATTATCATGTTAAACCGGTCAGCAACTTTACCTCACTACATACGCCCCTATAACCACAGGAGAGTTCCTGCCTTCCAAAGAAGCCCCGGCTGCACTGGCTTGGACATGTTACTCGTATGGATAAAGAAGCTCCAGTAAAAAAACAGGTGCTGAAAGAAATAAAGACGCTTGAACTGACCAACTGGTGCCAGCTCGCACAACTCAGAGGCGAGTGGCAGGCATTAATAGCAGCGGCCGAGACCGTCAAACGGTTGTGATAGAAATATCGGGCCAAATAAGAAGAAGAAAAGAAGAAAGTTCACATTCTGTATGATAAGTAAGCAGAATGTCTGTGGCTACTAGATCAGGTCTTTTCTTTTTGTCGAATTCAACCCACTTGGCATTGAGCAATCGGTTTCAGCTGCTTAAGCAATTCAGATTTTCGTCAATCCTAATCTAGTAACCATTGAAATGCTTGTCACCTTCCATATAACATTGTTAATTTTAAACTCTAAATACAAACGTTTACACGAAAACCGACTCGGAATTCGGAACAGGCCCGATTATTTTGCAAACACAAAAGCGAAACAACAAATTATTTCTACTCTGCAAACGCGATTTTCCGATTGGGGGAGACTCTTTCTGTACTTAGGTCGAAAACGCTGGGTTCAAGGACAAACATTGTTCAGTGGATCAATCGGCTTGTAAACTTTTATAAGAGGAATAAAATTGAAATCAAATATATTATTTTGGGGAATCCAACCCCTAGGGTTCGCCCTTCAAGCTTTAGCTTAAAGTTCAAAAGCTCATTTCTTTTAGAAATCCCAAAAAGTATGCAAAATTTCTCCATCAACAATAACAAAAAAAATGTAATGGTTTTGGTTGGGTGACTCTTAAACAATAATCAACGAGAACGTAAGTTAAAGTCGGTCCTGCCCGACTTCTATATACCCGTTACCAAAGGAAATTAATGTTGTAAAGCCTTCCCTTATGTTAGTTAACAGAGCATTTACATTAATGAGAACATTTTAACTTTATGTAAGCAAATAGCGCATGCGGCGCCAAAAAGTATGCAACGCTTTTTATAACTTTTATAACTCTGTCATTTTTTATCCGATCCTGTAAATTGATTTGGAAGTTATTTGAAGAAACTACTTTGAAACGATTGAGTCAATAGTTTTCAAACTGCAGATTTTTATACCCGTTACTCGTAGAGTAAAGAGGGTATACTAAAGTCGTGCAAATGTACATATGTAACAGGCAGAAGGAAGCATCTCCGACCCCATAAAGTATATATATTCTTGATCAGCATCGAGTCCGATCGATATACATAGCCATGTCCGTCAGTCCGTCTGTCTGTAGAAACACCTAGATCTCGGAGACTAGAAGAGCTAGAGCCACAAAATTTTGTATGTAGACTCCTATTGTCCCTACACAGACCAAGTTTATTTGAATTTTTGGCCACGCCCCCACCTGCCCTCACAATAAAAGATGTTGAATAACTCCAACTGCAAGTTAACTCCAACAATTTAAAAAAAAATCTTGCTCATATTTTGCAGTGTACTGTATGGGCCCAATATCTACTATCTCAGAAAGTTTCATTAAGATCGGATAATAAATGGCAGAGTTATTAAGGTTATAAAAAACGTTGCATACTTTTTGGCGCTACATGCACTTTTTGCTCACATAATGTTGAAATGATCACATTAATGTTAATGCTCTGTTTATTAACATACGAAAAGGCTTTTAAAAACTAATTGCCCTGAGTAACGGGTATATCGAAGTCTGGCTGAACCGACTTTAGCTTACGCTCTCGTTTTAGCTATATTAGTCTTGATCAGCATGACGAGCTGAGTTGATTTAGCCCTGCCCGTCTGTCTGTTTGTATGCTATCTCCTCCGTCAGTGTGAAAGCTATCTTCATCAACCTTTGCACGAAGTCTTTTGGTACATATACGCTGCACATTTGTCGGAACCGCCCTGATCGGATGACTGTAGCATATAGCTGTCATAGGAACGATCGGTCGAAAAACCAGTTTTAGTGAGAAAAACTTATTTGTTTTCAATGGAAAAGGCTCCAAACTTCGCATTTCTTAGTTAGCTATGCTTTCCCATGATTCCGCTAAGTTTGGTCGAAATCGGACATCTATATAGTATAGCTGTCATAGAAAAGTAGTGCATTTTTGTTTTCAAAGGAATCGTTCTTATCATTGGCATATACTTATTTTATATACTTCTACACAATTCTACAAAGTTTTGTCAAAATACTCGTTGGTGGACTATAGCTTATAGCTGCAGTACGAATAATCGGTCGAAAAAGAAGTTCTAGCGAGAAAAACTTTTTGGTTTTAAATGGAATCGACTCAAAATTACGTACACGTTATTTTGTTATGCTTTTCCATGATTCCACTAAGTTTGGTCGAAATCGGATCTCCCATAGAAAAGTAAGGTACGAAAAGAAGTCTTACAGGCCTGTTCTCAATCCCATTGCAACTTTTCGGAAACGGTATTGATTCAGTTTCTCGCAAAACAAAAACGAAAGTGTTTTACGTTTTAAGAAGTAATGCTTGCTGCTCGGTGAAATGAAAAGTAAATTACTCACTTGTACAGTTGCCAAATGTACATTAAGTTAATTTTCCTTAATACTGTGATCAATGGAGAGTTTGTTAATGTACATAATTTGTCTTACGTTTAAGTCTATAACTAAACTAAAACAAATTTTTTTGTTAAATGTCTCGAGTAATTAGAGGCGCCTGCCAAACCGAAAAGTAAAACGTAAAAGTCAGCATCTCTCGTTTCCGCATGTTCCATTTTCCATCGTTTCGCTGGATTTTCCCGTGCCGATTTCGTTTGGTCCGTGGTTTGCCAAAAGTAAAACTTAAGCAAAATCATTCGGAATTGAGAACAGCAAATCCAAATCGAAACGGAATTGCTTTCGGGTTACTTTTGAAAACGTAGCGGAATTGAGAACATGCCTGTTAGTTAGAAAAACTTTTTTTTTCAATGGTGCCTGCAAGGGTATATAATACTTCGGCCGAGCCGAAGTTAACTTTACCCTATTTTTCGCATTTAAAGTTTTCATAATTAATTGATTGGCAACAAAATAAGACTTTTTCCAGTACGCCCAGCGACAAAAAAGCCATCGGGTCCTTCGGGATCTGTTTGAAATTGATTCACTGAAAACTAAAATAAAAATTTCGCAAATAGAATAACATTTAAGGAAACCACCGACTGGAACGTGGTGATTCTAGATGATTTTCGTGTGCTGAACACGAATGTGTTTTTAAGAATTGTCCATCACGTCTAGATTCTTAGTAAAAGATTTGAATCCACCACACAAAAATCATCTAGAATCACCACGAACCCTTCAATATACTGAACCTGGTTGCATAGTATTATTTGAGAAGCTTTGATTTTTCATTAAAAACAAAAAAGTTTTTCTCACTAGAACTAGTTTTTCGACCGATTGTTCCTATGGGAGCTATATGTTATAGTCAGCCGATTTCGACCAAACTTTGTAGAATTGTGTTAAAGTATATAAAATGAGTGTATGCCAATGATAAGGACGTTTTCATTACAAACAAAAAAGTTTTTCTCACTAGAACTAGTTTTTCTACCGATCGTTCCTATGGGAGCTATATGTTATAGTCAGCCGATTTCGACCAAACTTGGTAAAATCATGGGAAAGGATAGTAAACTAAGAAAAACGTACTTTGGAGGCGTTTCCATTAAAAACAAAAAAGTTTTTCTCACTAGAACTAGTTTTTCGACCGATCGTTCCTATGACAGCTATATGCTATAGTCATCCGATCCTGGCGGTTCCGACAAATGTGCAGCGTATATGTACCAGAAGTCTTCGTGCAAAGTTTGGTGAAGATAGCTTTCACGGAGAAGTGAAACAGACAGACGGACAGGTCTAAATCAACTCAACTCGTCATGCTGATCAAGAATATATATACTTTATGTGGTCGGAGATGCTTCCTTCAATTCGTTACAAACATCCCCACAATTTTATAATACCCTCTGCAAGGGTATAATTAGCTGTTTAGGAAGAACTATTAAATGATTCACAAATCGAAGAAGCTAAGCAATACTTTGGTAATAAAGTTTTATTTGAGTCTTCGAATGTTCTAAATGATCATCGACTAAAGTCAAAATTAAGAAGTTCTGACTATTATTTAAAGTATTTAAAAACTAATTGTATCTATTTAAATGGGAAAAAAGGTAGGTCAAAACCAGGTTTGACCAAAACCTTCTCTCAAAAACCTTGAAACTATCAAATTTTCGGACGTTGCTAATATTTGGTTCGAGCGCGCATACCGAACCTCCGAATGTAGGGATGTATTAAAAAAGTATGAGTATTTTAGGGTAAGAATCGATTGTTGAAATAGAAACAAAAATTTTCAGTTTCTTATTTACGACAATTTCTTAGACTTGGCATACCAACAAAGTATGCAACGGAAAATTTCAATATTTTCCTTAAGTTCTTAAGTGATTCTCTTACATGTCTTGAAGAGTGTTGAATGATTTCTCACAATTGTTTATAATTGGTTGGCTTTTGGTCGAGTTATGAACTGTTAAGATTGACAGGGCTTTATACCGTCGACTGCAGACTGCATAGTCACCTGTACAAGATGGGAATAACAAAAACCCAAATATGCAGATATGGCCACAACTAGAAGCTTTGAAAATCATATATTAGACCCAAGTCATAATAGTAACTTAGAACCCACCAATATCTGACATACTGGCATTCGTACTGGAAATAGATTGATAGTTGTCAACTCCAGTATGAGGGCACAATAGATCAAGACTGGTCGATACCTGCGAAAGTGTATGCTAAAATTGCAAATTTTGGAGAAGGCGGTGGGCGTGGCCAAGATTCCAACAAAACTTCATCTGCCTGCTAGTATTAGAAGCTTATTTTCCATAAATGTCAAAGTCTTAGCATCTCTGAGATGGTGGTGGTGCTCCGATCGGGTATGCTCGTACTTACTGTAATATTGATACTGTTTGTACTTGATTCAAGTTCAAAATACTTGATTCTTCTTTGATTTGATCGTGTTATGCACGTACGTAATCAAGTTCTGATTTCATTCCATATGCTTAACTATATCTAGAAGTCTGACAAAAACCAATCAACAAAAATTCTTACATCTTCTATGTTTCAGGTGGCTGAGGATGATCCCCTGCCCAAGGTGCTATGTAAATCCTGTTATCGCCAAGTGGAGGCAACTGCTTCGCTCTCTAATATAGCAAAACACACACAGCTCGTTTTTCGGGACTTTTTGCTAAGTACAGTGGTAAGTAGAGTCAAGTACCATGTGATTACACAACTTTCAGTAACTTATCTTATTTTCAGCCAAAAAATGTACGCGACTCCACAGCAGCACGGCTTAATGTGGAGCCTAATCCATACGAGCATCGTCGTAGTCAAACTATGAATGCAGAATTTCGTCCCATAATGCTGGGACGTGACAGACCACCACCTCCAGCAGCAGCACCACCACCACAACCACCAGCAGCAGCGACAAGCATGAACAGTAGGGCGATGACGATGTTACCGCAAAATCAACCTCCGCCCTATCATCACACAGCAAGTATTCCGGCACGTCGCAACAGCGTTTTTGTGGACACACGTCACGGCTCGGCACCCATGTCCATTGCACAGAGATCCATGCAACAACATCCGCTTCAGCTACAACATCCGACACCGCTGCCTCCCTGCATGAAACCTCTAACTCATCATCCACAGCCGGAGGTAACGCTTACCAAGGCGCCGCCTTTGAAAGTCAGTCCCGAGAAAAAGCCTTCACCGGGCGGCGTGCTTAATTTTATACAAACCCATGGACGTATAACAGGCAATGCCACGCCACCTGCCTCCACCAGCCACAGCCACACTGGAAGTAGTAGCAGTGGCAGTACCAGCAGCAGCAGCATCCTGCCGAATCTCCCCAGCAGTGTGATACAGCAAAAACGTCGCAATCTCAAAAATGCCTTGAACCACATCAAGGCTATAAACCGCTCTGGTGGTCAGGTATCACTGCTGAAGTCTTCACAGCCGCCGCCAGCGCCTACGCCTGCACCTCGAACCTTGCCAGATCAAATTCAACCCATGGTCACCACCACAGTGGTGCCTCATCAATCTATCTACGGCTGTGAGCCTTCCATAGAGGAAGCTCTACCCGAGCACATAATTATAGCAGCGCCCAAAAAGAAAAAGGAGGAGCAAGCTAAAAAACTCGAACCCAGCCCCACCAAGGTGCCTAGTCCTCCACAGCCAACCAAGATGGCTAGTCCGCCACAGCCAACCAAGATGGCTAGTCCGCCACAGCCAACAGTTACCCTCGATCTGACTGCCACCTCACCCAAAATGCCAGAGGCCAAATCGCCACCCAGTATATTGAATAGCCTAACAGATCCCATTGCCTTGGGTAATGTCATACGCGATCCTGATCTTCTGAAGCTCATACTCAAGGCCCTGAAATGGCCCGTCTCGTCGGGTAATTGTGAAGAGCAAATGACACGGCTAAAGAAGTCCAAATTCTCTTTGATAATGTCGGACAGTAATCTGTTGCAGGACACAGACTTGACCCAATTACTAGGACCCTATATGAGTCCCATGCGGACACAGCAACAAAAGTCAAGCAGTTCGGCCAAGGCCAAGGTAACGGACTTGTCTTGCACCATGCCGTATAAATTGCCACCAGAAACTTCGGTGCAATTGGTGCCCTCCAGTCCCACCGAGACGGAACCTCCACAGAAACAACAACAGCAGCAGCAAAAGCAACACCCGACCACACCTACGACTGGAAAACGTTCCCATCGAAAGCCACGTCAACGTGACGAACAACAGCAGAGCACCAGCTCCACCACTTCCAAGGCGAAAAGGGTCACCAATGAATTGTTGAATATCAATGCCTTACTTTTATCACAATTCCCCACAAATCCAGCCGATGCTCTAAATGAGGCACTGGTCTCCATAATGAAGCAGCAACAGGGGTCCACACAGAGTCATCAGAGAGCCAGAAGACGTCGTAGTGCTTCATTGAGTACCATCAATTTGGAGGACATTGTGTTGATTGAGCCGCAACCGGAACTGGAGGTGCTCTCAATGTCGCCTGAAAAGGTAAACGAGGAGGAGGAGGTGGTGGAAAAGAAGGTGCAAGAGGAGGAGAAGGAGGAGGAAAAGGTGCAGGAGAAGAAAGAGAAGTCACCTATACCACCACCCATAACGCGACCCATTATCAAGCGACGTAAAACCGCCATACAAACCCCCAAACAGCCTGAGATTCTACCGGAGGAGAAGCAGCCGGAGAAGGAGCTGGTGAAGGAGCTGGCGATGGAGCAGGAGAAGGAAGTAGTTAAGACAGTTAGTCCCACTCCTGAGACAAATACTCCCGATTTGCCTGTTGCGAAAGAACCGGCAACTACACCCACACCCGCACCCTCACTTCCACCCACACCCCCACTAGCTGTACCAACCTTTGAGGAGGAACCAGCTGCTCCTACCAGTACGGTACCTGAAACTTCCTCACCAAGCTCAGTCCCAGCCGAAACAGTTGAAGAAACCGCCACAGTGACCACTGAAACCGATCTTGATGAGGCATCTACTGCTACCACAGCAACATCATCAGCAGCAGTAGCAGCTGAAGATCCTAAAGCGCCACGCAAATCGGAAGTCAAATCTGCTTTGGGTCAAAAACTGCTAGAGGCCATAGGGTTACCTCAATTGGTTGGTCAGACTGTACCCTTGGAGACTTCACGAGATTCTTTGCGCAGCGCCCTAAAGCGATCGCTTAAGCAGGCCCAGGAACAGCAACAGCGCCAGCTGAAACGTTTCAAACATGAGCAACCCGTCAAACAGCTGGCCGATTCTACCACCAAACTAAGTGCAGCTGAAGCAGCTGCCGAGGAACACAAAAAAGCCATTGCAGAGCGAGAATTGGAGCTGCTGAAACGCAAGACCAAGGGATCGGTGGAGCCAAACAAAGCGCCAGTTTTGAAGGAGTAAGTGAAGCGGAGTTTGATAAAAACGATTTTAAATTGAGAAGCATTCTCAATTTTGAAGTCTTTTCAACTTAGATGCAAACCCAAATCTAATTTCTGTTCTTACTTTTCAGCGAAAAAACAGAACGCCCAGATGTTAGTTCATCATCAACGCGTCAACGTCAACGGAATCGCAAATCCAAAACTGACATTAATGAAGAAGATTCCAGTGCAGAGGAAAAGAAGCCGAACAACAGCGAACGCTGGGATGATGACGATGAATTGCCACTTAAATCGGATGTGGAAAAACCAGCAAATCGTCCCAAAAGCACCAGAAAAACCAAGTATTCTAAGGCACGATCGGGTGGTGATAAAGCGCTATCACCCAATCAGAAGTCACAACATGCCATGGGCACTCGTTCTACCAGGCAACGTTGAATCCAGTACTGAATCTGCATATGAAATTTGTGGATGAGATGCCCCAATTTCCAATTGGTTTCTCTTTTAAAAAGGGGGTGGGCCATATCAACGGATTATCCACGAAGTATGCTCCCTGAACAAGTACTTACTTAAATTAATTTGTTAGTTTTTAATATAAATTTTGCATAATGTTTTAACAGACCGCGCATTTGTTCGTAAATAGTTCAACTATTTGAGGGACAAAAACGAATACAAAGTTTCAGAAAAGTGCTTTAGCTCTAAAGACATATAAATGTACATAGCTCTGTATATACACTTACCTACCTATTGAAAAAGGATCAACCAAGTAAGATAAACCCAACGAACTTTCACCCAATAAAGTTCAAAATAACTTACAAAAAATGAATTTACACAAATGTTTTCCTATTCATTATTAAATATTATTCTAGTTGTAAGAGTTTGCACTTCTCATGAAAAGAACATGTGTATTTCGTTTGTAAGCCAAGCTATAAATGAATGAATGTTATGAAGAGCATTAGAAATGTATAATCCAACAATTTATTTTTATATTAGCATACAAGACATCATATGTGCATACACTAAAATATACATACTTACATATATTTGCAAACAACTTAGTACACAGTTTTCATTTACACTAAAATGAAAAATTCAAAATAAATATCTATTTCGTTAAAAATGAAACAGTTTTATACATTCCTTTGAACTAATTTGAATCCACAAGCAATTTATGTGATTAAATCGTAAACGTCTTCCCTGCAAGCTCTTTCAGAAGAGGACACTATCTAAAATGTTTTAACTGGCATTATCTAAGTCCTTGAACATTTTATATATTTCCATCTGAACAATAAATATGCCGTCCGATCGGTCGGGTCGGTTCTAAGATCAGAATTTTTGGAAAAGGTTTTTATATCCATATCGCATATTATAACCAGCCTAGGTCGATATTTGCCTTAGTTTAAGGTCTTATTCGGTTGATAAGTAAAAGTTCAAGGAATAGATTAAGCGATTAAAGCCCTGTAAAATCCCTAGATTAGATGCTATCAATGGAGAGGTGGCCAAAGCACTCTCGGAAAAAGTATGTTAACAATTATGGCAGCTGTGTACGCTGATCTGGAAGTGGCTATTGAAAATGTGTTCTTGAGGTAATGGTCGAAATGGGACAAAAGTTCACATAACAAGCGGACAATAATCGCTTTTATAACCAGGGATGGAAGCCACTTCTGAACCGAACCAAACATTAACCAAAGCACTAAGGACCGATTTCTCAAACGTTCCGTTTGGCCAACAGCCGGTTAAATTTGTTCCTCCAGTTGACAAGCGGTCAAGTTATTTGGCTTTCTCAACAACAGTTTCATCTGTTATCGATAAATTCCTAACGCTGCAATAGGGTGACCAGAGACGGTTAACAAATTAGGTATTTAGGTAATTTATTAAAATTGATTGCGATAAATCAAAATCTATAGCTGGGGACACATGTTTACCTGCACGGCTTATCAATGGAACGCTGACTAGACAGAAGTCATCCGCAGTGATAAGGAAGTTGCCACATGCATATAACGCAAATCCTGCCAAAAGTTCTAGTCACAACAAATTGAATCGCAACTGAAGTCAAGGCTTTAACTTAATCTCTGATCCTAGCATAAATTATTTCACATGTAGACTAGGGTGTCCCAAAAAATTTTTCCGTCCGTCTGTTTGTCCGTCTGTCCGTATGAACAAACAGATCTCAGAGATGGTAAGAGATAGTGCTTTGACAGACGGACATGGCTATATCGACTCGTCTGTTAATGCTGATCAAGAATATATTTATATACTTAATGGGGTCGGAGTTGCTTCCTTCTGGCTGTTATATTCTTTTGCACAAACTTATTAAACTGCGTGTACCTCTGGTACAGAGTATAAAAATCTAGATAAACGGTTGCTAAAACTTAGCTTGTGCCAGTTCTCAGACAAGCTAAATGCATTAGCTCATACCCAGCGAAAACCTCGTTGCGCCGCAACCTCGACTGGCTAAAAGCTGATTGAGTTTAGCTGGGTTGAAGACAACAAATTTTTTTTATTTCCCAATAAGAAAATCAAACCTCCCGAAGTTCTGTGGCACCGACGGATTTTTTAAGAGATTTATAAACCAACCGAAGGCAAAATCTCTTGAATTTCTGGGTCACTCCCGATTATGACATATTTCGTTACGATTTTCGATGCACATACTCGGTAGAAGATTTATCTAAGTTCTCGACTTGAATTTTTTGAATCATTTTCCAAAATGTTTTCTCCTGATTCCAGTTCTTGAGGTCATAGATTGAGAAGGTAAATGGGAGCCGTTCGAGGGACCCAAAAATCCCAAAGCAATCCGTTTCAAATAGATTTAGCTCTCGGGACCTTAAGAGTAGGTAGTATCAGGGCTGCAAACGGGCTATGAAACGAACCGTCTTGAACTCGGATCTCCGACTTTTTTGAAACAAACCCAAAGGAGAGAAAATTCCTGAACCTATTTTGAACCTATGTTGCGATACGGTTCAAAGAAATTATATACAAGGTGAAGTCTGGCAAATTTAAATTTTCACGATCGTTTTCATGGCTAGTTACTTTAAAGCTGGCGTCAGCAGCTATTGAGTTAGTGTGTAAGTTATATCAAAGAAAAAAATGTTTATTGGATGTCCCGAGGCGGGATCGAACCCACGACCTCTTGTACAGCGGTCGCACACACTAGCCGCTGAGCACACCCAGCAACCAAATATACACAGAGTAAAAAACCGGTTCTAAATGTACCGAAATCCTGACATTTCGGTAACGATAGAAGCCCGCTTTTTCTAAATTTCAAGAACATTTGTTTAGATTATGCCATAATCATTTTATTCTCACTCATGATCGCTTGTAGCTTGTTTTAAGAACTTTTTGGGCTTGTTTCAAGAACATTTTGTGCTCGCAAATACAAACATTTAACATGGTGTGGGGGGTGGGGGGTTTCTTAGCCCTTTCTTTTCTCCTTTCGGAAGTTTTCTTTGCTTTCACGTCAATTAAAATCTCTATAAGGACTTTAATCATTAAAATATTAAAATGTTTACTTTTTTCATGAACACCTTTTCTGTTTTCATACCCATCGTTCATTTTTTATGAACGGAAAAAACAGACCCAAAATTATCACCATTTGGTGACGATCTTTGAACGTCATATTTTTCTCTGTGTAGGGAGCAGATATTAACGCGTCAATTCAAGAGAATTATAAATATGTTAATTGGCAATCAGATGGTGGAAAATTCACTATTCCGCGACAAGCGGAGAATGTGGGTGGAGTAACCTGAAGAAAGTTAATCGTCTTGCTATGCTATGTCAATCTTAAGAGCGTGCGAAAAGTCAATATATTCGGAAAACAGGCCTGATAATAAACTAAGAGGGAACTTAGCTCCAAAGATCATGAAATGAACCTAAAACCGCTGAACCGAAGCAGTTCTTATTTCCAAAGAGTTTGCTGATTGTTTTTTATTATTATTTTTTTTTTAATCCCACAAAGTACTACTTCTAGATATACTCGTATAGTTGCTTTATTAAGCTACCAAAATGGTCGTATTATTCTATCTAGTATTAATGTAGTCTCAACTGACTTTAGTAACTGCTGTTTATGTTTTAGGTATATCAGAATACGATTTATAAATTTGGCTCTCCGAGCCCCACCTTAAGACCTTAAACAGCTGCGAAATGAGTCAATTAATAACAAACAATTGTGAGCAAGGTTCATTTAGCAGAAAATATTCGAAGCAAAACATTAGTTGTAAAATGTTCGCGGCGACCGACGGTTGTGTGTAGAGAGCGCTAAATAGGCGTCATCGCGAATTGTATATATTTTTAGCAAAGTCGTTTGGTATGAGCAATGTTCGGTATCCAAACAACAACAAATTCTTGAAGACAACAGCGCGAACATATTTGTTATATGTACCCACTATATATCTTTATACATACAAATCTCATTAGCTTATCAGCAAAGCTGATAATATTGTTTCTGTGGTGAATTGTCAGTGCCGAAAGTCATAATTGATAATGAGTTGTTGTTGTGGAAAACGAAAGCGTGAATCAAGTAGCAGTGAAGAGTGCTTGCACATAAACTTAGATGAGGTGAGTACATTCATATGATTATACACTGAGAAAAATGGTACTAAAAAATGGAATCACAGTCAGCTCGAACTATATGCCAAGTCTTAGAAATGTGTCTTTTGTGGATTTCCAAATATTAAAGACTTATTTATGTAGCTTGAAAACTTAGCTGCAAACTCGTTACATTAAATCTTAATCAAGGCAAACAAAAAACTCCTACTAATATGCATTTTAGTCCTATTTTGAAAAAATAGGGGAAAGTTAACTTCGGCTCGGCCGAAGTTTTGTATACCCTTGCAGCTTCCATTGAAAACAAAAAAGTTTTTCTCTTTAAGACTAGTTTTTCAACCGATCGCTCCTATGGCAGCTATATGCTATAGTCATTCGATCCGGTTTGTAACGCATAGAAGGAAGCATCTCCGACCACATAAAGTATACATATTTTTGATCAACACGACGAGCTGAGTTGATTTAGCCCTGTCCGTCCGTCTGTCCGTCTGTTTCTATGCTATCTCCTCCGTCAGTTTTAAGGCTATCCTCACCAAACTTTGCACGAAGTCTTTTGGTACAAATACGCTGCACATTTGTCGGAACCGGCCGGATCGGATGACTATAGCATATAGCTGCCATAGGAACGATCGGTCGAAAAGCTAGTTCTAGTGAGAAAAACTTTTTTGTTTTTAATGGAAACGCCTCCAAAGTACGTATTTCTTAGTTTACTATCGTTTCCCATGATTTCACAAAGTTTTGTCGAAATCTGATGACTATAGCATATAGCTGCCATAGGAACGATCGGTCGAAAAACTAGTTCGAATGAGGAAAACTTTTTGTTTTTAATGAAAACGTCCTTTTTTATTGGCATACACTTATTGTATATACTTTGGACACATTTCTACAAAGTCTTATCAAGGCGTTTCCATTAAAAACAAAGAAGTTTTTCTCACTTAAACTAGTTTTTCGACCGATCGTTCCTATGGCAGCTATATGCTGTAGTCATCCGATCCGGCCGGTTCCGACAAATGTGCAGCGCATATGTACCAGAAGACTTCGAGCAAAGTTTGGTGAGGATAGCTTTAAAACTGACGGAGGAGATAGCATAGAAACGGACAGACGGACGGACAGGGCTAAATCAACTCAGCTCGTCATGCTGATCAAGAATATAAACACTTTATGTGGTCGGAGATGCTTCCTTCAATGCGTTACAAACATCCGCACAATTTTATAATACCCTCTGCAAGGGTATAAAAAGGGCTCGGTCTTCCCTCAACCGATTGTGTGATGCTCTCGCGCTCTCTGTTAAGTGACTGGTGTTGTACACCCAGGCTGGTCGGTCTGACATCAACCCAATAACAGGCCCAGTTCAGTCAAGCGGTCCCAAAGTTTGAGTTATTTAAATCGCCTCACATCAAAATGTTATTGTGAAAAGGTTGCGAGAGCAGTCTCTGGTGCGATCAGAGAGTATCAGTGTGAGAGAGACTGAGAGAGCGAACAAAAGTTTTGTTGTTGTGCATGCATACGTATTTATGCACGAAATGCGTAAACAAAATTAAATGTGAGGCACATGTATATACGAGGTGTGTTCAAAAAGTATCGCGAATTTTGAATTTTCGCGGGTTACTTATATTCGAATTTCGATTTTTTTGTGGCGTTATGTTGGTACTCAAGTCTCTCACTTATGCCGACAAGCTCGGCCATTTTGAATGTTCACTTAATTGTTGACAGCTGCTTTGCTTGCACGTGTTTTGGATCGTCTTCGATTTTTACCTATTCAAAAAAAATGGATCAAAGAACCTGTATAAAATTTTGTGTGAAAAACGAAATTAAGTGCGCGGATGCATTCCGAACGTTGACTGTGGCATACGGAGAAGCTACCTTGGACCGAAGCAACGTTTATCGGTGGTACAAAATGTTCTCAGAAGGCCAATTTGCGCGAAGCAATCTGCCAGAAACGCCCGGATTTGTGGAAGAACAAAAATTGGCTTTTGCACCACGATAACGCACCTGCTCACACATCGTTGCTTGTGCGCGACTTTTTGGCCAAAAACAACACACTCATGATGCCGCAGCCACCGTATTCCCCAGATCTGGCCCCCTGTGACTTTTTCTTGTTCCCTAAACTGAAGAGGCCCATGAAAGGACGACGTTACGCTACGCTTGACGAGATAAAGACGACATCGAAGGAGGAGCTGGACAAGATAAAAAAAATGATTTTTTGAAGTGCTTCGAAGATTGGAAAAACCGTTGGCACAAGTGTATAATATCTCATGGGGATTACTTTGAAGGGGACAAAATAGATATTCACGAATAAATAAAATTTTTTTGAAAAAAACACAAAATTCGCGATACTTTTTGAACACACCTCGTATGTATTTTATTATTTCATCATGATTAATTTTATTAAGAGCTAAGTAAAATACCCTTACAGAAATTATATTTCGTGCACTTCATGTTTATCTTTCAAATAATTCACGTAGTTAAATTGTACAATGTACATACATTTATTATTCAAATGTATATTTTTATTAATTAAGCTTAACAACTAACAAAGAGTTACTATTTTGAATTTAACTTTTAATTTAATCGAGATCAATTCACATCAAGATGTAAGCACGCACTGAGTGAGCTCACACACAAGCGCTCTTAAGCCCATAAACACAAAAAAGACCTTTTCAGCAAGCGGTCTATCCCAAACGGTCGGAAAAGACCAAGGGCGAAAAAGCAAAGACAAATATGTTTTTCTCCTCTCACGACCGAAAAAATACAGAGAGCGCTGGTAAAGGTTGCTTTGTCAATGCACCGCACGAAACCGTTTATTTTTTAGAACTGCAAAGAGAGGACCGTTTGTTGCGACCTCTGTCAATAACACAAGGCTAAAAAATTGAAACTTTTTTCAGTGTATTGAAGTGTTGGTGGTGATCTTAGATGATTTTCGTGTGCTAAACACAAATCTTTCTTTGGGAAATGTCCTTCACGTCTAGATTTATAGCAATTTGAGCTTAAAGTTGCTTAAAATGCCTACTTTTACCCTTTTTAGACCCGTTTTTTAAGGAGAATCAATACTACTCCTTTTGCTATTATCGTACAGTAGTTTTAAAATATACTATACAAAAAAACTCTGCGATTTCTTTTAGCGAAGATTTGGTCAGAACTATTAAATTTATTAAAAAGCAACTATATGCTCAAATTACCAAAAAAAACTAGACGTGGTGGACCATTTTCGAAAACAGATGCCTGTTTAGTACACGAAATTCATCTAGAATCACGACCAACTCTTCAATATACTGGACCTTGTTGTCTGGTGTTTTTTTCCACACTTGGCTTGGTTAATGGTTCGGTTCGCGTTGAAAAAGAGAAAAAATACCGGGTTCGAACCGTTTGCTTAGAATATAAATATTTTTTGAGTGTACTGATGATATTTCAAAAAAAGTAAAGAAATGACAGTGATTCACCTAACTACGCATGTACATATGTCTGAATGAACTTGCTACTAATAAGGTCTGTTCAACAGATAGTTAATTGATTGGAAAGAGAGAAGTTAGGACAACGTTCATATGAATGTCTTTATATACAGTTGATTCATATGGTGTAGGCGTAAAAGCAGCACCCTGTATAGGCTTATAAACAACATACACACATACATAAATAAGCTTGCTAGCCGATAATAGCCACGCACAGTTCCCTCTTCAGTCGATATAAAATTTTTAGCATAGACACCGGCATTTGCAGTAAAGTGAGCATTGCGCGCATAAAACAACGTTTATTTTTTGCGTTGTTTGCTTTTAGCTTAATAGTAGAATGGGAAGATACCCCAAAGAGCTTTTGTCGTAAGAGTAAGAGTACGCCTGCCCAACATCTCGGAACATCTCGCGTGCTGAATTAGTGAGAGAGTAACCCAGCTAGAGAGTGAGAAAAATCTGCATCGCGAGTGACTGTGCTAACCAGTTTTTTTTTGCGCTTCTGGTTCAGTATGACGGCACTAACGCTGCTGGCCTGCCACTGTTTACGTGAACTGTTCGATCTCTCGGATGCATTTTGGCAAAACACATTCAACGTTGAGCGCAGTTTGTGCTACTTTCGGAACAAACGTCGGTTAAAATTATTCAAATTTCATTGTCGGGAGCTTTGGTTGCGTCAGCTTAAGCAGGAAAACTCGGACGAAATTGACGGAATGCTGCCCAGAAGGCGTCCGGACATCGATTTTGCCGCCGTTGAGGCCAGTGCAGAGTCGCATCAAACGATTGACAATTTCGATGCAAGTACTCAGTGGAAGTTTCTGGATGCGGAACGGCAACAGCATATTGATCAGTTGGATGTTAATTTGGATGACATCGAAGTAATTGACGGCAAAGAATTTAATGTACGTTATCTGTTAACACATTTTGTATGTAATCATGGCGTAGTGTGGGTGAGAGAGTGCGTGTATGTGTGAGAGAAAATTCCATTCACTGCTATTGCGTTTCTAGTTTGACATTTAGCAAGCTTTATAGCATTTTATACTCTTTCGCTTGTCAACGAAAGCTTTTATCAGCTGTTGTTTACAGTCGGAGCAGAGGCACATGTTTTGACACAAAAGGTAGCAATTGGCTGTGTATATTATGATTAAACATCTATTTACAAAACAACGATAATGGGTATATTTCGATTCATAATTAAATAGGTACTTTGTGTATGTATGTGTTTTGTTGTTTTGTGACTATTTTCGACATGCATTTTATATGTAGTAAATGCATTTTATATGCGAATCCTAAAAGTATGCCAAGAAATTAATATAAAGGGTGATTTTTTAAGAGCTATAGGAAAGTTTTAAAAAAAAAAAACACATAAAATTCAGAAAAATGTTTGAAATCTTTATTTGAATCGATGGTACGGTGCATATAATTTAATGTTTGAGGATTATTTCATGCAAATGTTGACCGTGACTGCGCCTCAAATGGTCCATCCGCTTAGTCCAATTTTGGCATACTCTTTCCAACATTTCGCCCGGTATCTCACGAATAAATGATTCAATGTTGTCTTCCAATGCGTCAATTGAAGCGGGCTTGACTGTATAGACCTGAGCTTTAACATAGCCGCACAAAAAATAGTCTTAAGGCGTTAAATCGCACATTCTAGGCGGCCAATTGACCGGTCCCGAACGTGAAATAAAATGTAACCGAACTCGCTTCTCAATAAGTCCATTGTTGCGCGTGCTGTGGCATGTGGCACCGTCTTGTTGAAACAACATGTCATGCAAGTCAAGCTCTTGCATTTTGGGCAAAAAAAAGTGGGCACCAGCTGTATTTTGAAAGGCTTCACACCTAAATCCTTCCGCAAAATTTTCCACGTTGTTGAGTAACATAGGCCCAATTGCTGCGAATGGCGACGAATCGATAATTGATGGTCATCACTGGCCGATACAGCTGCAATATTTTCTTCAGTTCGCACTCTACGTAAGCGTGTTGGTGGTTTAATGTCCGACAATGTAAATTTGGTGCGAAATTTAGTCACAATAGCCCGAATAGCCGCTTCAGTGGGTCGATTAAACTGACCATAAAATGGAAGAAGCGCACGATGAACTTTCTTAAAAGAGCACGCATTTTGATAATAAAATTCAATAATTTGCAAGCGTTGTTCGTTTGTAAGACGATTCATGGTTAAATTATAGACCAAACTGAAGATGTTTGACAGTGAAACAAAACACGAAACGTGCGTGAGCTGTTTAAACCAGTGTTGCCAAAAAGATAATAGCTAAAAAATCACCCTTTAGAAATACTGAAATTTGTCAGCCTAGTGTAGTTCTTTTGGATCCATTTGCATGCATAAACTAGATTCCAACACATACTTACCAAGCCGGCAAGGAATCGAACACCGTAGAAACCGTTTGGTTCGGTTCGGGACCTTCGAAATTGATCACATCCCTAACCCGAACAGCTTTGTAACATAATAGCCTCCGGAACGAACCTTCTGCAGAATTTGAGAGGTGTGCTGCCTTGGTCCTGACATTGCTTTTTTTTAAATGAATCCTTATACTTGGTGTCTTCAGCCCACTGTGCGGCAGCTTGTCAGCGAAAGCTTTTGAGAGCTGTTGTAAACAGTGGTGGCCAAAAAAAGCGTTCCAGATATGTTTGTTTATTTACTCCGCTGATACACGCACATATGCTTGTTTGTGGCTTTGTGTGTGTAAGTGCAGCTTCATTTTTAAATTTACTTCTGTTGATAACTTTTCTGATACAAAGTGCATGATGATGATTCAAATTGCATGGACAAAATGTTTTGTATTTTTCTCCATTGTTTCACCAAGTTTACAAACAACGACTGCATTAACATAAGTACATATGTATGTCTGTATGTATGTAGCCACCCCACTTACTTATAAGGTGGAAAAGCTTTTCAGCGCCGTCACCGCTCGTCGAGTCAATCGCGAAATGTGAGAGGAGACAATCAGACTAAAAGAAACAACCGCTAGAGCAGGAGCATAGAGAAAATCGATTAAATTTAAGCAGCAACAAAAACATAATAGCAATTGCAAAAAATTGCCTAATTATGTACATACTCTCCACAAGTGTTTATTCGAAACAAAAACAACAACAAAAAAACGGTGTCTGTGATAATTTGTGACTGGTAGTTGTCCCCCCACTTTCGTACCACGATTGAATGAAGCTCAAAATAGTGGCAACACATAAAATATTTGTAATTCCTTGCAGTAATTCTTCCTTTTTATAAATACCAAACAAAATGTGTACAAAAATATTTTAACAACTTAACGACGCGCCATTATTTTTACTAGCACGTTTCATTGCCAAGAACTATTTGTCTATATGTATGTGATTTGTAGTGTTCTGTTTTAATACCCTTTCCAAACGGTGCTCAATCTAAGAGATGTGCCTAAAGGTTTTGTGTCGGAAACTTCTGTCTTGTTGCTGTCATCAGGCCAAAAAGGGCGGTTTGAATGAGGTAAGCAAGTATGGAAAGCCTTGGAGTTCAGAACTAAGTAGGAGCGTATTGATTTTTGAGCTTCTGACTCATAATAAAGGCTCTTAATACGGAATTCTGAATATGTGTATGCTCTGGATTGCCTTCGATGCAATCAAACACGTAGCATTAAGTAGCTGTTTGTAGCTCTAACCGAATAAGGTGTGCATAGCAGCAATAAACGTGCAAAAATTTCTAATGCCGGGGAGGTTTCAAATGTTTATTTTTCAGCTTCCTTGATACAAACGTTTGTATGTATAATATACATTGTGTATACTTTATCAAATATTGCAGAAATCTTTTTATTTAAACATATAAAATATAAATTTTTTTGGAATTGTCTTCTAGTTACTTTATTTAAACCTAGGTTTGCACTATCTATAAGCAAGCCTTCTGCGACTTTTGGATGGCTTTACCATCAGAGAACAAGTAGAATTCCCATAAACAGAAAATCACGAAAATTGATTGAGTACAATATGATTAATTTCGAAATGGGCTTAATGTCATGTCAACTGTGATCAAAATACTATTAAAAATCTCACAGATTTTGCTTGTTCTCTTGTTTAAAACTGAACATACTAAACTCCTTTTCTATTTTTGTAATCTGTAGTTTGAACCTCCAGTCTTTCTTGTTGACCTTCCAGAAGCCGCTTAAGCCACTTGTTAACTATCCCTACAATTCTAACCAACGTTTTTTGGTCAGTCTAAGCCAGAGCTCCCCAGCCACATTCGGAAACTCATTTGCATAGGAGCCAAGAATGCATGCTAAAGTCTTCTAATTAACTGATAGAAGTTATTGGACGTCAGTGCTTCAAGACAAACACTTCGACGACAGCTTGCTGCAAAGAAACACGTTTAAAAACGATTACTACACTTAAGCTTTTTGCCTTTTGTAAATGTAAAAAAAAATGGCTTGACACAGCCCCGAAGGGCCAAAGCCGAGCTTCTCCCAATCTCTTGGCTTGTTTTCGCACAAAAGAAAGGGTTTTTTACGCCGAATCCGAACGGCAGTTTGAGAAGCTTTTCATGGCTAATTACTACAAAGCTGGCGCCAACAGCAGAGGGGGGTGACCGCGTGTATACAAAGAAAAAACTTTTCATTAAATGTTTCGAGGAGGGATCGAACCCACGACCTCTTGCACAGCGGTCGCGCACTCTAGCCATTGAGCCACCCGGCCACTTTCGTATTTTACGATGCTATTTTTACAGTTTTTAACGAATTTATGGCATTTCGGATTCCTTCTCCTTGATTACGTGCGCCTTCATGGTACTTACTAAGTTTATCTAACCCTGAAACTCTAAAGTTTCGTCTCTACAAAAAACCGCTTGGATTTTTATACACTTCAAAAGTGTATTATAATTTTGCCCAGAAGTTTGGAATGCATAGAAGGAATCATCTCTGACAACATAAAGTATATATATTCTTGATCAGCATGACCAGCTGCGTCGATTGAGCTTTCTCCGTCCGTCTACCCGTCTCTCTGTTTCTACTCAAACTAGTCCCTCAGTTTTAAAGCTATCGAGCTGAAATTTTGCACAGAGTCATCTTTTAGCTGCACACTGCACATATGTCGGAACCGCGAAAATCGGATAGTCACTTCTTGTAGCTGCCATACAAATTTTTTTTTTAGTGTTCGAATCACACAAGACATAAAGCTTATTAATTAAGTCATTGGTCACAAAATTAAGTCAGTGGTCACAAAAGTTTCAAGTGTATTTAAACTTAGGCAAAGACAAAGTTAGCATTGCTTTCTCATTTTTTAAATATTCGGTGGCTCTATGTAAATTTAAAGTACTTAACTCTGAATACCATAAGGACTACTTGGTCAAGTGTAAGTTGAATATTCAGAATGCTTAAAGAAGATACTCGCGGTTTCCGCCTACCCTTTCCTTAGATAATGTAACAGCGGACAACGATTTTGATATTTCCAATCTATTTGCATAGTTTTTGCAACGATGCTAGTCAAAATCGTTTAATAATTATATCTCTACCCTGCAGTACGCTGCACTAGTACATGGGTGCTGAGTTCAGTTCTTACTGGTAACCAGAAGTACTTACAGCCCTACCCACCCGCAATGCATTTCAGTACTTACTTTTTGCTGGGCATGTCCTAGGAGGTAACGAAACGCCACCTCTTCGCTTTACATGTAAGTAGTGGAGTAAGTACCGAAAACTGTAAGCTGTAACTGTAACAATATAAGCTCCGTTCGGTTTGTTATGGACGCTGGTTTTCCAAAAAGGCACTCCTGGCGGTACGCAATCGTAGGTACTTACTGCAGTACTTACTTGCAAAGCGATAAGGTGGCGATTGCCACCAGTAAGTACTCATTGTAAGTAGTGCAGGTAGCTAACGCCACCTCCCGAACAGCTTTCTGTATATAAATAGGCAGTGTTTTAAATATTATTCTTCTTATTCTTTAAATATTATTATTGGATTAAATTCGTAGACGGTTTTAGTTCGATAATTCATGTTTTCACCCGATATATCAAACCGATATACTCCATGATTCTCTTACTTTTGTTGCAGGATCTCAAAATTCTGCCAATTTTCTCATTAATTTATAGGCAGAACTGAGGGAGGAGATGGCATAGAAGCAGCACACATGATGAACATGACTAGATCAAATCAGCTCGACATGCTAGATATATAAATATAAAGTTTATGGGGTCGGATATGCATCTTTCTATTCGGTATTCGTAAACATCTGGACAAGATAATACAATAATATCCGCTAGCCGTGACGCGTTCTGAGTGAGTGCTGGAATCGAAATTGGTATTTGTTTCCGTTTCCCAATGCCTCATACTATACTCACAGACACGTATGCCACTTGAAAATTAAAATTCTCCAAACAATAATATTGATATAGGTAAAAGAATTATTGTAAAATGTCATGCTGCATATTCCAAAATATTTTACATAAGTTTTTTTTTGACATAATTAACACATTTTTCGACATATTTTTGCATAAAAAAATCATTATTCTGATTTGTAGTTTGTGTTTGATTTCAAATTAGGTGATTTTCAGTGGTGAAATGAAGCAACCCATAAAAACAGGTCCCACACCTTTTTCTTTAGTTAAAAGTAATAAAGCCTTTTCAAATCTTAACAAGTTGGCCTTGACCAAACATTCAAGTGATATAAAGAAATTGAAACCAAAATGTTGTCCTTTCTAGATATATACCATGAAAGGGACGAGCTAGACAGTATTGTAATGACCATTTTGTTAAATCTTAAGCAGTGATGGGTACTCCATGGGTGGCTAGCGACTTTTGAGCAAAGTGATCGGTCATGCACTCTCAGTCGCAGCCTTTAAGGGGTGCCCACCCACTCATCACAAACAATCTATTATTAATTTTGTTTTCTGTTTTCCAGGCCTCGTTTTATGAATATGCAGATTCAGTGCCCAAGTACTATAACGATCAAATTGGCCAGCTAAAGGAAGGTGTTAGTTTCACTTTCAGCGGCAGAATACCCATTAATTGCGAGAGGTAAGTACTTGATGCCAGTACTTTTTCTTAAAAAATATAATTTTATTTCACTTTTCTTACAGATTCTCCATTAACTTTGTGCACAACAATGAATCCCGGGATGTGGCCTTGCATCTTAATCCCAGATTGCCCCAAAATTACATAGTACGCAATACTAAAGTACGTGAGGTATGGGGACGTGAGGAAGTATCTTCTGCCTTGCCGTTTGTACTGAATCGCGGCGATAGATTCAACATTCAGATACTTATTACGAATGCCTGCTTTATGATTTCGGTGAACGGCCATCACTTTGCTGAATATCAACATCGTATACCCTACCAGGCGGTGCAGATACTGGAGGTTAAGGGCGATGTGGAGGAAGTGGAAATGCAACGCACCGTGGTACAGTCCTATCCGCAGCGTTTGCCCGAATCGCAAGCTCGAGACGTAGAAATCCATTTAGATAATGATGAAGATGAAATTGATGCTAGTGCCGAGGAGACCATCAACATACCTCAGGAATGGTGCCTAATCAGTTCTCCCATGAAGAACTCAGAGCCAAGCTCGCCAAAAAGCTTGTGTAGCGACCACCAGGGTCTCTCGTTGCCCTACTACGGTGCTTTGCCACTGAAGTCCTTAAGCGAAGGACGTTGCCTGAAAATCGAAGGTCGTGTGCGCCTGCTGCCGCATTCGTTCTACATTAATTTGCAACAGGGCCGCGACATTTGGCCCCATCCCATCATAGCATTCCACTTAAATCCACGCTTCTCGCAGGCGAGCAGCGGTGCCATAGGCAAAGCTGTGGTCTGTCGCAACGCCTGGTACAATGGCAGCTGGGCTCAGGAGGAACGCTCCGAGTTGGATACCAAATTCCGTCCTGGACGTACATTCAGCTTGGCCATTGTGTGCGCCAAGGATTCATTCGAGGTGTATGTAAATCGACAGTATATGACCGAGTTTAAGTATCAGGTCCCGCCGGATGTGGTAGATACGGTTTATATACAAGGCGATGTTAAGCTATGGAATGTCACACTCGACCATAATCCCATGATTAAGGGCAAAAATGTGCGCATCTATCAAAATCCTTTACACACGCAGGAGTACTAGGCTTAAGATCTGTAGGGACAACTGTATTTTTTTTTTACTTGTTGCCCCTTGTTGGTGTTTTTTGCGACAATAATAAAGTGTTAGGCTTCTTTCTCACAAAAACCATTTATACCTACCCCCCATAAACTTTCAAATGTGAAGTGTGATCAATCCATTTAATAAATTGTTAAATTATCTTATTGTTTACTTACTGAATTGATGAGTTGATTAAATTGTCTTAATATTCAGTCAGCTTACCAACTTTAAAACGTAACATTACTTGCTGGGATATTGCCATATTTTTAGGTGTCAGTTGCTGCCATACACGTTTGTGCACCTGCCAGAGGCAATACCAGTTGACTGGTGACATAAATGGTCAGAGAAATCTGTCAATATTTTCATCTATTGGTCATGATTAGTTTTTGTGACCGAACTTGCTCATTTTGAGTCCAATGTTCTTGGTTTTATCCCTCTGTGTACTTGTAGGCAGATCAAGTTTATTTTCAGTTTTTGCCACGCCCCCTCCCGCCCCTGCAATTTAGAAAAAACGTCATATCTTCGTCAGTTTTATAGATAGAAGGTTCGAACCTTCTGGATATATTTTAAAAACAAGATAGTTCAACGATTCGCCAAAGGAATGGTAAAGATCGGATAAGAAAAATAAGCAATAAGAAAGCAGCACCGGTCGCAACGGTGATGGGCAGCACTTCACAGGTACAGAGCTTGACCGCCTTTTTTTTTTGTTTTTTATTGATTAAAAAAGGAACTTTTGTAAACTAGCCTTCTGCTACCATTTTTTGGCCGCTTTTACTAGTGTGTATTATGAGAGTATCAACAGTACTTTGCAGGGTCCATTTGGGCTTACGGATAATGTAAGAGTGTATGAATTTAAGTATATGATTTAGTGTAAGAATTTTTGTGTGAACGGTGTTCTGTTAAATTCGCCGTAAGATGAGGTCCTTGGGTAAGACTCTCTTTAACCTTCTCGCCTGAAGAATTCCTGATATCCTGCGTCTTCTTAGCAAGTTCCTCTCTAATTGGCTAAGGTGGTGTGATAGCTTGTCAAGGTATTTGGCGGCCTGCTAGTTAATTACATCTCCAACCATAGGAACTCCAAAATCCTTTTCAATATGCCTGGTTCTCAGGTACTATTCAGCTCCCGTGATGCTTCTAAGGACCACTCTTTGCCAGGTTAGACTTCGCCGCGAAACTATAAATTTGTAGGCCGTACCTCGACACCGGAGCCAGAATTGCCAGACTTTGTTCCTGAGTGACAGCTTGTTCTTGGAGATTAGGAGCCACCACAAGCGCCGTGCTTTGGCAGCCACTGCCTGAGATGTTGCCTTGATATGATGTCCAAATCGATGGGCTGCTCTATACTTTATAAGCTGAGCGTGCAATAATACTCCCGGGCAGGTGGAATAAATCACCGAGGCACACTTGTCCGTATTTAAGGCAATGTTCCATCTTGCGGCCCAGTTGCTAAAACTTTTCAGGTACTCCTGAAGGGGATCTGTGGCCGAGTTTTTGCATTTTTTTTATGAAGGTATGGCCGTGTCATCAACATTCTCTAATAAGCAGGTCTTTGCAAAGGCTCTTTTCGTCAGGAAGCTTTTGACTATCAGATACAGTTAGGGCGGAAGAAGGTTCTTGATCTTCGAGAGCAGACCTTCGTGCCACACTCTATCGAAGGCCTGCTGAATGTCAAGGTAAGCTGCCACTGCATACTCTTTTCCGTTTTACGAGTCGAGGAAGTAGTTGACAACTCGATGTAATTTTTGGGGAGTTCCATCTCTCAGTCGGAAGCCAAGCTGGCTTTACGAATAGATCGTACTTCGTGCATTATTCAAAGAATACAGCGCTCGAAGATCGCTCCAAGGGTGGAGGCTAATCGGCCTGCAGGAATCAAGGCAGGAGGGTGCTTTTCCACTCTTGTGGAAGCGAACAATTCTGACTTTCTTCTAGGGTGATGGGAAATGGCTTAGTCTTAAAGCCGCGTTAAAGATTAGCACCAAGAACAATATGACCTTGTCTGCCAGGAGCTTCATCGTCATGTTGTCAATGTTGTCGATGCCTGGGGTCGACTATCTCACCTGATCCTTGATTTCTTTTTTCACCTCGGGGAAGGGGATTACGGCATTTGAGACTTGTTGGTTGCGTCGGGGAGAGGAGATTTCGTACGGCTAGAACCGCTCTTCTAAGTTAAGGGAACAGCTTCCACTCGGTGCTGTGGTGATTTAGCCCAGGAACCAACAGGGCGTTAAACTGAAACCTTGCCGCTTCAAGCTTTAAGTGAGCTTCCATAGCGCAAACTTGGAGCTCTTCTTCCTTAATTCTGATTGCACTTCTCTTAATTGTTACCACGAAATTTGTGTATTTCTGCAGCCATGATATGTTCAAATGTTTTTGCCAAGAGTGGAAGAATGCAAATTGCGCTAAGCTAATAATTTGCATTATGTTTTGGCAAGGTTTTTGCTCTTTTACATAATGTAGATGAAGTGGTGAAGACTGTGATAAAGATATGCATTAAACTAGTATGCTAGAGCAGAAAAGCTGGAAAAGCCTTAAAGTGGGCGCTTTACATCATAAAACACTTTTAAGCACAATTAAAATCATCTACCCCTTTTTCTGACGATTTCCGGTTCGGTTTAGCATTTCTTAAGATGACTGAAATAAGTAATTTTTCAGTGAGCAATGAGATTGGGTGTATCAAAAATGGTATTAATAGCTCTACAAATTTTGAAAAATTAATAGATTTCTCTTGCTATCAAACTTTTGTAGCCACATGAATAGGCCAAGTCTCAATAACTGAAAATGTCTGTTGATAGCAATAAAAAAAAATTAATTTATGTGGCATACTTGTAGGCTGAAATGATAAGCCGACGTACTTAGTTTTTCTTTTTTATAGCATAGTCACACCCACATATTTGTCAAAATTTGTAAATAGTTTTTTAGTCTGTGAGTTTTAACAATTTATATTTACATCCCCTCACCCGGGATCGTTTCCTAAAATTTAGTTATGAGCATGCCTAACCACAATGAGTCTGCATTTCTATCCTGGTGCTCGCACCATTGCCTTGCGTCGGAATTTGGATGCAATGTCAGTGTTCTATGAGGAGCGCAGTGCTGCCAATCGACGTAAACACTTAAAAATACAAGAACCTCCGTTACCGGGACTCAGTTTCTTTGCTCATGGCCTAATCCTAAGTGATTGTGAGCATTTTTCCATTGACTTTCTAACTCTGCGTGGAGAGGGATTTGATGAGGATGTAGTGTTGCAGCTGGGAGTACGCCTGCCGCAGAATTATATAGTACGCAATTCGCGCCTCATGGGTAAATGGGGTCCCGAGGAGAATTCCTCGAATTTAGCCTTTCAGTTGCAACGAGGCAAATCATTCTGGCTGCAGGTGCTGCTCACCGAGGAATCGTTTCTCATATCCGTCAATGGCTATCATTTTTCCAAATATGTTCATCGGATGCCCTACCGTTGGCTGGAGGCCATTGATGTGCGCGGCGATGTGGCCGATGTTGTCATCGAAAACTTCTATGTCACCGAGTATCCCATACGCTTAGCAGCATCTCTGGCGCGGAACTTGCCGTTTGTGTACCGAACGTCGGTGATACGTTGGGAGAAAGACGGCTACACCATGCCGCGCAAATGGCTGCACATCGATGCGAAAGTGTATAAAATGATCCAGCAGTTGACATCGCAGTTGACTCTGCCATTTTACGGACGGATGCCAAAGGTAGAGAAGCTGACTGTGGGACGGGCGATGCGTATTGAGGGTAGGGTACGTCTGATGCCGCAGAGTTTCAGTGTGGCGTTGCAGTGCGGCCAGCAAATTTGGCCCGAGCCCACCACATCGTTCTGGTTTAGAACCAGTTTTCTGCACAACAGCCGGGATAAGGTGGGCAAGGCCATCATTACGCGCAGTGCCTATGTGAATGATGCGTGGGTGAATCGCGAGGTATCGCGCCTACATACCAATCTGCGACCGGGCAGCGCTTTTGTCATTGTCATTGCCTGTCGTCAGCAGTGCTACGAGCTGTTTGTGAATAACAAACTTCTGCTGAGCTTCAAGCATCAAATGGATCCCGAAATTGTGGACATAGTCAATATACGCGGTGATATCCGATTGTGGGATGTGTTGATCGAGAGTGTTTCACCGCAGAGGGACAGGAGTGGTAAGTTATGGTCATACGTATATTTCTATGGATTAAGTTTGGTTTCATTCAGATACAGCCAGTCAAATCTTCAAGCGTGCCCTGGAAAACCTTCGTTCGAAACGCAAAGGGACGTAAGGGCATAAATCCATATTCAGTTGCGGCAACCTGTCGAAAAACATGTTGTACAAATTTATAAGAATCGTCTTTGTCCCCCACCTTTCAACTTTTTATCGTCTGCACTGAGAACAAAAAGAAGCAACAATGTTTTTCCTACACTTGACATTTCCTAATACTAAATAAAAAGAGAGTTTATTTTAAATTGAATTAAGATTTTATTTCAGAGCTGAAGAACTTAAGTGTGGTGTGTCGATAAATTTATATGAAAGGGCTGTTCAATCGAAATATACACTAAAAAAAAGCAGAACGATTCGCTCTTAAAAAAACGCTTTTGGTCTAGAACTATGTAAGAACGAATCGCTCATGGAAGCTTTTACTTTGAGTTCAAATGACTTTTTAAAATTGAAATAAAATTCTTGATTCAAGAAAAAAGTAATAGCTTAAGATAATATTGTTCTTAATATTTGAAAGATATGTAAGGCAAAAAGGGATTGGTACCATCGGTTCTACACATAGAAAAAAAACCCGTTCTAAATGTACCAAAATCGTGATCATTTGGTGACGATAGTCTGCTAGGCCCGCTTTTTCTCAATTGATGAACATAAGTTAACATTATGCCATGAACATTTTTTTCTTACTCGTAATCGATTTGGGCTGTTTTCATGAACATTTTGTGCTTGGTTGGTGAACATTTTAAGCTTGTTTCAAGAACATATTGTGCTCGAAAAAACAAAATTTTATCATGGCGTGGGGGAGGGGGGATGGTCCTCGACACCCGGCCCGACTCACCCACACATTTCATTTTTTATGAACGGTAAAAACAGACCAAAATCATGACGATTTTTTAACGTCCTAGTTTTCTCTGTGTAGAGTTGGAGAACAATATTCGGCACCATCGATAGTCAGCGATAATTTTTAATTTATGTGTTCAGTTTTTTTTAAATAATACATGTTTATAGTTTGTCTATAGTTTTTCCAAAAAATTTTTAAATCAATCGGAATATGAGTTCAAGGGGGAGAGCATTTATTTCGAACTTTAAGCTTATGTATTTTTCTTTTTTCACAACTAATTTCCGAAGCAATTTTAAACCTTTCGTTCAATCGCAAGCTATACTAACCTATCAACAGAAAAATTTGGGTTTTTGATGCAAGATGAATCTGTCATCAGTTATCCAATCCGAGAAGAAGAAGGTTTAAATCTTTTTTAAATCATTGAGCGCGTTCACCAGCTCACACCAATCATCTTACAAAAATCAACAATCAAAAAACAAGAAAGAAAGTCGGTCAAGCCCGATTATAACATACTCTGTACCTGTGAAGTGCTGCCCATCACCGTTGCGACCGGAGGAAAATAATATTGCTGGTTTATTACAAATGACTAGCCAATATATTAGAGTCTCTACCACCCATTGCATACTTTGGGGCACCAGCAATAAATAGTATATATTTGGATTCTTACACAAGTGCTAAACGAGGTATATCTCCATTGAAAAAAATCGCAGAACTGTTTGGGATGGTTCATTTCACAGCTAAGGAGTGGTACTTTCCGATGGTATCAGAGAGAGTCCAAACAATAGAATGGATTCCCCGAAAAACGCTCCTACAAAGGGTCAAAATAGGCACTTTTAGCAACTTTAACCTCAAATTACTAAAAATCTCGACGTGATGGACAATTTCTGAAAACGCAGTCTTGCTTAGCACATGAAAATCATCTAGAATCACAACCAACAATTCAAGATACTGGACCTTGTAGCCTAGTGTTATCATTTGATAATTCTTCGTAATTCCCGGTCCATCGAAGACTTTTTGTTTTTAAATTTTTTTGAGCCAAGGTCACTGTTCTAGAGAATTCCTCAAATTTGTGTCAATGTGAACGCGCGCCATAATGGAAAACGCAATTTACTCTGTATCTTGAAAATGATTGAAGTTGGAGAAAAATGGTCTAAGGGCCGTTTTCTCATGTTCCTGTTTTTTGCAAATCTAGGTGGTTTTTGCGCATTTGCATAGCTCATGCTCAAAGTTAGCGGTGCAAATTCACCAAATCCATCTAGATTTGCAAAAATAGAAACATGAGAAAACAACCCTAAGACAAGCTTATTGATAATAGCATTACCTTTTATTCTGTGCGGGCAATAGTTATCAGGTTATGTCCGATGAAAAATTTATTCAAATTCAACAACATTCAAATATTACATTTAACTGTGCGACAAAGCGTTACAAAACTATAGCTTCACAATCTTTCAAACGTCCCATTTCTTTTCCTTTAATCACCCGAATTTTAGGAGATAAAACCAAGCTGTGCAATAAATCAAAAAATTAATAAATCAATTAAGAAGAAATTTTGTTTTTAAAAATGATGGAAATTCATTTTTCGATTCTTTTATGTGGTTGTATCGAATTGTCTGACGCCCCGTTGTTTTTTAAATCTTCGGAAATGACCAAAACGCGTTTTCCAATTTTTATATCGGTCGACCCTGTTTGGACCCGGGCAGGTTTCTAAGTTAAAAAAAATGGCCGGGAAATGATCCAAAAACTGCGATATTTGCAAATTCTTTATATCGGTGAAACTTTGGGGATTGGTTGGATGCTTGCCCGGTGAGGTCTCTAAGTTGAAGAAATGGGTGGGAAATGATCCAAAAACCGCGATATTAACAACATTTTTGATATCGGTGAAACTTTGGGGATTGATTGGATGCTTGCCCGTGAAGGTCTCTAAGTTAAGGAAATGGGCGGAAAATGATCCAAAAACCGCGATATTAACAACATTTTTGATATCGGTGAAACTTTGGGGTTTGGTTGGATGCTTGCTCGGGAAGGTTTTTTAGGTAAAGAAATGTGTGAGAAATGATCCAAAAACCGCGATATTAACCACATTTTTGATATCGGTGACACTTTGGGGATTGCATAAACGCTTGTCCGGGAAGGTCTCTAAGCTGAAGAAATGGGCGGAATATGGTGCACGAACGAAATTTGAAAAATTATAGCGTTCATCCCATTGCAATGGAACTTTGAGGAATGGTTGGAGGAATGGATTGGTGGGAAATGTCCCAAAATGTGTGTTCAAGGCCAATCCTTATTTTTGGGCCGATCTTTATCAAATTGGGTTGGTAGACTTTAATTTTCAAAAGTCCTCTACCAAGATCGGAAATGTCAGGTGAGACTTTATTTTTAGCCGCGGGCGGGACATTAGAGTTAATCTATGATTTGAGCCGATGTATGCAAGATACGGTTTGAGTGCAAAAATAAGTCAAATATTTTCCAATTTGTGAATTCACCTCAAAGAAGTAAGGAAAATAAGAATAACTATATAAAACTATCGATAGCGTCTCGATTGTGCCCTACCACCGATAGTGACAATAGTGCTACCGATAGTTTTCCACCTCTGATCGGGACTTGTTTCAGATTAGAAAGGTTTCATTTTAGAATATAAAAGTATTGAAGATTTTTATTTAAGCAATATTCGTATATAAAGTGCTTGCCTGTGCTCATTAGGGCGGGTCAAATTTTTAATCGACCAAGCGTATAGCAGAAACATAAGCTACGGTAAATTCTAAGAAAAGTTCGCCAAGAAACCGTAGGTCTAAAATCAATTCGTATGTCCCGCATTGCAAGGTCAAAATTATATACGTTACTCAGTTTAACAAATATTGTGTGTGGCACAAACTAGTGGCTGGCACTCAAATTAAATTGGTACTGTTCGACAGAGGTTTTCAAGCTAAATACTAGTCAATTTTCATAATTTCTCTAGCACGCCAAGTTTTCGAGAAGTCGATGTTCAAATTTGTAAAAGTTACCTAAGATGGCACTTTTCATAACTTATTAAAAAGCCATCTTGAACGGAATGAATCGCTAGAAAATTTATATGCATAGAGGGAACTTTAATTTTTGGACGATTTGGACTCATTCGAATGTCAGCCATGACTCAATATTCCCACCCGACAATCGAACTCAAAAATGGATCCATTTTCGACATTTTCTAGAAATTTTCTCTTACTAAACTATCGAGAACGTGTTCCATTTTCGGTCCGAAAAAGAATTACCTGTCGCTCAGTTTGTAGCAGCAAAACTTAAGTTCTCGATACACGCCAGTGGACCAGAGAACGATAGTAAAACGAAACTATCGTAGAATGTTCGTAATCGGACTTACAAACAAGACAAATCTGCGAGCGTTTTCAAAAGTTTCGCCAAACTAAAATTAAAACGAGTGATATGCGGGTGAAAAATGATACACAAATATGAAGAGGACAAAAAAGGGCGGAAAGTAGTTCGTGACGACAAAAGTCCCGCCAAACTATCATTAGCGGGCTTAAAAACGAGTGATATGCGGAAAAAACATCAGAGCAGGCAATAGACGAACATTTTTTTCCAATTTTGTCTCTCTCGGCAGTGCGTTTTGCGGCAGGCAAAATAACAAAACTTTGGGTAAATGCGATTTGTTGTTGCACGCGGTGCGTTTTTCAGAAAAGTCCCGACAAAGATATCGCAAAAGGCTCGCAAACGAATCAGTTCCGAGCTATCGAATACGAAACTTTCACTGCCACAAACTGAGCGACCAGTGATTCATTTTCGTATCGTTTTCGGATCTGTTTGCAATAGTTTTACACGATTTTTTTTCGCGTAACTCTCGTTTGCAATATCTTTTACGACGGTTTGGTCCACTGGGACGTCTTAGGATCCGTTCTCGATACTTTTTCGATAGCGAAAACGGGTCAAAAACGGATCGAAAACTGAATCTTTTCCGTCTGAAACCCGCATCTCTAAGGAAAAACGGATTTAGAATTTAAGAGAAACTATCGTAATAACTGATTTCCGTTTAAAACCCTCATCTCTAAAAAAAAGCGGACTTGGATTCTTTGAGAAACTTACGTAATTCTTGTAGGTCCGGAAAAATACGAGAAATTGTCGGGTTGGGTTTGTTGAACAGTACATATAATGTATTTAATTTTGACCTCGCTAGGCGGGACCTAGGAATTTATTTTAGACCTATGATTTCTTGGGGAAATTTTCTTAGAATTTACCGTAGATTTCATTTTTGCCATTCGCTTACGTTAATTTTTTTCTCATCTATACAAATTGTCTTGCCCTAATGCTTATCCTTATGTTGAGCTCTTAAAGTTCCTAAAAAATCCCAAATCAAACCGTTCTTTAAATCAAGAATTTTTAAAAATGTGCTGAAATCAAGACTATCCAGGCAATTGAAGTTTTAAGCCGGAAACCCGGCTTAAATTTGAAATTGCTTGAACTTTCACCCAGAATACACATATTATATGGTAGAGCAATTTTGATCTGTGATATGCTTAGTTGTACATCTGGAAGCTTTTTTCCAGTTTTTTTTTTTTAAGTGTAACACAAACGCCTGCCTTGCACGTTGCACGTAGATTTATGATTTCATCTTTACCAAACATAGTTCTCTGCAATTAAAATAGCACAGTGCAATGGCAGTGGCTAGTGCGGCAGGTCCTGGTGCTTCTGGGTCTAGTGCGCTCATAAATGTCAATGCGCTGTCGCTGTCAACTGAGCGAGCCACTGCTGCCGCTGCCCATAATCAGCCCCAGACAAGGGCCTCTGAAATTGATTATTAAAAATGATAATCGATTAAGGACACAGCAGCAGCAGAAGCACCAGCACTGTGCGTGGACTGCGCAGCAGGCTGACATTTATGTCTACATGTGTTTAGCAAGACAGTTGACATTGTTTTGGCATGGCCAACAACGAGAACCGAAAACGTCAAGAAACGCCGGCACAAATATTTCCCAAGCCTTGGCCAAAAGGGAAGTTCCTCGTCGACGGCTGCCAAAGGAAAAAAAATATTATTTATGGTTCAAGTTCGTACGTGCCGCGCATGCTGTGGTCCCATTTTGCTAATGAAGTGGATCATGGAGAAGGCTGCCGGCATTCCCATGTCTTACTGCGTCTTACTGCAAATATGCAAGATCGATCGCCGACTTGCTGGCTATTTTTAACAGTGTGTGTTAACATTATACGAAAACTTAACTTAATGTTGCAAACGCAACAAAATATCGCATTTTGGTGGCAGCAACTCAATTAAATTACGACATAAAAAGAATTAATTTTCAACGCATTTTTAAGCGCCAGATCCCGAGCAACATAATAATTTCTGGATGAGAGTGTAGAGTGTGCTTTCAAGTGTCTTCTGTGCCAAAACTTTGATGAAATGTTTAATGAGAATCGCGCTAATTGGGTTCAACCATTGAATACCCTACTATGCAATGTATAAATTAAAAGTGAACATGAAGAATTGAAGGGAACGTTCCAGGACAAAAGTATGTGGGTTACGCTTTCAAGAAAAAAATTACCGCTCAAAATAGTAGAAAAGTATGTTAGAGAAGGACATAGAATGTCAGCTTGGAGCTAAAAGAAACCCTAAAATTGCAGTCAATTTCGTTCTAAATGAACACTGGCCAGACTCAATATTGATGTTGCCAGACTTACGGTTCGAGTCTTGCGTTTCCTTATAGATTTGGTAGGTGTCAGTTAAG
This sequence comes from Lordiphosa collinella, assembly GCA_018904265.1. Classification (NCBI taxonomy): domain Eukaryota; kingdom Metazoa; phylum Arthropoda; class Insecta; order Diptera; family Drosophilidae; genus Lordiphosa; species Lordiphosa collinella. Next base: position 54,445 of record JAEIFV010000116.1, read on the forward strand.
GATAATTCAGCCAAAATCACCTTTCGCTTTACTCTCGACTCCCTTGATCGAACTGTATATACCGTTTTCGTACACTATGAGTGCCGGCCTGGCTTATAATTGCCTCAAAATTGATGGCCAGTCGAAATGCTGGCCAACTGTGTCGTGCAAAAATGTCGACGACAAGCAGCCTGGAGAAGAGGACCTGCCCGATGCATCCATTTGCGGTAATTAATCAAACTCAAAATTAATTATGCGCGCATGGGAGGCAGCGGCGATTGGTTCACTCGTCGGTGGTTGCCGCCGTGGCAATTAAAATGTCGCTGCACCGAAAAAAAATTAAATTCCAAACGTTGTGCTGACCACTTTTTCGCTTCCCTAGCGTCAGGATCAACTGCGGCTGCTTCTCCTCCTCCTGCTGCTGTCGCTTTTGTCGTTGTCTTCATGCGTGTGGCAATTATCGCAGCAGATACTCGTATCAGTTCGTCAGGTATTGGTATTGGCTGGCCCAGCTATCGAAGCTGAGGCTGTGGTTTTGAGCTGTTATTAATTATTAATTTCATATTTCTTATACTGCGCTCGTCTGGGGCGCCTCCAGGTTGCTGATCCGTTTGCACATTTTGCGCATTTTTCGGTCAATGTGGCAATTTGTCAAGATTGATTATGTTATTAAGTTGCAACGGTTGCTTATAGAATGACAAAAATCAGACTACATGTTGGTCAAAACTGAGGCTGAAGTCACAAATTGGATGGCGATTTTTTCGATTGGCAGATAACTTTAGAGAACTTTTTTGAACTTGCCAAAAAAAGAAATTTCTCAGAAAAATTCATATTTTTCATATTTAAATTCAAAACAATGGTGTCTATAGAACCAGAACCAAACTTTGCTTTTGGTTTTTCGCGATCATTATTCAATTCAGTCTACGTAAAAACCAATATGGTTTGATTAGGTTAATTATTGTGGCTGCTGGAGCTAAAAGTGTAAACAAACCTCGTCCAACACACGTTTATGCAAATTTCTATTAAGCCTGACATGCTGGGGGAAAAGGGACAGGTGGCATTCTTTTGGAAACCACGTTCCAACAAATCTGAATGGGAATATGAAAATCATTTGTTCACACACACACACTAAATTTGTATGCGTGTGCCCTGTCAGACTCTCTCTCACCCAGTGGGATTTCCCAGTCGGATTTGTCGGAACGTGGTTCCCAAAAGAATGCCTTCTGGCACACTTCTTTTTACTAGGAAGAATGCACTACCAACTTTTGCAGTATGATAGAAGGCATATTATCTGTATGAAAACTGATGCACGTTCCTTTTGGCACTAGGTTAAAAGCGAAGAAGTCTGCACAACATGCAAACGTCCCTTCTAAAAGCGTGCATGCTACACACATACTATTGGAAACCGAATTGCCAAATGGGGCCCGATCTATGATCGTTCGTTTTTTACACACATGTTCTTTCTGCCGTATGTTGGAAGGCATAAAATCTGCATAACATGCAAACGTCCCTTCTATTGGCACGCATTCATCATGGAGCAGAGACAGCCAAGCGTTTTTACGAAGTTAAACCAACAACAACAACCCATGCAAACGTCCCTTCTAATAGAACAGTTCCTGCTTCGTTTCGCCCCTATACAAAAGCGAAAGGAAGATTGCAGGTTTTTGCAACTACTTCTGAGTGGCAAAAGTTGTATACGGAATGTGCTTCTGGCACGCAGTCAAGTCCGACTGGGGTACCTGGTATCATGGGAGAGTGTGACAACCTTTCACATGGAATGACAGCAACAGACTGAAATAATGTGGACTAAATTGAGAACACAATATAATATCCTCCTTACCTGTATAATTGTAGTATGTAAAAACCTATCCAGATTACATATAAAACCAGGGATTTAAACTGCTCGAAAATAAGTACTGGTTCGGTTCAGTGGTTCACAAAGTTTCTAAGCCGCCGGTTCGGTTCATTACAGGTTTTCTGGTTCTAACTGAAGCGCGGGTTCGGTTCCGTTCAGTGGTTCATAACGGCATATTCGGCTAGAAAAGAACACGTGCTATGCATCTGTACATTGTACATTTTTGTCAATTGACGAACTTTCCAACACTACATTAAGGCGCCTTAAAAAGGCAGACGGTTAGAATTGGTATTTAATTTATATTTTCATAAGTAAAGTAAAAATAAAATTGGCTTGTCAAGATGACAACAGCCCCGAGGGGCCAAAGCCGAGCCTCTCTCAATCTCTTGGCTTGTGCGCTTCTAATTTTAGCACAAGAGAAAGGGACCTACAGTTTAACGCCGAATCCAAACGGCAGTTTTTGAGAGGCTTTTCATGGCTAATTACGAATGCTGGCGCCAACAGCAAGTTCCGGGTGTAAAGTTTTATTCAAAGAAAAAAATTATATTTTCATAAACTTATTTAAAATTACAATAAAAACACAATGAATTGTAGAAAGTTAAGACTCCCAATGAATCACGGTTGGTCGGAAAAGGCCGCAAGCAATATGTTGGACCTCTGACCAGAACACACCAATGGATTGGTTGCCGCAATAGTTCTAGCATTAACAGAGAATAAATTTATGAACTTTAAGCCCTTGCAAACATTAGATGTTAAGTTATTAGCAGGGAGATAACCCCAATTTATCATTTATGTTTAATTTGTATGCTTTTGATAAATGTAAACAAAAAACAAATGTTCTTAAAATGCAAATGCAGATGCAACACAATGAGGATAGCAAACTGCTTTTTCAGTGATGACGATAACTTTTTTAAAAATGTGCTTTAGTGAGGAAGCCATATAATACTTAAGGTTCGGTTTCCGGTACGGCTTTAGTAATGAAAAGAAGTTTTTACTTCGAACTTTCGTTTAAGTCTAGAAAATATTGAAGAAAGGCAGCAATATACGAAAAATTCTACAAACAGTAACCCAAGACGAGATATTTTACTTAACAAATTATGTAAAGATATTCGAATTTATAGTTTTTGATTCATCGCTGCCTAAAGCACGCTGATATCGAAAAACGGCAAATGTATTTAATTAGATAAGACAAAGGTCGATCAACCAAAAAAAGGCTGAACATTTTTATAGATTTTAGATCAAAACTCTCCCCTGCCGACTGTAGGAATAAAACCCTTAAAGAAGGTAATTCTATGACAAATCAGTCCTAAGGCAACTTTTAATAGCGCTTTGTTTCAAAATCTTTAAGTCTTTCGGATATCTTTACAGAGTGCTATAAATTTCTTGATATAACCAATTTGAGCCTTAGCAAAGCTCCCAATTGACAAGGTTCGATGCGAAAGCGTTTTTTTCTGATTGCTATTGCAGAGGCTCTTATTATGGTTCCAGTGTCCTTGTGATTGTTCCTACATGAATAAAAAGCTGTTGTCACTTCAAAAGCGCGTAATTGATTCTGACACTGCTGATCGGGGGCCGGTCGGTCCATGGGATTAGCACATGCACAAATCCAACATTCGCACTCGCACTATGCAATGCCGCATACCGGGCAAAAAGTGATTGATACTTGGTTGCTTCGTCTGCAGCTTCTCTGAAGTACACGCACCGATTGCACTGGTTTGACAATTTTTCGTTGACTTCTTTTTTGGACGTTGACGACTGTTCGTAATTCGGGCAAGCGGCAAGTAGCTGCAGCAGCAGCAGCGGCGAGGCTGAGTCTGCCGCCTTGCCCGAATGCCGCGCGTATGCGAAACGAGTTGCATTCCGTTGACCATTTCAAACAATTGCCACTGTCAGCTGCCGCAATTGAGGTTTAATTTAGAATGTGCCGCATACGGCGGAGGCATTGATTGCGCCGTGTTCTGTGTGTGTGACAAACGTACACATCTGGAATATTGATAAGCCACTCAATACAGCAGCTAATCGGAGGCGGTGACTGGAGAGTCGAGTCGAGTGCGTGGAAACTCCTCCTGCAATATGTTGTAAATTGGTGCGAAGGCATTTGTTACTGTTTTGCAACTTAAGTTTGTTCTTTTTTAACCAAAATTCTTTTGATACCCAAAAAAAAAAAAAAAAATGATTGAAGCGGAGGACGGAAAACATTCTCTTGTGCACTCGCCTGAAGAATAATATAAATTAAGACCATAATTTATGAAAGTAGAAGCCTATTCAATGCCGTGAAAAAGACAATACTTTAAACTGAGGAATCATTTTCTACACGGAGAAAACCAAATTAGCTACACGACGCGTGTATAAACGACAATCAAAAATGTAAAAACAGTACGTTAAACGTGGCATGCTACATGTAGAAATAATAAAATTGAAACAGACATGTTGAAAATTTGAATGCTGCGTGGACACAGGCAAATGGGTAAACGACTTGAAAAATCAGCTTATTTCTAAATAAAAGGATTTTGCTGAATGCTACATTTAACGGGTGACAACTAAAAATCTGCACAAAGTTTCAGATAGCGCGCCCTTTGCTGAGCTTTGCATAAAAGCTTTCGGGATGACATTTCTTCCTCTTTATTCTCCTGTTAACACGTTTTCATGCCCCCCTGACAAAAATTTTGCACGCTGACAAAGGTAAAGTGTTTACAGTAAACCATTTTACCCAAGAGGGCAAGTCCAAACGCTCTATTTACAGTATTTTGCAACGAAAAGTAATAAAAAGAGAAGTTGGAAGTGGTCGGAAAGCAAACATTATGACCGGCCAAGAAGACAGAAAGCTAACCCAACTTTTTAACAACAAAGACAACTAAAGTCAACGAGATGCAGCCAAAAAATTTAATTGCAGCCAACAACACATCAGTAAAGTGCTGAAAAATAATAATATTGTTGCCAGACGTAAGCAAAGAGCACCAAGTTACACACCTGACCAAATACAAACTATCAAGTCTCAATGTCGGTTGATGTGCAACCAATATCGTGGCTAACTCTTTGTTTTAGACGATGAAAGTTACTTTGGTCTGAGTCGCTGCCATGCTGCCACCACCGGGAAATTGTGATTTTTACACCGATGTATCGTCAACACCAGCTGATGTGAAATATAAGTTCAAGCAAAACTTTGAGCCCAACTTTGTTTGCGATCTCTGAGAGGGGCACATCGAAGTCGTGGTTCAAGCCAATGGCATTGCAGTCAGCATGGAAATATACATAAACAAGAAGGTTTTGATTCCTTTTTTAATGGAAAATCATTCCGACAATAAATATGTTTTCTGGCCTGAGAAAGCTCCTTCTCATTACGCTAAAATTACGACGGGTTTCCTGAGCAGCATAGACATCCCTTTTGTACCAAAGGGACGGAATCCAACGAACTTGCCGCAGTGTCGTCCAATTGAAGATTTTTCTGATTTCCTGAGAGCACGAACATACATTTTTATGTCGAACTTCACATGAATAGAAACACTTTGAGCTGCTTTGAAATCTGCAAGCTTATGAAAAGCAGCCTTATTTGAATGAAGTATGTGCCGAAATAAATTTTTATGTCATCTGGAATCAAGCCTTTAAGGCTAAATTCCACAACGCACGAAAATTAATTTTTATGTCAAACTTCACTCTTTTGAATTGAATGAAAAGCCGTCTAATTTGAATGAAGTAATGTACCGAAATAAAATTTAATGTCATCTGGAATCAATCCTTAAAGACCTCATGATTACATTTTATTACTGAACGAAAATAAGTAATCAAATACAGTAACGAAAACAAATTGCTGTCTAGAGTCAATCTTGTATCTATTGCCAATTTATTGTGCCTAGAACTCAACACCTGCGACTCGCTCTCACCCATTTCAATTCTCATAAGAGCATTTGCTGATAGAAGTTCGTCGGTAGATCACTGATCATATTTATCACGAGCCGTCTTGCGAAAGCCTACATGTATGATTATACATTATATGAAATATTATTGTTCCGAATTTCATATTACTTCTATATGTCCAAGTCTTATTTTTATAACATATCACTCTTGTGGCTTAATCGCAGTAACATAATTGCATTCAATGTGGTTGGGTCCATTCGACTTCTAAGCGGATTCATTATAAATTTCACGCCAGAGAATGGGCGTTCCACACTAGCCTGCGCAGCTAGAACGGAAAGCACAACTCTTCAAATCTCATACGATTCTGGGAACTTTGTGGAGGACTCTGACCACCACTTTAGAATGTTTTCATGATTCCGAATAAGTTTATGTGGAAGAAAAATGTTAATGGTTGCTTATTTGTTGACAAAACTGATGAGTTTTAACCACCATCAGCTTCGTCGGCGCTTTCGGATAAGCTAGTATTAAAACATTCATCATTAAGCAGTGATTGATCAGCAACTGACGAAATTTGAGCATAGATATTCAAAATTTTGTGCTCAGGATTTCCCAGTCGGACTTGACTGCGTCCAGAGACATCCCGTATACAACTTTTGCCACTAGTATTTCGAAAACCGCATCTTCCTTTCGCTTTTTTGGGGCGAAACCGCGAACTGTTCTATTAGACGTTTCATGGATTGTTGTTGTTGGTTCAACTTCGTAAACGCTCGGCTGTCTCTTCTTTACATGTTTGCAAACAAAAGACCACCCCTTTGCAATCCGCACTTTCTTCAATAACTGATCGTTTTCAACGTAATACCTCATCATATTGAGTTTATATCTTCCTAGTAAACCTAACACGCCAAAAACGTTACGTTACCTTGGGTCCTAAATGTTCCATATAAAAATATGTTTCCAAGATTCCTCGCTTTTTGTTTCTTCGAGCGATTTCGGCGGAAACCTTTAATGTTTATATTTCATACCAAATGGAAATCCCTATTTCGCTTGATGTCGTTATCGCGTCCACATTAGATGTTAAATGCTTTAATTTACGCCTCTACAGAAAATTTTATTTGGACGTCTTGTTTATTCTTTGCGTTACAAATTGACAACCCCCCCCCACATTTTTGGAATAGAAATAATAAATGGTTTATTTTCGGCCCTAAAGCCAAAGCAACTGGATATTATGAGATGTACACATGTGGAAAAGCTACTTAAGCGTAGTAGGTGAAGAATTCCTGTCAAATTTGAAGGAAACTAGATTTGCATGGCAATTTCCGACAAAATTGGAAGTTAAATAATAGAATTAGAAGATGATTGAACAAGAATAATTTTAAAGTTTCCCAATTTTACATGCAAAAGAAAATGAATTGGTCTGTCTTTAAGTTTGCTTGTTCACTGCGAATTAGTCGGGATTTACACGATGAAGTAAACTTGATGAAGTTTTTGCTCGTGAGTTAAAATGGTCAGAGGGTCACAGCTCCTATATAAAGTGTAAGATCCTAAGGCAAAGTGAAGTAAGCAAATTTATGAATTTCTACTAAGCCAGGGCTGCATACGATTTTCGTGATTTTCTTTTCTCGTGCCCGGATCAAAAGAAACCAAAAAAAAAAACAAAAAAAAGTTCCATACCCAAGGCTACTTGTGACTTGGGCCACACGAGGACAAACACAAAGCATCCGCACACGAGCAACGGCAACAACAACAACAGCTTTGCCCCCGTTGCTGTAAGCGATAAATCTGCAAAATGGGATGCAGCTTCTTCGCTTCCAAAACCACCGACATTTGACGGTCCGAATATGTGTGTTTAAGCCTAAGTATGTGTGTGTGCTCGGTCCTCCCAACTAAGGGACTTCTCCAGTCAGGCTCTCCGTTTTCTCAGAATATCGCCCGAGATCAATCTTACACCCGTCTGATTGCATATTTTTATATGGTAGTTGGGCCACATCGTCGTTCCTTCTACGCTCGCATCCTTTTTCGGTGTTGTTGTCGCCAGCCACTGGTCGCCCGTCGGCATCGGCGTCTGCCGATTTTGCTTTGTTTTGCCAAGACGAAGAGCAGCTTCTTATTTTTTGGTTCGAAAAATTCCAATAATTTCATTGCCATTCACCAGTTTAGTGCTTATTTAAAGCACAGTTTTAACACTTGTTTTCACCACGCAGTAAGAAAGTCGCGTCTAATAGGCACACTCCCAATAACTCAATTGAAACAATGCGAGAGCAGCAGCAACAGAATTTCTTTAATTTAAGCGATTCGCAGAATTCGAATGTGCATAAAGGCATGCACCAATACACGTACCAATCGTGGCCAAAACCCAAGCTCAGACTACAATCCACCGCCACAAAACGCAAGCCAAACGGGAGAACAAACTGGAACTGGGTACCATACACGTACCCGTCCGTCCGTCCGCCCGTACGTATATTTCATTTGCAAAGTGCCACATTTGGTGAGAACAGACTGACGCAGTCGGTTGTGTGTGTGTGCAGGGGGTGACTGCGACGGTGAGAGTTGGCTAGGGCCACTCTGACGCCCGGCGCCAATTGATGGTGCATGTCTTCTTCTTCTTTTCCTCGCCATACGCTGTGACTAGGATTTCGACCAGGCTGGCAGTGGCAGTGGCCAGGCCACAGCTGGGGCAGCGAAGCAACAACGCAAATGTGTAAATTATGTTGCGCTGATAAGCATCTCATACACCCACAGAAAAATCTTGAGATGAGTTTACATTTGCAAAGCTAAAGTAAAAATGATTTTTTCGTATAGTGGAAATTTTTTATCAGATCAAAGCCTTATTGCCTGTCATACTAGCTTATACTTATACCAGCGAATACTAGCTTATCCGAAAGCGCCGACGAAGTTGATGCATATGTGATGCTGCATGAAACTAAATTTGGTGATTTTTGTATCATTTTCCGCCCATATCTTCATCTTAGAGACCTTCCCGGGCAAGCATCCAACCAATCCCCAAAGTTTTTCTCCATAATAAACAAGAAAAAAAGTCGGTCAAGCCCGACTATAACATACTCTGTACCTGTGAAGTACTGCCCATCACCGCTGCGACCTGTGTTGCCTATAATTGTTTGTTTTCCTTAACTCGACAACCGTTCATCCGATCTTTACCATTCCTTTGACGGATCGATAAATAATCCTGATTACTAAATATGCCCAGAAGGAACGAACCTTCTATCTATAAAACTGTGGGAGATATGACGTTTTTACCAATTTACGGGGGCGGGAGGGGGCGTGGCAAAAATTGAAAATAAACTTGATCTGCCTGCAAGTATAAGAAGCATAAGTCCCATATATGTCAAACCTCTATCTCTTACCATCTCTGAGATCTGTGCGTTCATACGGACAGACAGACGGACAGACTGACAGACGGACATGGCTATATCGACTCGGCTGTTGATGCTGATCAAGAATATATATACTTTGTGGGGTCGGAGATGCTTCCTTCTGGCTGTTACATACTTTTGCACAAACTTATTATACTCTATGTACCTTTGGCACAGAGTATAAAAATTTTTGGACATAAAACTTTATCTGAAGGTGGAGCTAAGTCGATTTATATATGTTCTTGTGTAAAAAAATACAAAGTGCAGTATTTTCCAACAGTTTAATACCACAATCAAGATTTTAGAAAATTTCAGCGAATTGTATTAACTCAATTTCTTTTGTCTTTTTTTCGGGATAAAGTAAGTGCAAAAACAGCGCCAGCTCTTTCTTAAAATTTTACCGGTACATACCGATACGTACCGGTACACCGAAATATATTCTATCGCACCTAATAATACCAAAATAAATTAGAACCAAAACTGAACCTTTTACAGAATCATCTGTTTCGGTATGTACCAGAACCGGGACCGAAAACAAAATACCATTCGGGTTAATCCCTTGCTTAGGGAAAACTTAAAAGATAAAGAAGATAATAAAATATTTGGTTTGAGCCGCCCTTAACTAAAGGCCACAGCCAGGAAGGGTTAAGGCCTAGCTCAATCCTAAAATAATCCTATCTAACCCCTTTATTGATTGCTAGCAATTAGCTAGGAGCTATAAGTGCCAAATACGCTGACGCTGTAAGTACTAAGCTTTGATTAACATTTTTTCCTGTGTGTAGTCGAGTCCCCATGGTAGTTAAATCGTTGGGGGAAAAGATTCCACTGTGTGTGTGTGTGGGTGGACCTTTAATCCGCGCTCTGCCATGCTCTCTCTACACTGCCGCTGGTCTATGTGCCTCCATCTCAGTCCGATGACGGGGGCGGCCAGGTGTTGCACTTGCACAATTAGCATTCGTGCTACTCTGACGTTGCTTGGTTAAGCGAAATTGATAGCCGACTCGTTTTGAAGTTGTGTTGCTCTTGTGGCGCCAGTACCACCACCAGACTTTGGCCATCGTTTTGAATTACGACCATGAATGTCGTTGTCGTTGGCGGCGGCGTCGATGGTCATCTCGTGCATGGAGTAGACCGTGCCAAAGGCGTTTCGTGTGATTCACGAGTTGCGTATCGCACATCAATTGAAAGTGTCGCTTGTTTAATTTCCAGCATCCAGCATCGTTGTCGTCGTCAATTAGAGCATGCCATTCTACGAGTACGTCCTAAGTATGTACATAACCGGAACCAATAATTGGCGCTGCAATCTGGCGCACAAATTGCATCACATTTGTTTTATGGCGCAGTGAGATAAAAATTAATTCGACCATTTGCCTGCTGAAGACCGGCAATAACAAATTGATACTCTGATACTTTCTATTAAAACGAAACCCTTTGGAGATTGCGTGCTCGCAGCAAATCAAGTCCAGGCAAAAGATTCCAATGAAATTCTCTCACGCATTTCAAGTTGATAGATAATTCAGGGGGCGTTAACAAAGTCGATAAACGGCAGACGCAGACGCCCCCAACCGTTCATTATGATGGAATCCTTTTTCAAGGAAGCGCAGAGCTTTTTATTACCGGTATAACGGTGCTCCTCTGAAGGGTCTGCCAGCTTGAGTGTGTGGTCGTCGTTATTCGTCTAAATTAAATCCCATTGCAATGCAAAATATTGGCGCCAAGTGACATTTACGCACGGCAAGATTGAGAGTTGACAGGCGGCGGCGGCGACAAAGCTGGCGCGACACGTTTGCCTGGCGTGAACGTTTGCGTCTGCGCGCATTTGCCCATTGAGCACTAGCACCACCTATGTATACCCATGTGTCAATTTAAATTCCTGTCTGCCACGTCAATTACGCACGCAAAATAACAACAACAACAACATCAATCGGCCACAGACAGACGCTTGTAAATTATAGACAATTACGTGCTAATTGGCCACTTGGAGGCATTCAATACGTACGAACTTACTCATAAATAAGCCAAGTGCTAATCTGGCCCAACGACAATGGGGTCACATTTGGTTCTTCTTCACAGACATAAATTGTAAAGTGATGATTCTTCCGGAGCTGTAGAAAGTGTGGGTGGGACCATTCGGCCCTGCCACACTAAGTTATATGACAAACTCAACGTCTTACCAGCTGTGCAAATTTATGACGAACATATTGAAGAACTTAACGGGGATTTCATATACAATGTCCGAAACACAATAGACTTTAAAGAACGTATTAATGACAGCCAGATATTTGACGACAAAGGGATGGTATCGCTTGACGTAGTGTCCCTTTTTCCCAGCATCCCTAAGGACTTGGCACTAGAAGTGATCCAGAAGAGATGGAATGAGATTTCTGAACATACGAATATACCGAAGAATTTGTTCATGGATATTGTGACCTTCATTGCAGAAAATAGGTATTTTAAGTATGAAGAGAAGATTAATACCCAGCTAAAAGGATTACCAATGGGATCGCCAGCATCACCAATTATCGCCGATAAGTTTTTAGCCAGACGACAAACACCAGATATGTCACCAAATATGTGGATGACTTATTCGCAATAGTTAAGAACGAACACTCTTGGACAGCTAAAAGGTTACTATAAAGATATAAAATTTACGTTTGAGTCGGAGGTGGACCAAAAACTAACGTTCTGGATTCAATAATTTCTATGACCAACACATTAAAACTGGATTGGTATCAAAAACCAATGGCCTCCGGTAGAATTTAAAATTACTTCTTAAAACACCCTAAAAACATTATAATTAATACTTCACGTAATTTTGTCAGAAAAGTTTTGAAAGTAAGCGGTCCTGCTTTTCATAAAAATAACAAAAAACGAATAATTGAAATTCTCAAATCCAACAACTTTCCCACACAAACAATTTATGGACTTTTAAAAAGCAGAACACACCGAAATTGCGCACCGAATTTCCCATAATTTATAAATCTGTGGTTTATATACCAAAGTTCTCCAATCGGCTAATACATTCAGAATGCTACAACAAAGATTTATACTCCATAGCCCAACGCTGGATAATAGCAATTTAATATATAAAATCCCATGTGCTGTAGACGGAACTAATTTATGCGTCAAGGTATATATTGGTACGACTAAATCCAAATTAAAAACTATACTCTCAGGACATAAGTCTGATGTAAAACGACGCGATAAGACACCAATACAAAAACAGCACCTGCGGCCCTTTGTGCAGAGAGCAGACACTCACCAGACTTCTCAGCAGTGAGCATATTACAACAAGAACAAGAATACCAAAAACGGTTCACTTTGAAGAGCCTGCACATCATAAACACACCTACACACATAAGACTGAACTACAAAACGGGCACAGAGAATTGTTTCTTTCTTGTGTTATTGTTATATAGAGCCCTGATGACGAATGCCGACTGAAAATCGATATATATCGGAGACATCAAACATATTGTGTTGTTATTGATTTACAGCACATAAAAGACACACGACCTTGAGCCGGCTAACAATCTTTTTTAAGTATTTAATTTACTTTAAGAACAGCCCTCAAACACTAAAATCTGACATTTTTTATAAATTTGTTGGTGAATATAGACCAAACTTTAATGGTTTTATGGTTTTATGTCTATTTTATATACATGTTTTATATATATCAGAGATCTGCACGAGTGCATTGCAACTACTAGTGCACTGCATAAATATTTGATATTACTCACACCTAAATGTTGAGTTCACACCCGAGCAATGCTTCCACCTTCCAACAATACAAGCGATGCCTTTGACGATGATGACCACTTAGAGGACAGCGATTTGGTTTAAGAGATGTTAAAATTATAATAAGAAATATAATGTAAATGTAATAAAATATAATCAGGCCTGTTCCCGTTTCCGAATGGAATTAAAAAGTAAAACGATCGCAATTCCGAATCTTTTTCATTTCGGTGTTCCCGTTTCCGAGTGAAATTGAAATCGAGCGACTTTTCGAATGAATGCTCGATCAGCACTGCGCATGCGCTGATGGTGAATTGCGAACATCTCGGTTTCATTTCGATTGATCTTTCGTTCGCTTACATGCAATTGCCGAGGTACAAGCAAAAAAGAAATGATTTTAAATAAAATTGTACGCACGATGTATCAATGAATACTTCAAAATCTCTACAATATTAGACATGTTACAACAAAAATACTTGCAAGTTGTAAAGAATCACAGTTGCCAAGAAATTGGTCATTTACTTTTCATTACACTGACTCTTAGGCAAAACTTTTGAAGCCGAGTAACTTGCTCGTTTTTCGGAAACGGGAACAGCTATCAATTCCGATTCCGCATGATCTGATCGAAATCGGAAACGGGAACAGGCCTAAATATAATGAATTCTCATTATCATCATAATAATGATTAATTACTGTATTCGAATTCTCTTCTTCACAAATCTTGAAATGTCATTACTTTTTCATTCAATTTATTCCCAATCATAATTTCACAATATATTCACAATCATTAAAATAATTTTATTTTTTCTGAGTTTTGACTTGGAATTTGTAATCAGCGACCCCGAAATCCCCCGGGTACAAACTTTCAGCCAAATCAAATACGTTTTTCGATATTCGGCCAGCTTATTTGGATTTGGGACAATAAGCGACGAGCCCAACCAAGCCAAGTAAACGCAGGAGTGTGATCGAACATTAGAGGCTTGTTGCTGGTCTCTGAACTGGACGTTTGAGAAAAGAGGTTTGGTTCTATTAGCACTTCACAGGTACACTTCACAGGTACAGAGTATGTTATAGTCGGGCTTGACCGACTTTCTTTCTTGTTTTTGAATGTGACGGCCGTTTTTGCTTCTACATAAATGTGATAAAACCTTTAAATTAAGCACTTTAATACTTATCAAAAAGAAGTTAATTAAAAACCATTCTAAGATGTTGTAAATTTAAAAGAAAATCTTTATAAAAACATTATGGTTATAGATTTAAACGAACCGTTTGAAGTTACCCCATCTGAAAGCGCTTCTATAAATACACACACACACACACTATATTAGTCAATTAGAAATCAACAATTGGCATATGTGTGCATGTAATTAAGCTGGCGCCAGTCTTATAAAAGGTCAGTTACATGAATCAGCTTTATTATATCAATGATGGATGGCATATTTCAAGATACACAAATGTAAGTACAAATCTAAGTTATCGCATATTTTTGGTAGCACTTATGCCACACACTTGATAGCGAACGCATTTGGCATACTTGTCCGAGTAGCGGCAACTGTCGCGACGCTTCGCAAGGCAATGCGTCGCCACAGGTCTGTCGTTCAAAGATTTTGCTTTCTTATTTATTTTCTAATTTTCTGTTTTTATTTAAATATCGCCAGTTGGGCATTGCAAACTTGGCGCCTAATGTATTTCGCGTGCATTCTGATACCCCACTCCACCTTGGACCGAGACCATGCGTTTCCCCTTGCAATGGTTTAGGAAAGTTTCTTTAACTAAACGCTGCCAGCTGTACAATGTTCACTTACCCAGCCATATGTCATTAAGAAAAACTCTATTTATACTTGGTTTAACAGGCAAGTGTCAACAGTGGTGCAGAGTATTTATTTTAACAACCGTTTTGTATTAACAAATTACACTTATTTAGTCGCACTTCAATTGTACCTCAAAGATTTAATCGCGCCTATCAAAATGAAGCCGTTCATCTACGCTGAGTGTCAGCATCCCAATCAGCTTGAATGATCACAACTAATAGACGACTAATTTTTACTAATTGAGCGTCAGGTTTTATACGCTTGTTAGAGAGAGTTACTTTATTTTGTCAAGGTGTTTGTTTTAATGCCCCAGAATTTAGCATCAAAAAAACCGTCCTGGTGCTCTAGATTCAATATAAAAAACCTTGAGACGAGATGGAACTTATTCAGGATTCCGAAATCGGGACAGGACTAAATTTTTAATAATGAGATCGGAGTTTGGACGTGTCGAGATGCAACTTTAAATTTGAGATCGGGATTGGAATGGGTTGGAAACGATTCAAAAGCTTTTGGAACGACATTCATTGATTATCCCGAAAATTTTGAAGGACTAAACGGAATCCAGCAAAACCGAAAAGTAACAGCGACTTTGGAATGCGATTTATTTTAAAGTTATAAGTCCGGATGAAAATTCATTTCATATTTTGAACGTGGACTCACGATTTAACGATTCGACTTCGGGAAGTCTCTAGACCCCTGCAAGAGTATATCATTTTCGGTGTAACATACTCCACTTTCCCGCTATTTTGCACTACGAATGTCAACTCACCAGATTGTGACTTTTAATTCAATTTGATTGGGAATTTTGCATAAACTTTAGCTGATGTAATTGTAATAGACGATTGCGGGTTGCACCGTACACCAGGTAGCAGTACTTTTGCCATATGACCATAAAACAGTTGTCTGTCTACAATGTAATACGTAATTTTCTCTCAATGAAGGCAAAAATGCAAATTTATGAAAATCCAATTGAAAAAGCATTTAATAGTTGAGCTGATTAAAAAGTGTATATAAATCATAAATAATTGCATACATATGTATGTATGTACAACCCCAATGGGGAGAAGTACAAGTAATTTGTGCACACCAAGCAAAATGCGGTAGGTTCATTGACTGACTCTGGTCGTTGTTCGTACATAGGCCATATGGTAGCTGCTGCACAGTTGTTGCTTGTGATGTTGATGGCTATAAGTAGATTGTCTGTCAACTGTTGGGTAAACACCAAAATCGGGTCTATAAACTGTCAATGCACGAGTGGAGGCACTCGGTGGAGTTGTGGCGTACCAAAGGGTACACCCCAAAATAATTGATGCCATCATCAAAAGATCATCAAAAATTAATGAAATAAATTTTGCGAACGCATTTAAAATGCAGCAAAAATCTCATTTATATTCCGTCAACGCAACAAATGGCAGGAACGCACGAAATGAAATGAAAAGCATAGCCGAAGAAGGTAGCTGCCGCCGCGCCGCCATGCACCCAGTGCCCAGGCGGCACCATCACCGAAACTGATATTAATAAGATTTATTCTCACATTAAAAACTCCGACTCTGTTTTTTCTCCATTTCGAGTAGGTAGGTAGAGGACTCTGCTGCCGCCTGTTGTCAACGCGAAAAGATAAAAACAAAAAATTAGCATTTGTGTAAACAATTGAAAACAAAACAATTCGTAGGATCACATGTCTCGTGGAGATGTTGACTTTGTGGCAGCTCAACTGAGAAATTGTTGCACAAATATTGATTAGAAAATGTATTCTTAAAAAATGCCTCCCCGCCCCAAGACCAAACTGTAGTGTTAGACTACAAATATTGTCGCACCTGTGCACAGGTGGAAGTGTGTCTATTTTGGGGTACAATTGCGCGTGTGCGGGTGTGAGAACGCCAGCTACCGTCATCTAGATATCACATGCTGTCGAGTCGTCGTGATCTCTGTATTAAATGTGCGTTTAAAATTAACACAAACGTCTGTTGTGGGCTGAATTACTTTGATAATTAACCAAAGTCTAAAAATAGCTGAGACTCTATTGTTGCTTGGCATAATTTTTTGAAGGCTCCTTGGATTTTGTTTTTATGAAAACAAAAACTTAGCTCACACTACTCAACTGTTGTTAAGTATAAGAAATCTGTCTAGTTTAATCTATATCTATCTAAATGTGCCTTATATGGCAATGCCGGCTTGAGATGGCCACTGCTGGTTTGCATAAGATGGGCAAAGACTGCTGATGAGTTTCTTGAAACACCTGTACAGTCGACCAGACTCCTTTGTGATGTGTTGTTTAAAAAGCAATGAGCTAACATAACTTTTTGACCTGGAGCCTGCTAAAACGTTCTATATCTATAAAAGTCATTCATTTATCCTGTAGGAAAGATCAGCTTAAACAGGCAAATACTCGATTCAGGCGAAATTAACTTTGCCTTTTCGTTAATAAATTAACATCGAAAATTCTATATGGCATTAAATATTCTTAAGAAGTCGCATGACAGTCAATTAGGCTTAGGTGGCTTACCTGTTTTGCATATTGGAACGATTCTGGCACTCTACCATGCAAAGACAATGAGTCAACTGGCAGGGTCTGGTAATTTTTAAAAACCCTGCATTGGATGCTTCAGTTGCTTACACAAAGAGAATTTCATACTTGCATCAAGAATGTTGGAAGTTGTGTGGTAAAAATAAAAATTCTTCAACCAAGAAACTTGATCTGCCTGCAAGTATAAGAAAAATATGTTCCATACATGTCAAACCTCTATCTCTTACCATCTCTGAGATCTGTTTGTTCATTCGGACAGACGGACAGAAAGACAGCCGGACACTTGCACTTAATAAACTCAGTGTACCTCTGGTACAGAGGATAAAAATGGCTAGTTTACGGAAAAAATAACTGATTTCGGACAATTTAAGTTCGTTTTTTGATTATTTTCACATATTTATTCACACATAAATAAAAAAAAAAATTGCAAAATTAACATAACTTCAGATTCAATAGCTTTAGGACTATTGCTTAAAACAAGGTATGCTTTAAGCACTTAATATATATATATGAGATCTCCGTTGGTTAGCGACCTTTCTAATTATTGGAATGTTGATGTTTTGCCGGCTCGAGGTCAAGAATGAAAACACAAAATTAAATTTCGGTTCCGTCTTCAGGGACACTACAAAAACAATTTACCAATTAATTTAATACATTTAAACAAAAGACCGTGAACATTTTACATACAATTTATAACACGTCTGTACCGCTTGACGTGGAGTTCAGTACTAAGTTGTTATTTATTTAAGAGATGTCTGTAAAGATGAGCACAGTTTTCAGTGTCCGTTTTGTAGTTAAGTCTCTTATCCGTTGGTGTGTCAATTATATGTAACATTTCAAGAGTAAAGCGTTTCCTATAGTTGTTCTCTTGTTGTAAGATTGTTGTTTTTTTAAAATCTGGTGCATGTCCGCTCTCCATACAGTGGGTCGCCAATGCAGTTTTCTATATGGTCGTTTGGTGTCGAAGCTTGTAATCAGATTTATGTTGTGATATCCTTGTTTTTAATTTTGATTTCGTTGTTCCGATGTAAAATTTATTGCACGCGTTCTCTAAATCTCCATTACATGGTATTCTGTATATCACATTGCTTTTATCTGCTATGTCAACTTTGGACTTCGTCTTATTCGGCGGTGTCCCACAAATCTCTTCCAACCAAATTCCAACCCAAAACCAATTCTCGGTGTCCTAGAAACCTCTTTCGGTTGGTTTCAAATCTCTAGTGATTTAGGTAGAGATTTTGCTAATTTCACCGCTAAAACTATTTTTATAAGTAAAATTAGTTTTGGAAATGTAAGCTACATTATTTTACTGGATAGGCTGCATCAAATAAATAACATGTTTAATTTGATTTAAAATTGAAATTAGCTGGTTAATAATTTTTCGCAAAACCAACCGAAGGCTGCCATATCAATCAAAACCGTCGTGCCACTAGATGGCGCCACCGGCCTCTCTAGCGCCGCATGGGAAATTCAACAACAACAAACGTGCCAAGGGCTGGCAAATTCAGCTCAATGATTGGCGCGCAAATATTTTTAAATTTTTCATGTTAATTTTGGGTAACGCGACTTAAATTTAAATTATAATATTAGCTTGAATCATTAAACTTATGCAACAACTAACAGATTTCCCTTCAACATCATTTTAATTCAAAACTTATATAAGGGAAATTTTTTTGCGCGTGATGCAGCCCTCTTTTGTGAGATGGACAATTATTTTGAACTCAATTGGACCAATTCTCTTTCCCACTAAGAAAATGAAATCTCTTGAAGTTCTGGGACACCGACGGATTTTTCGAGCGATTTGCAAACCAACCGAAGACAAAATCTCTAGAGATTTTCCAGGACACCCCCGATTGTGAAAATTCTTCATAGTGTTTGTGGGCTTATGGGCTATTTGTATGTTTTGTTTGTTATAGCAATCCGAATTTGCAAACCGTTCTGAGATTTCTGGGACGTAAGTCAGGGATCTACATGATTTTGGTTTTTTGTCATCCTTTTGATTTGTAGTCTTATGTTTCTCTATTAAGGAATTTATAATCGTCATTGGGAAGTCATTGTTTTTTAATAAAGTCATAATTTCGGAAATGATCTCCTTATGGTAGGTCTCGTCGCTAATGTTCAGCATCCGTTGAATGCAGCTGACCGCTGTATTTGTTACCATATTTTTGGGGTGTTTGGAGTGAAAATGTATTATTCGTCCAGATGCTGAAGGTTTCTTATACCATTTTATTTTGATTTTATTTCCATGTCTGTTTATAGTAGAGTCCAAATAAGGAAGTCTTCCATCGCTTTTCGTTATGGCCATCAGCTCGTTCTTCGACTCTGACTTGATCTCATCAATTGTGGCAAAACGCTTTCCTTTCATTGGTCTCTTCAGTTTTGGGAATAGGAATTGGGAATTGAGCCGTATTGCTTCACGCAAACGTTGCATAGCTTTCTTGTAGTATTCCTTATTAACTGTACGACCTCTTGGCAGGAACTCATAATGCACCACACCATTGTAATCAAAGAAAACAGTGAGGAAAACCTATACCTTTTTTTCGAACTTGCCGTGCTTTTTTCGGTCTTGGCTCATCTGTGCGCTTCCATTGGAATAATTGGGCCTTGGTTTCGATGTCATAACCATATACCCACGTTTCGTCACGAGTTATGACCCGTTTGAGCAAACCCGGCTCGTCGTTGATGTCATTCAACAACTCCTGAGCGATACTGACGCCACGTTGCTTTCGCTCAAAATTTAGTCAAAAATCAAAGAGCACACAAAAACGTGACTAACCTTTTCAGTTGCCAAAAACAGACTACTAATCGAAATTGGCTGCTAGTGCAATCATATGATAAACATATGTGTCCGAATATAGCAAAAACAAAGTACCGATAATCGAGTGTTCATACCTTGACCGCGAAAATTAAAAATTCACATCTTCCTTTGAACACACCTCGTATAATGATTACAGTCCCTGATCTCAACTAATTTTTTTTGTCGTCTTTACTTATTTGCACTTTAATTGAGCATTTGTCAATAAAATTAATCATTTTTGGTTCAATGATGGAGTTAGTCTTCTTCACTGGTTTTTTTTTACTCAATTTTAACGCCAGCATCTAGGTGATTACGTTGTATAAGTCTCAACAAGTTTAAGCCTTGACTCCCAACTGCGTTTCAGGTTAAAATTCGGGCAGAATAATGTTGTGTGCTTCGGTTCAGGTTCAGTTCGGACTACACGGTTCAACTCCGAACCGGTTTGCAGCCGTCAGGTTCACTTACCGTTAGATAGTGTAATCCTTGGATGTACATTCATTTCCTTGGCCCACGTACTTCGAATATATTCCTCAAAAATACAAATAGAACCGAACCCTTGTTTTTTATGCTTATCTCGGCAGTCATGAAGTAAGCAGCGATATAAATTAGTCATTCTTTCTTTAACAGAGTACACCTCTGCTGAAAACGGCCGCAAAATGCTAGTTTTTGATCTTTTAAGGGTTCTCTTACTCTTACCTCAGGCTGTCTAATTATGGAACGCCCCTCGTAAATCAAGAACAGTTTCCTTCCATGGCATTGCATTCCATGGCTTACCTCAGAGTCAAGTTCAAAGAATTGACAGACAATCCAACGTATTGGCCAGATGTAAATCAAGTACACCTGTCCGGCGCCATATCATAAGATTTGTCTACCGTAATTAACCAGTTCTACAAATGGTCCACTAGCTGATGTAATTTGAGCTGGCTATTGCACACACTGGGTCAACTAGATGCAGGGATCTCGCACTGCCTCGTCATGGGTGGGTACACTTGCACTACGACGATATCGTAACACACCTTACCTCTGACTAGATTAGCTGACAAATTTATTTCTGAACAACTGATAAGTGAACGGGGCGGCAATGGTGTGCAAAAACGCGTTTATGACAGCTGTGGGTGCACTTGAACCGGCCGTGTGTGAGCACCTGTTGAGTTTTCGGTTCCAAATGACTTGTTGCAAGCCGATAAGATTATTCAACCCATAGAGTGGAGAGAGACATAAATTATGGGTATTTTGTTTTGGGTACGCTAGCACCTGGATGACTAATGGGTCAGTTCCCTTTGCCCAGTAAAAACTTCAGTTTGTTTCATTCATATGACAACCAGTCTTGCTGGGCGGCTTTTATGGCACTTAAACTTATATACCTATAAACAATGAGATTACATTATTAAGCATAAAGGACATACATACTTAAAAGCTACCAACTGACTCCCCTTGTGACTCTGTGGGAAATCCTTTTGCCACCTAGTGGCCAGATGTAAAATATTATTGTCAACAATTATTGTCTTTTTTTTAATCAAATTTCATTCCTATTTGGCATTTCAACCAGTGTGTTGATGTTGTTGTTGTTGTTGTTTTGTACTAACCGAAAGTAATGTTAAGCTAAATATTTGTGTCTTTACATTAAGATCACATGACAAAATATCAGTAAGCTTTTTGTGATTTCCCCCTCTATTTATAAATAAGTATGTACACCAGAAAGAAGCTTTGAAAACTTTTAAAGCTATGGTAAAGAGTCCTTCTTTATAGCAGGAACAGCAGTTAACAGTCTTTGAAAGATTAGTAGAGAAATTATTCATCCTTCTTCCTTTTAACCTTGCCCTCGGTTTGTATGGTGGCAGTGACCGACTCCATGCAGTCGGCTATGGAAGGTTCGGACTGATCCGCGCTGTAATCCTCACCGGCCAGTCGACTAAGGGTTAGAATGTAGGAACAGGCCACACGCAGTACTGACAATTTGGAGAGTTTCTGTGAGCTGGCATAGGAGGGAACAGCCTGACGCAGGGTCTCATAGGCGGCGGAAATGGTGTGTACTCGAGTGCGTTCTCGTGCATTAGCCTCGATGCGACGTTCGCGGGTCATGTTCTTATAGTTGCGTTGCTGCGGACGTAGATCCAACTCCTCCAATCTGGGCAGCTTTTTGCTTTTCTTCGGACTGTGTATTAGATCCTCTGTGGTGGTGGTAGTCTCTGCGGATGTTGTTGGTGATGATTTCTTGGCCACCAAAGCTAGAGGTTCCTGCTGCTCGGGTAGACTGGCGCTGCGATGTAGCGTGGTAACTCCCGGATGACGTACATAGATATGCGCAGGATTGGGCATTGCCTCCGCTAGACTAGAGCTGTTAGGTGGCGGTGAGGCTAGTTCTGGTGGGGTTAAAACCACCGCCGAATCCGCCGAAGAGGTATAACGTATGCGTTTCTTTAACGGTCCCATGGCACTGATCGTTTGTATGTTGGCCAGTCCGGAGTCTACCACCTTGGAGGGTTCGGTGCTTTTGCGTTTATTTCGCACCAGCAGGGCCATGGGCTTAGATGACTCCAATGCCAGATTGCTATAGTCTTCTTCCCTTGGTTGATGAAGATGATGCTCCGCCGGCAAGTCATCACCGCCTTCGCTTTCCGAACTGGCCGAGCAAAAGCCCGCATCACGATCATTCGAATTGGGGGAATCTAAAAATAGACAAAGAAGATGTGAACAAAATTAGTTGAGCTATCGAACTGGTTTTTGAATAAAAAAACCCCCGTTTTCGCGGAAAAGACGTCAAAGCGCGCCATTGTAAGAGAATTGTATATAAATTTCATAGACAAGCCTCAAAATGGTAATGTGCGTCAATGCGATTTGATTTCCATTTTGTTAATAATCTCTTTTTTCATCCTTGCAACCCAAAATTCTGTGTCAACTTTTTGGCCAAATGAATAAAATCATGCAAATTTGTAAGTGTGCATCGTGTGCGCATCACGCAAAATGAAACCAGTTTCCAATCTACCTACCTACCTACCCACCAATACCACTGACCTCCAGAGGTATTTAAAAAACGCTTAAGCGCACAGCTACAGCTCACTTGCCGAATGTACGAGCATGTAATTTATTTCGCGTCTGCCATATTTAAAGTCAGTTCAAGTTCAGGCATCAGAAGCTAAGGCAGAAGCCAATAACCCGGTCAGTAATTAACTCAGGCAACGGAAGTCGGTAAACAAGGATGAGTAAGGAATCAGATATCCTGACTTTGATTTATTGAAGGGTAAAGTTAGTTCAAGAAATAGGAAAAGTTGTTGTTTTAAACTTAGAGAGATATTAGAATTGCAATTTCATTTCATTACAAACATGTTTAATGTCTCTCTTACCCTTTTCCGTGTACTTTATGATCCTCTTAGTTTTCTCCCGCTGCTGCTGATAAACTAAATATAACTACGCTCAATTCGCACCTTAATACTGTATGCGTACTTGCTTTTTGTGTTTATCTTAACCGCACGCCCGCATGTGACTCCCTCGTATGGCTGGGCAGACTGCTGTTCTGCTGTTCATCTGTTGACCTAACTATTTATAAGCACATTATTTTGCTATCTTTGCTAATTTTAGCCACAGACAAACAAGCAACTGACTGACATTGCAGCCACAAACGAAATCAGGCTGTACAAATATCCCAGCACTAGCTCCAGTTTTAGCATCATATACTATTCAGACAAATGTTTGCTTTAATGTCGAGACACTTGCCGCTGGCCGCTTCTAAGCCAAAACACCTGTGAGACCCATAAATTTAAAGGTACCCCAGAAGTATGACAGGGATTCATGAAAGGAAGTGGTGCAGTTGTCCTGCACCTGATGCCCATCCCCTGTTAAAACGTTGCTGTTCGCTTACCTGCCTAGTTTTTTTTTTGTTTCTTTTTTATATCAATATTATAGCTGAAAATGGTTCACTGAAGTCAGATACCAGCCGATAGAACTAAATAATCAGCTATCAAGAGAGAGAGAGAGACAGAAAGATTTAGGGAATGATTACGTTTCCCTTTTTAATGCAGTTTTAATACTTTAAAGGATCTCAGTCCTAGCCAGGCAAATAACGAGACGCAGACTTTTGTGTGAATGAAAATGAACATTGAAAACTTTTTCTAGTTTGTATTTATGCTTTATATTACTTAGAGTAAGCATTCTCAAAAAGTAGTTAAAAGCAAGACATCAAGCAGGTCCAGAACCAAACCCTCAAAAACAGGTTCGGGCTTGCAAATTCCATAGAACTTTCTGAACCCAAATCGGACCTGATCTAATTTGAAACAAAAATCTTTTACCACTTCTATAAAAAATAATCCGCCCTGTTTCGAACTTCGAGTCAATTTCCGTGTAAGCTTTTGGTTTCGGTTATGCCCAATCTACCCAGCAAACATCTTATGAAATTTTTTTTGATTACATTCGATTCTTTTTCGAGTCCACGGTCTGATTAAAATAGTCGTAAATGCGCTCATTTTATGATCAGAAAATATACTTTTGTCGGGAGAAAATTGTACACTAGCCGCGACTCTTCTGGAAGAGTTGTATTAAACCCGTTCTTCTGATCATATCCATGAGTAATTTTCGATTCTTCTTTTAATCGTCAGATATTTCTCTCTTTTAATCATCAAAAGGGATCGAAAAAGGCTCATTAAGGTGATTTTTGTTAGAACGATCTTCCAAATGCGGTTTATTAGGAGTTTAAGAAAGAAAATGAAGCAAACACTCAAAGCAATCAAATTGACAGTGGACCTTCACCATGCTTCTCTTTCTAGCTTCTCTGCTCTGTTCGCAATGAAAAAATCATACACAAAAATACCTAAAATGCATTGAAATGTACATGGTTTTCAAAATAATGAGGATGAAGTGGGTTGCTACAAAAGCCATCCAGATCAGCGGTGGGCAAGGAATTTAATTTTGGGAGCAGTTTAGCAACAACAACAGAAATAAACATCAGTTTTACGCGAAGATCGAGTCGACAAGCCAGACACTCACTGCATGTAATTGGGTTTTTTCTTCGTCTTTGCCGCGTACACGGCTGCCGTCGTGCCCCGATACACAACAGATTTGTTGTTTTAACTCGCTTCAAAGCGGGGCAATTGCACTTGTCGTTCTGTCTCCATGTGATCGGCGCCGCCAAGAACCGATGCAATTTGCATGCTACTGCGTGCGCCAGTTGCCGTAAAACAACTCTCGGATCAATGGGAGCAAGGGCTTGCCCATCGCTGATCTAGATGCTTAGCCATGAACATGAACAAAGCAAATGCCGCAAATTCACCTTCTTCTTCTTTGGCCATCACAACCGTTTTACGGTCCCGGCCGTTGTAACTAATGTCCGCCACGCGCCTCTGTCCCATCTTCAAAATGACTAGACTTGCAAAAAAAAAAAGGAACATGAGAAAACGGCCCTTAAGCTATAACTATTAGGTTTTAAAAAAGGTCAAATTCTCCGAAAATGTCTTAACGATCTAAGAAGACATGCACTTTAGATCAACACTTGAACTGTATGTTCACACTGAACCAGTGACTTGTGCCTTTTTAGTGGAAATGACTGTAAAAGGAGTAGCAATTAAAGTTTGATTGAAAAAAAATGCTTTTCAGAACCAAGTTTTGAAATAAAAACCTTAAATTAGGCAACCTAACGAACCGGTCAGCGAACCCAACCTTGAACTTCGAACCTCTGGATGAAATCTTTTGCACAATTTGAGAGGTTTCCATCCAAGGTTGAAAGTAAATTAACCTTATTTAACTGCCTCTACTAGACGCCGATTGAAAATCTATGATTAGCTATCCAAAGCTTTGAAAGTTACTAAACAGTCGGGAAAAACGGTTGAAAAACTGTTGTACCTGCCATAACAGAACGTTTTTTAAAACAGAGTTACAATGTGAATAAACAGACGCGAAGAAAGGAACTGCTGAACAGTCTCCAAGCTGAGTAAACAGTCACTGAACAACTCACAGATCAAGTCTTTGATCTAGTTACTAAACAAATCACTGAACAACTCAAGAGTGACTACTAAACGATACTCAATGAATAAGACTCACTGACCAAGACTCGCTGAACACGCCTCAGCTAGGATTATGCTGAACACGCGCGGACCTAAACAGGGGAGAAGAAGACTTTTGGCGAGTGTCACTAAGGCCAATCTGGCATAAGTCCATGGCGTTCTCTAGCTATATAAAAGGCGTATGGGGGGCGTACCGTTTAAGCGCACTGAGGACTACTTCTGCGTATGATTCCACTTAACGAGCTGGCCACAGAAGCAAATGAGAGATTCTGTGGGTACCAAACAGTGGTACACAGCAGCTGGAAGCGAGGCAGCGGAGCATCGACAAGTGGCAACAGCATTGGAACCAATCTACGAAGGGTCGCTGGACATATAGCCTAATCCCGAGACAATTGCCATGGCTGTCTAGTAAACATGGTGAGGTGAACTTTTTTAGGAGCTACCTAAAAGAGTCTGCCATGATGATAGCGAGGAGTATCGAATATGTAAGGTTACACACTGAAAGAGCGGAATTATCCAGGGTGCTGGGAGATATCGCCGAAGATAATTAGTCCCTTACATGCTGATGTCGGAGAGAAACTGGGAGGCGACGTGTAACTTAGCAGCTATCATTATGGCATCTCTGCGGAGACTGGACATGCAGCGTAGAACCAGGGAGTAGGTGGGTCATCAGATTTACGAAGCAATGCCTTGCGGCCGTCCCGCAGGTTTAAGATGTTCTGCCAAACATTCTGTGGATTCATGTTGTCCAAAGTGCTTATAAGAATATAGTAGTTTTTAATGTTAAATAAAGGAAATACTCGCAGAACAAGTCTCACTGAACAAAAAGGAATATTCGCTGAACAAGACTTAATGATCAAGACTCACAGAGAAAGTCTCACTGAACAAAAAGGAACCATTGAAGAAGAACAACATGTTTACTTGTTCACTCACTTATGAAAAACCCAACATAAGGTTGCTGGAAATTAAATATGCGAAACACTTGAAAGGTGAAAAGTTCTAAAACCATCCGTCTTGTACAAAAACTGAAATCAGTTTTTACATATGATTGGATTCTAGAAAATCAAAAAGTTTTACCTGGCTTCTATTTGATTGTGGTTGATACAACAGACTTAGGATCGTAAACGTCCGTTCATCCATCTGTTTGAAGACTTTAGAGGGACTTGAAAGAGCTACGACCAAACATGCTATTTAATATTTAAGGCTTCCGTAATATGTTAGCACTGCTTAGATAAATGGAATAATGATTTTCAGTTTAATCTTCCATTGATATTAAATTGTTTTTAGTTAAAGTACAAATCTAAATTTTGTTTAAAGATTTGGGGCACTTTTGTAGCTAGGCTTCAGGCCTATATTTGTAGGCATTAACCAGTCTAACTTAGTAAACATAATTAGTCAAAACCAATCAAGCAAAAGCTCAAACATCACTGTTTTCTATTAAACAAATAACAAGTAAACTGAGAAGAAAATTTACAAAATTTTAATACGCAGTAAATATGAAAAAAAAATATCAAACAAATTTTATTTTTAAAGTTAGAGCGAATTTAAGCAGAGCATTAAAGTTAAACAGCTTAAGCAAATCGGTGCTGACAGTTGGAAACTAGGTCAGGACTTGCACAATAAAGAAGCTTCATGAATTTTATTTAATGGGTCAGTTAGTTTGAAAGGATCTCCTTTTCGTGTGTAGTTAAAAATGTGTACTTTTCTGCCACGTCATGCAAGCCTTTTGGCCACACAAACCCCAGAGAGTTGAAATCGTTCAGAAATTCCCCATAGTTTGCCAGTTATGGCCCATTCTTTCCAAAAATGAATTCCCCACAAATGAAAATCAGCTAAAACCTACTTAAAAACGGCATACACCAACTGTCCGAGACAGCAGAAAATCCCGTACTCACGCCAAAAGTCAGGCAAAGGTTATCTCAGACAAGTCCAGTGGTAAGCCGGTCAGCATCATTCCGGGTGTGGGAAGACTAGAGGCTTATCATTATATTGCGACGATGATGGTGTAAGTATACACCGAGGCATCTACATATGTAGACGATGATCTGCGGCTGCTGTTTGTTGTATGTTTGTAGTAAAATGACGCGTCACTTTTTATGAATGGAATCACATAGACAACAACAATGATAATACTTTTAAGCGATTCTTTTAATTTGAAGTTCACTTGTTCTCGATTGTTGGGATGGATGGACAGGTTTATCAATTAGAGTACAACTCCCCATTTCCACTCACTGCAAATATGGACAACAGATGTTGTTAACGGGTAACCCAAACCACATTTTGCTCTAGCCAAAAAGGACAAAAGTTCTATTGGCGCCAAATATGGCAGCAGCGGGGAGTGAAAGAGCAGACAACTGCCAATGCCAGACGTCGACGACGGGTCACAGCGTCCAAAATGTATCTAAACGATGAGCCAGTCACGATGCACGCAGGCGAAACGAGAGAAAAATACACTCGGAAAAATGAAGTTATTTTTGGGAATTTTTAAATCAGATGTGAGTACGATTGGTATAATTGAACTTGATCTTCGACCTAAATACTTTATATTCGTATGTTTTTTAAAATGAATGTATCAGAGCTGTTCTCAATTGCACTTTCACAAAATTTTTGTGATTTAAAACCGATTTTTGGACTACATTTGGTCTCTAAATCACAAAACTTTTGTGGAAATGAAATTGAGAACAAGGCTGTATGTTTGAATGTGTGTGCCTTATAGTAATCTAAGTCACAGAACGATATAGCAGAAGTATGTGCAGTATTCATGTTGATCAGAAAATAGTCATAGGCTATATCCTGGGTTCGAACTAGTTCGGGTACAAGCTGGTTCTGCAACAGCTTGAACCATTTATACGAACAAATCGTTTTTTAAGTTTACAGGTCCTCAACTCGCTCTTACTTTAACTCTGATAGACGTCTTATTATTCGTTTTCTGAGTGTACAAGAGCTTGAAAATGAGATGGCCAAATGGCGTCAAAAAAAAATAAGAAAAATCTATGATAAATGTTGACTGGAAAACCTTAAGGAATAAGACATTTTAACGCACAATCAGAGAGGGAGAGTACATTGCGTTGATTGAAGTGCTTTTCTTAGAGCTCTAAGCGACTACTAATAACACATATAATGCATATATCAATGACCTCAAACCTCCTCCAAAGAAGTCCCGAAACTACAAATGTACAAACATACTTGTACTATCCAATGCCACAGCATGTATACAGATGTTGTTGCTGTTGTTGTAGTTGTTGTTGATGACAAATAGCAAAATCACTTTGCTTTTGCTTTTGGTTTTTCTCTGGCAGATTTAGCTTTCTGTGGTCATAAATTTTGAGTGCTGCTCTAACTGTATCTATCGCTGCGCATTGTTGTTTGTTTGCACGTTTGCACGAGGGCAACGCACAAATTGCCAATATGTCTGGCGACGTCAAAAGTGGGCGCCACAGTGCCTCCATATGGGCAGACATGTGGCGGCGACAAATAGCTGCTGTCCCTGCACCCCTCCCCCATTCCTTTTTCCGCAAACAACGATTCCTTTTTATGATGAAGCTGCTACTGCCGTGGGGGGAATTGTGCGTAAAAAATCTGTTGTCCTTAGTTTAGATCTAATTTATACCATATTTCATTTGAAGTTTGTGCACAGCTGGAAAAATTTCATTTTTTTTTTGCTATTTTTTTTTAATGTTTCAATTTCAAAGTTTTATTACAACACCCACCCATTAGTATATAGAGGGGAATGGAGTAGTGGGAGAGGCAGTGCAATATGTTAACAGCTGTTTTGTTGTGGCTTATTTAACTTGGTGGGGGGATACAGTATACCGAAAAGAACGCAGTAGTTGAAAAAGTCGGGTAACTATCGGGTTTCCATGTTAGAAAGCTTCCAAGGTAGTCTTTGTATGTCATTGAATTTGAATTACTTTTGATTTGACAATAAACAAAAGCCATCATTTCCTCATTTGAAATCTGCAAAATACAAACGAAAGCTGAATCCGAAATAGTTCTTAAAATGAAAGTCAATTCTAGAAAAGACGTTCTTGTAAATCAGACTGGAATCAAAATCCAGATTCTTTATAGTAAAGGTCTCTCGACCTATACTACAAACCTGAACAAAGCTATCTTATTAAAATTATATAGCTTTGTTTTAAACAATTTCAGTTTCTTTTGTAATTACTACAAAATATTTTTTAATAATACGAGAAATTCCGACCTCAAGTAACTCAGATGTCCCCCGATAAATTTGTTCGAAAATTGTATATAAGCTGAATAACCGTTTTTTGACTGATTTTAAGGAAGGATGGTGTCGACTTTGTACGGTCGGCTCCAGCAGCTCACGAACTTCCGACTCCATAAAACGAGTCAAGTATCCTCTGGGTAGCCACGGACTCCGGTTCGTGGCGAGCTAAATGTGAAAAAGCGAATCAAGAAGCCGAATTGGCCGTAGTGGGTCTTCGGTAAGTAGGCTGAATCGCTGAAGCTTGATTACTAGAAGGCCTGGACTCTAAGATGACACCCCCATCCCAGGATAGGCGAGCAGGGCCAGCGACCCTACTTTCTAAACAGAACTACTACGAAACGTCACCCAGCCCCATGAGCCTATTCCCAGGACGGAACTACAGAAAGAAGATACTAAGTACACCCGTAAGCCGGCGAGGTCAGTTCTCATAACTTAAAACAGAGACACACTATACCGCAAGGTAGACTGGTCGATCATACAGCTGTTTCATGAGGGACCAACCTCAATCATCAGTGACTGTAAGCTCAAGACCAATGCCTCTCCATGCCTGCGACGCTTAAAATGTTTGGGAATTCCAAAGCAGCAAGCGTGGAAAAACACAGGAGACCGACCTGGACGGACAGATGCCGTCGCATTAGTGTGAAAGTCAATGCTTTCTGTTTCTAAGGCAATGAAAAAAAGTTTGCATACGCAAAATAGTTACTGATATAAAGTAAGCAGAGTTAAAATGAAACAAAAACGTAAGATTTCCAACTCAAGTAACTCAACTGCCCCTCGTTAAATTGTTTTTAAAATTGAAACAGAGCTGTATTAGCTTAAAATAAAGGATTTGACAATAATTGAACGAGAAGTCAAGAAAAAAGTATAATTTTTTTGTAAAATGCAGATATTATTTGGTCACTCTTTGTTCTAGCCAAAGCTAGTCTATCCCTCTAGTTCCCACCTTCATATTTGCCAACGTTTCGCCAGCTCAACTTGATTGAACAAAAATTCCAACAAACAAGCTGTAAATTATGTTTTCGTACGAAAAGGAAGCAAATATAATTTGTTTAAACATATTTATACAGCCTGGCGCATAGCAGGCCTTTTTCTAAACTAAACAAAAACAACAAAAATCTTTCGACGCTTTTCATTTTTGAAATATTCAACATTTGCCACCCACAAAAATCTGGGGGCGAAGACGAATTCCCAAACAAATTTCGTTCAATAATTCGAAATTTGTTTTCCACGCAAATATGCGGCGGTAATTTGGGGAATGGAAAACAGCTGGTGGTCAGTTTTCCCAAATGTACAACAGGTGGACTTACCTTTCATTATAATGGCCGCTAGTTCCGCTGCATTTAATTGCATGTAAATCTTGTTGTCTGCCATAGTCTCTTAGGCAGTACGCGTAATCCACTGAGCGATTTTTGGGTGGTGACAATAATTTCACTTGCCAAAAGAACTGATAAGATATCAGCACACCGTCAACTAATTAATATCTGATAATTGTAGTATATATCTCATTTATATTTGTATGTACTTGGAGTTCAACACTTGACACTTTGAAAGGAATTTGAGCAATTTCTTTTTGACATTTTTTGCCTTTCAACAACTTGTATGTTTTATTTTGTTTTATTTAATTTTTTTTTTGGCACGTCCGAGAACAGAAAAGGCAGCAGCAGTAGCGCACGTCCGTTCACAGCGAAAGTATCTGGCGTTTTGAGAGCGCCGGTCAACAATTTCATGCTAAAAACAACACGCGGTCGAACCGGGTTCGATTCGAAACCGTTTGACGTCGAGAACGCAATTTTCCTGGCGCTGTCGAACATGTTGGAACAGAGCGTATGTTTTAGTTTTATGAATGAAATGCTCTGCGCATAGATAAGGCTTAGGAACAGAAATTAAGATTTTGTCTAATGTATCTTAAAGATACTCGAAATAAAAAAAACTGCATTTAAGAGCGAGAGAGATGACACCAATGTGGCCCTCGAGCCTTGAAGTGTTTGGGGGAGCGGGGCCGACAACCGACCGCTTTGTCTGCCATTGCTGCTGCTGCGGCGCCAGTTGTGTCATATTTGCCCCCTCCTGCTGCGGCGGCGTCTCCAGCTCCACTCTTTCATGCTTACAGCGCGCAAATGGACGTCTGTCTGGACTCTGGTCTGGTGGCTTGGTCTGCTCTGGTCTGTTCTCTTACTCTACTTGATGATGCCCCTTATGCAAACGAGTTTATGTGTCAGTTATTTGCTGCTGTTACTGTTGGCTTGCTCACCCTCGCCCTCCCTCACATACACAGACACAGGTGATAGATGGGATTGGGTTGGTATTGAAATTGTGCGCACTTCCGCGACCTAACCTGGCCATAAAACGGACTTATTGTAAGTGTGTGTGTGTGTGTGTGCTGCTTAGTGTGAAGTAAATTATAAAGAATTCCTCAAGCACAATTGGTCACCTCTTCCCTGGTTTGTTTGCATAAATCTCAGACTCGGGAAATGTGTTGGCTCTTAATTTTGTTTTTATCAAGACGCCAGCAGATGCGTTCACAATGCTGGAACCAAAACCAAGCTAAATACACTTCGAGAGAAACTTGGTAAAGTTTTAAAAATGCTTGAGAACTGTAGTTTTTGGTTGGAGTACCGAAAGTTTATGGTTCTGTTATATATGTATCTGATTTATTACGGTATTCGGTTCCGCATTGGTTAGGGGTGTCAATATCGTTTCGATATGTTAATATATTAATGTTTTCATTGGGCGATATGGGATTTTCGGATATGACTTCACGAGGCGATATGGTCGGTATTTTTTGTTTCTTATAACGATATATATCAAAAACATGTATTGTTGTTCCTCCTATTTGAGAACTTCAAAGCAGTCTACATAGTTCTGCCTCGTTTCATCGAATCGTCTCGTATATATTTGCTTCTTCAAGGGAAGTTCATGGGTAGTAACCCATTTAAGACACTCTTGCGTGGTTTACTACACTAATAATATCTTGGACTTATCCAAAAAATTTAAGTGCATAAGAATGCGTGAACTAAAGTGCCCGTAAATATAATTAGTATATGAATTTTTGCTTAATGTTTTTCATTTAACATTTGAAGCAGGCAGACTCTAACCCGGGCTCAAAAGTTTACTTCCAACGGCGCTTCCACTTGTAACTGAATTGATGTTTTGAATAAGCTTAGAACAGCCTACTGGATGACCACAACCTCAAAAGGTTCCAGAAACGGATCCAACATGGAAAGACTGCGCTCAGGATCCTGACAGGGCTCCACAAGGGCCACTCCTGGCAGGCAAACACCCAAATATGTAGATACTAATAAAGAAAATGAGGAGTCCTCTGAACATATGTTGGCACACTGCGATGCTCTAGCTAGGCGCAGTGTCAACAGATTTGGGGAAAACAGCTTACACCCCACCAAGATAAGTAACCTAGAACTCACAAATATCCTGACATTCGTAATGGAAATTGATGGCTCTTAAAAGGTCTTATATCTGGAGTCAGGTACAAAATTCGAGCGCGTCCATCCGGCACTGAATCCACCCCTATCCCGTCCTAGTATCGGCCTAAAACTTCAAGTCTATCCCGTACCGTCCCGAATTCGATCTTCAATTTCCCGACCCGATTTTGACCTCAAATAAGTTAGAGTTCTGCTGGAAATTCGACCTAAGCCCCTTTCTACGTTTGGCGACCATTTTTCTTTATTGAAATTTGTCATTTATTTTCATCTATGTGCCAAAAAGGATGAAAATTTTCATGAAAAGTATCCCTGAATTAATATTTCCATTGAATTGTTCTACCTTTTTGTACCATTTCTACCATTTTGTCAAAAAAAATCACAAAATTTTTTCCAAGGTTCAGACCAGAATGACATTTATACTGATTATACTGACATTTTTACTTTTCATATCAGTCAACCTGAAGACGAGAAATCGTGGCCGCCAGCACTATACCCTGTTTTTTGGACCCCCACTTTGACTGCCGAGAACTATTTGAACAGCCCTCTTATCGAAGCAGCAAAATTTTTTTGTTTACTTTGATATATTTCTAACACAATAAAAAAACAGAATGGAAAAAACTCTTGCGTTTTCAGATTTTTTTAAAAAAAGGTCCAAAAACATCCTCTGAAATCCTTTTGTGCTTTGATCTGAAGTATTTGTTCCAGTCTGAAGCTATAAAGCTCTAAATTGCAAACCAAATGATTGATAGCCTTTTGGAAGGAGTTCGCGCTTTTGGCCCTTACGGATTTTTAGAACTTTTCCTCCTGTAAAATTCAATTATGTTTCAATATTTTGCCTCCAAATTGCACACTGAGAACTAATCGATTTAGAGAGATAAAAATGCATGAGTTACGCGCTAACCAAAAAAAATCGTTGAGGTGTGCAAAGCCTACTGAAAATGACAAGAAATTTCAGTGTTATGGAAATGAACTCGTTATATTCGGGTGTGTCCCAGAAATCTCTAGAGATTTTTGTATAAACGAAGAGATTTTTAATTTGGCTAGGAGGAAAGTGGCAAGAGTAATGTCGGCTATTAGATTTTAGGAAAGAAAATCCGTACGCATCAAATCTGCATTGCCTTGAGCAGTCGGTTTCAAATCTCTCAAGTTTTGTCATCTAATCTAGTAGCCTTGTATTTAAAAGAGACTTCACATATTAAGGCAAGCAGTTTTATTTCGAAATGAACCCGTTTATACACAAACCTCTAGAGATTTCTGGGGCACACCCGATAGAAAGATTTGTTGTACGAAAGTTCGTAATAAAGAAGTTCGACTGTTTATTTTTCTCTTTTTCATTTTTGCTTATATCAGAACACCGAGTTCGAAATTCTCCCACAACACTAATGGAAAGTGATTCCCAACCAATTTAAACTATTCCATTTAAAAACCGGAACGTGATTACCAGCAAATTTCAAACTTTATTTAAGCTCTTTACTATCGGATATATAGCTAACATTTTATCCATTTTTTTCAGTGTGCTCTGTTGGAGTACAAAATGGGGGCCGGGGGCCAATTCTATGATTGCTTCACAGTGTTGCGTGTTGCAGTATTGCGTCTACTAATACCGTCATAGTTCTACTCGTACGCAGATGCGCCACTGCCGCACAGACGGCAACCCACGCGATAGCAAAAGCGAAATCTGCTTTGGTTACTGTCACTGCCAGGGCATGCATCCTATAAGACCTTACACTTTATATCCCTGGAGAGGGTATAAACGTTTTGCCGCAATGTTGGTAACGCACAGAAGAAAGAATTTCTGAGAATAAATAGTTTAAAAACATATATTAAATATTCTTAATCAGGATTGTTCTCGTTTCCGAATTCGATGGATCTGATATCCAAGAATGTACATATAAGAGAATTCGGTTGAAACTTTCATCCATCGAATCCGTTAAATAAAGATAATTGGAAATTAAAAGATAAAAGCGGAATCATGGGAAGAGTTTTCAATTCCGACTCCGCATAATTTAATAGAAATGAAAAATGGCAACAGTCCCGAACTTGTAAATGAAATGGGACTCTGGCTTTGAAAACAAGATTGAAACGAATTCCTCTAAACACATTTCTGTTGGGATTGTAAGGATCAAGAAACTAATATCTTGATTCACTTCACTTAAAAGTACGCACACAAACTGTTAAAGAGTATACACTCTTCGGAGTTGTAATGAAACAATTCGATCTTTTCTTTTTATTACACATGCGAAGGCAACAGCAAACGCGTATGCGCAGTTGGTGGTAAGCAAATGCGTCATATGTACTAAGTGTTGTGCTGCCGCTGATGCCACATATGTCTGCTCCAGATGGGGGAGTCGTATAGGGCCAGATTTGCGATGGCGATGACGACAAAGCGACTGCCTTTTTGAATTGGCATCATTATTATGCGCTTGAGTTATGTATGTGGAGTACAGACTGTAGTGGACTTTAAATTGCCATGGTTGCCTGCTCATAATGAGTATTTTTTTAGCACGCTCCTGGTATAAACTCCACACACACTCGCGCTGAGAAATGCAAATTAAGTGACAAGTGACCAATCTGTGCTGTGCATTTGCCACATACCAAAACCAGACAGTCGGCACTTTGTGTGGCACGCTGACAATCTGATGGAGAAGCTGGTCCTGGTCCTGGTCTGGGTCCAGGCTATTCATTAACATTTTACCAATGCCAATAAACGAGTTGCGACAACACACGGCCAAAGCGAGGCAATATCCAAAGGTATCAAAGGCAGCGGTCGGTGGTCGCCGTCGGTATTCGGTGGCGACACAATCGCCATAACTTTTGCCACTCGTGATAAGTGCACTGTACATGCAACAAGTCATGCATGTTGCATGTTCGAAATGAAAATCACAGAGTCCAGGCCATAATAATAAGCGCCACGAAGCTTTGACACCCTTACCAAACTGTACGAAACGATTTAGGATCAAAGTTCATGAAATTTGGCTTGAGAACTGTGAGAATGTTGCTGAAGTAAGAATCTTTATTCAGAACTGTTTTCGAACAGTTTTCACATGGAAAAAATTCATTAAAATAAAATAAATAAATCAGTCAATCGATCAAACAAATAGCCTAGAATTGGCAGTTAACAATAAAAATAACGAAATCTTTATGTGAAAACCACTACTTTTGAAACAGTTACTAGAATACACGCAATAAATAGTGAATTCCGGCTAGGATGCAATCCACATCGAGCTGAACCGAACCTGTTAAAAAAAGCCATACCAAATCAAAAACCGCACAAGAAAACGGTTCTACTCGGTTTATATATCGACGCGTTTGAAAAAATGTGTACATTTTGTGAGTTTATATTAGGAAACTTGTCTTAAAGAAACAGCTCAGACATTTTGTTTCAGTAAAAGTGACTTTAAAAATCAGCTCTGGGTTCAAAGTTCTAAGGTTATTTAAGGTTTATTTGAATTCCATTTTGCCAACATATCCTGGATTTTATGGTCGGCGTCTGAATCTGAAGCAGTTTAAATACAGAAATTTAAAATTTTTTCATCGTACTCTGCCTCTTAAGTAACAGCAATCAGCAGGGTTGAATTCGGATTCCACAGTTTCCACTACATATGATTTTGTCATCTTTCTGCATTTTTTGTAGAAAGTTGCTTATTGAATTTTTGAGTTTCCTGAACTCAAAATATTATTTTGTTTGTATCGTCTTTCCACCTTAATCTAGTTTATGGAAGCAAAGATTTTTGTCAGGCATTTCGATATCCGCTTAATATAGAGCGAACCACTGAACCTAACTAATGAATCCTAACGATTTATCTGAGGTGTCAAAGTAGACTAACGATTGTGGCAAATTTCTCTAAAAAGAAACTAATCAAATATGTAGAACTTGTCCTATTTTATCAAAGAAGGCTAAATTTTCTAAATATTTTTAGATATTTGCTTTGCTATTACACTATCGTGAGAGAAAATCTTTAGAGATATGTGACAATTATTCAGGCATGTATAGAGGACAGGCACTTTTGGAAGCCAGATTCATGTTCAGCGATGAAAATCATATAAGAATATCTTTGTCGGATCTTTAAATCAGAAAACTTTCCAGAATTTAGGTCCACTTTTTTTACCGGATAAAATTTCGATAGAAAATGTAATGAATATCGGTGGTGATATAAGCCAAAAAGAAGTGTAAGAATGTGCCTCGAGCTAATTAGTTATTTGTGAAAGAGTTACGAACCAAGTTCAAGAAATAAGCAAAACCTGGACGAGCCTCTGTATCATTAGAAGAAGTTTCAATTTAAATTTAACTCACAGAAGCTTTTCTTTTTCTCGTCAATAGCTGTCGCATAAATCTATATGCATTTATCATATGGTTGTCTATTTTTGTTCTCCAATAGCTTCAACATTCCACGCACAACGGCTTATATGCAACTTTATTAAATCTGTCTTGACCCCTTCAATTACAAAAGAGCAATGAATGACTGCAAAATAATAGTTTAATATCTTCATTTTATAATTATTATTTGTAAGTACCTCTTTTTTTTCAGAGTTTTAAGCAACAAATTTTTATTAGTTAACACTTGAGATTGATTTTATAATTGCGTATCGAGTGTGTAACGAAAGGCACAGTTATCCTGTTGTGTACTCGGTATAAACACTACAAGCAAGTCTAACAGCAGAAGACCTAACGGTTTATATTTGTTTTTTCCGACTAAAAACTTAAGCCAAATGAGATAATATTTAAAAGGAAAAGATAGAGCCACAAAACGCAGATAAATTTTGTGCCACTTTTGCTTTGCTCATTTTTTTGGCAAGCACACGTAGTAATAGGGCAATAATCAGGTAGGCTGCTCTTCAAGAAAATGTCAGCTGAGAGCTTTTGCATTTAGCTCGTAGCCCAAAAGCAAATCGATATTCCCCTTCAAAGGGTATTAAGCTTTAAGGGTCGTATATTGTAGGCTTAGTGATGGGATGTGCCTCGATTGTGGTTTTAATGTACGTGCGATGAACGCAATAAAAGCAACAGGGTAAACTCATTTTGAAAATTAATGAAAATAAAGGACAATTCCCAGGGATGGGGGGTTAATCAAGCTAACTGCTCGTCTTTAATAGAGTATCTACATATGGCTGCTAAATGCTGCTCCTCCTGTTTTATTTCTCCGTTCCTTATGAATTCTGTTTATAAAAGGGCATTTCTAGGAATCTGTTTAAATTTCGCCTGATCATGCCTTCCATGTGCCCTTCCCTGGCTGCCTCTTAAGCGGCGGCACAACACACAAAAGCGCAAAACCGAAAAACCTGTCGAAGTAAAAGGCAGATTTACTAAGATCGTTAGGGTCGGTCGCTAGTTCTGCTTGCCCAATCAGTTCCTCAGTTCAGCAGATGTACATTTATGGAGCACGAGCTGCTGCTGCTGCTGTTGCTGCTTGTGCTGGTTGGAATACCTTTTGAATGATGACTTTCGTTTTTGTTCTTTTTTTTTGTTGTAGGGCCCAGTGTCTGCTTAGGTTAACCTGTTTGCAGACGCAACCCGCACCAGCCAGCCAGTTTGTCAAATACTGCAAGTTCAAGGATAAGATGGACGTTCGTTTTGGTCTCTGCAGGTCTTCAATATACATATATGTGTGTCGGCGAAATTTGATCATCCCCTTTGAAAAATCAACAGTTTTTTATTTTATTTTATTTTTTTTGTGATGGTCCCCAGCAGCTAGAATTACTTAAGAATTTTATTTGGTATACTTTTTTAAGGAGTTAGCTAAAGTTGCAGTTATTATTGATTGGGCTGCTGTGGGTAGAGATTGTCAACGAAAGGTTCGCCCTAAGTTGGTCTACCTGCTTCGTACGCAGACTTTGCGTCGCTTTGTTTGTTTGGCTAGGACGTTAATCGTTTTCAGTCTGCTTAGACTAATTGCTTCGATTGATAGATTTTTGGGTATTACCCACCCAAGTCAGTTATGGCAAACGTTACGCAGGTAGTAGCGACTTCTCGGAATTTGCATAATTAATTTTAAGCTTGCACCTGAACGCAAAAAGAACTGCGCACTTTGCTCCAATGAAGCCAAATTGACTTTCAGCCTCTTACTTGGAATTTGCGTCTGGAAAATGACTTCAACTGGTTGTGCACCGACGATTATCACGTGCCTTGTGATACGATACAGATGCCGGTAGCCAGCCAGTCGACCAGCTGTATATTCGACACAGTAAATTGAGCCACCAAAAAATCAGCTGCTACAAAGCGGCAGCAGGTAGTCATAAAAATTCGCAATATATTGTATTTGCACCTGATTAAAAAATAATAGCTAGAAGACCTGGTTAACTTCAGATGAAATGGCGTTTTTATATTGCCTGACAAATGTTTTTATACTCAGGAAAAAAGGAAGCATTTTCGACTTGAATCAAGTTTTGTAAAAACTCACATATCAAACGGAATCTATTTTATACCAGTTCTGGTTGTATTTTGCTGTTTATTAAGTCTGATGAATAAAGTTAGGATAAATCGCAATACTTAACTTACATCATGTAAATGAGAGCACTTTCAAACAAAAGAAATTTTAAAGCAAAAACGAAATCTACGGACAATTCCAAGAAAACAATTCACCAAGAAACCATAAGTCAGAAATGAATTTGTAGTCCGCGCAAATTGACTTCAAATTTAAAGGTCATACACCCAGAGAAATGTATCACGAATCGGCAAGCATGAAATAGACTTCAATTTAGATTTTTATCGATTGAGCTTTGTTTGTCTGTCTGTTCGTCCGTCCGTTTGTCTGTTTCTACGCAAACTAGTCCAGAGGTATCTTTTCGCTGCGGATGGTTACTTCTTGTGTAGCTGCCATAGGAATGATCTGTTTCAAATGTAATCAAAGTTCGGAATTGCTCTTTGCTAGCTGCTTTTGGAGCCAGCTCTTGCTCTCAGCTCATAGCACTCGGCTCTTGGCTCTGAGCTGAGAGCCCGACGTCGAGAGCCGTGAGCCATCAATTGGCTCTCGGCTCGTGAGCAAACAGCACACGGCTCTGAGCTGTGAGCCACAGCTCTCGGTTTGTCTTGCGTTATTACTATTTTGTATCCTCTTTGGTCTCATTTCGCGATTTTATGATTTGCCAGTCTCTGTCAATAGCTTGACACATCGTTAATGCTGTATCTATGTTATTCATTATTGGTCATCCATGGTATTAATGGCGGCTCGGTACGGTCATAATCATTGCTGGATAGTTATGTGAGGTCATGTGTGGTCTTGAAAAGAAATTTCTTAAGTATTTAGCGGTTTTATTACCACAAGCCGAGAAGTGTGGCTCACGAGCCAAATTCTGTGGCTCAAAAGCTGAGAGCTATGGCTGACCAGCCGAGAGCTATGGCTCACGATCCAAATTCTGTGGCTCACAAGCCGAGAGCTGTGGCTCACAAGCCGAGAGCTATGGCTCACGAGCCAAGTTTTGTGGGTCACAAGCCGAAAGCTATGGCTCACGAGCCGAGAGCAATGGGTCACGAGCCGAGAGCTATGGCTCACGAGCTTTGAGCCGATAGCTGTGGCTCACGACCCAAGAGCCGGTTGATGGCTTACGGCTCGCGAACTGTGGCTCTCAGCTCTGAGCCAGAAGCTGAGACTCACGAGCTGTGAGCCTTTTAGTGCTCCCGGCTCTCGAACAGCGGCTCTCGGCTCTGAGAGAGAGCCGATAAGAGGCAGAGCGCGCGGCGCGCTCGTGAGCAATTCCGAACCCTGTGTATAATAAAACGACGGCACAGACGAAATTAGCTTTGCTCTCTTGTTTAAGACGAAATGTGGTCAAATACGAGAAGACAAACGAGTGGTTTCCGAACTCACTATTTTGGATTTCAATAGTTTTCGAAACTAGACTACGACACGCCCACCAAAACGAATTTGCTGATTCGCACAAGAAACTTTAGTTAATCTTAGTGTCAATTTCAATATAAAATTGGAAAAACTTAACTTAAATCTTCGCTCGCGCTACACATCAACAAAAAAGAAAAACCCATACACCTTAGAAAAGCACACTTGGTTTAAGTGTTCGGCAAACATGTTCTATATTTCTGTATGCCAGTAAATATGGGTACAAGAATAATATTTTTCTGATTCTAAGAAACAAATTGCTTAAATATATTAAGCAAATGAAGGTTAAAATGGAACTCAAAATGGAAAACGAACACATCACTTTTGAAGTCTAATACAATATGATAACCTTGCAGAAGATTTTAACCACCCAACAGGAAGAAAATACCTGAAACTTGCTCTTGCGTTTTTTGAAAAAGCTTTAACCAAGGTTTCCATAAAATTATATTAGAGCTGCTTTCTTTAATTTATTGAGAAACTGTTAAAAAAAAGAAAGAGCCTATTTATACCCGTTACTCGTTGATTAAAAAGGGAATTATTAAATAGTGCAAATGTATGTAACAGACAAAAGAAAGATTCTCCGAAGTAAATTTATTCATGATCAGCATCAACAGCCGAGTCGATATAGCCATGTCCTTCTGTCCGCCCATCCGTCTGTCCATCCGTCTGTTGTTTTATAACTCGTACAATTTTATTTTTGTAGATATCGAGCTCATATTTGTCCAATATCTATAATCTCTTAGTTTTGTATAAAAATCGGATAATTGTTGGCCAAGTTATAAAGGCTATAACAAATGTTGCATACTTTTCAGAGCTGCATGCTAATATAATGTTGATATATTTAGACCTGGAAAACAATAACAACCGGTTAACGGTTCCGGTTGTCACCAAAAAGCTTATGCTATGTTGGGCTTTGCTGAATATTTTATATTTTGTTACTTTTGCTCATTGGACTTTTTTTCACCCGGCTAAGTCGAGGTACTCCACTGCTCATACCATCCATCCTCACAGGGATTTCCCAATGGCAACCGCCTGGTCACATGTCTGACTACACAGAAAAAAACTGGCTAGTAATGATAACGGTAGCACAGTAGAACAACCAACCAATCAACCAAAATTAAAGTTGAAAATGCTCCAACCAACATAAATAGTAGGAAATAGTTAATTTTACCATTGTAGACAGTAAATTCTTATGTGTACCACAGCATTAGTAACAAATACCACGAAGCTGTACTAACTCTGTAAAATTTGTAAATTGACAATTTTCTGGTAGAATTACCATAAAGTTAACTTTTAATTTTACTGTGACTAAAAATTGGTATTTACTCTGGACCCCAGGAGGGTTAGAAGTCGGGGCCCATGTGCTGAAAACGATTGGAAGGCCGTCTTAACCAGTTAAGCCATCGCACACGCTGGTGGCGACGCGTCTGAGATTCTAAATATTGAATTAAACATAGACAATTAATTTTTTTCACTTCGCATAAATAAGACCACTTGTAAGTCTAAAGTTTGAGTTCAGCAACTGACCAATATAAAAGGGGAACTGAAATTTGCGGAGTTTCTTGTACCAAAAACAACAACAAATTGCATTCACCGAAATTCCGTGATATTTACTATTTGTATAGCTAATTTTAACCGAATATGGGTTTAACGGTCTGTATTGATTTTAGTCAAAGTGAATGTTAGCTGGCTTCAAGGTCGAGGTTTGATTATAGTTCAATAATCAGCCAGAAAATTCAACAGAGAATACATATGAACATGAACAGTCGGCTGTGGCTGTGTAGACGGTCGTTTCGGCTGCCGCCATGGCAAAGCCTTCGTCAGTACACTTTCAGTTGCTGTCACACCAACAAGCCATTTGAAAATCATATTTATATTACCCAGCCGGCGAATAACAAGTTGAGAATTCCAAGAGCACAAATAGCAAGAAATTTCAATTAGCTTTAAACTCCGCTCTTTAGGGTATCTGAAGGTAAATGCATTGGAAGGTTGTTCAGTGTATTTCTGTTGTTTGTGGCCACTATTTTAATTACTGAAAAATTCGTCTCAGAGTGTGCTTAATTTTAACCGGAAATACAGTAAAACAAACAAAAACAAAATACATGTAACGATATTCTGCAGTAAATTTAGTTTTCGAATGGGTAGACGCCCAACGAAATTTTTTTCTGTGTAAGCTGTTGCTGTGATATGAACACACAGCACGGGCCCCACCTGGCGCTAGCAATTCCAAATAACATAACATACAAAATGAATGCCTTTATACGCAATTGTAGACTTCATAGGTATATGTGTACGTAATACGTAATACGTACGCTTTCAATTGTCGTAATGCGCACATGTTCTGTCATGTGACGTCATGAGGGAAACTGTTGATTACGTGCCGCAAAGGGAGTGCAACATTGTGGCAATCAACCACTTCCACTTGCCATTTCCGCCTACATCCTCTTCGCACGTCACGTGTCGTTTGCGCACTTCGATGCGTGGTTGCTATGACAGAAGTTTTTTGGGCGAAGGTCCTGTCAGCTTAGTTCCATCCACAATGATGCATATGTGGACAATGTACGTAGATTGTGTCCTTCAATGGTAATTGGCAACAACATCAAAAGGAGGTAAATTATTACGCCATTCATCCTTTTTTATCACTTGGGCCTAGAAATCAAGTCAGACTATAAAAATCCAATGTTACCTACTTCTTGATCGTCTCTTCAGCTTATTGACTACAGCACTTTTGGTGTTTCCTTTCTCACTTGCGTTCACAGGATGGGGTCCTTTTTGGGATCGTGTGTTTTAAAGTGAAATTTATATTTACATTTGCCTGTTAAGTCATTAAAAAAATAATAAAACTTAAG
Organism: Lordiphosa collinella; assembly: GCA_018904265.1. Taxonomy (NCBI): domain Eukaryota; kingdom Metazoa; phylum Arthropoda; class Insecta; order Diptera; family Drosophilidae; genus Lordiphosa; species Lordiphosa collinella. The sequence goes on from JAEIFV010000116.1 coordinate 98,717, forward strand.
AATCAAGTAGCCGGAATGCGCTTTAGGCGAAACCCTAAAAGAATTTCGTAATACGAGTCGCTAATACTGCATTACAAGTACCAAAAATCAGCGCCACTTCTCTAACCTGTAACTAAATCTTTGAGCTAAGGTTTTTTCTTTTAGTAAATTTCACCTACTCCAAAGATGTAAATTAATACCCAGGAATTCGAATTCGAATTGCGGGACTCGTGGTACGTACCTGTTGTCTTGGCGTGCTGTTTGACCTGCTGGTTGGCTGGTGCTACACTTCCTGCCATTAGCCATTTGGTTCTGGCCATAAAATAGCACATTGTTGTGCGTTGGCCTTTTGTATTGTCTCAACAATTTTTGCAGTCAACACACAAAGGACCAGACAGAGATGGTTTCCCTTCATTTTAGGACTGGCGCCAGATGCACAGTGGGTTGTCTCCTGTGCCTGTGTCTGTGCAATTGCCGTATCATAAATGCAATTGCAACAACAGCAACAATTAAGGCAAGCGACAGCTTATTGACACCAAACGACACATTCGGATCTACGTTCTACCACAGCAGACGACACCAGACCAGACGAGACGAGACGAGGCCCCCAAGCTATCTGAGTACATAAGTTCTTAAAACAACCACCGAAAATATGTGACCAGTGCCAGACCAGATGCGTTTGCAGTTGTCGCGCGTTGACGTTGACACATGCCAGGGGACAGGGACAGGAACAGGTACCGAGACGGACCCATTGGCCACTCATTTGCCAATGCACTATGGTTAAAAAGTCTATATTTTTGGCATTAACTCGAATAAAGCACTGACAAGTTGGTCCATTCGTACCAAGTACCCAAGACTTATGTAAAGACAGACTGAATCCCTATTACAAAAGGGCAAAAACAGAAATCATTGCACTTAAGATGAGCGCCAACGTTTTCAAAAACAGTGCAAGAATAATGAATTTGGTGATTCTGGAACAACTAGTTATTCGGAGTGTTAGTTGAGTGAAGTTGAGATGAGCCCATTTCAAGCATTTTTAAAACCATTGTACTCAAAATATTTTATAATGTTTCTTACTCATTTTGAGTTAAAGGCAACTTATTTTCCTTCTTCGCACCTTTAAACGGGAAAGCTTTGAGAAGTTCATATTTCGTTTACTTCATAGTATTATACCATCGTTAGGTAGGTTATTATAAAGAAATAGTGTTTTATTTAAAATTTTCGATAATTTAAAAAACTTTTAGAAGTAAAATAAATTTTAAAAAATTCAACCATTTTATATTTACAATGTAGCTTATACTAGGAGTTTCGCTTGCATTTGTGTATGTAGACTTTCCGAAATTTGTAAGTCACTTATTCCATACTTTCGTTTTTGTAGCTTTGAATCGAATTTTCATGCAAATTTTCAAACAATAGCTTTTCGCTCATTTTCAGTTAAAAAAGCAATTTTCCACTCAAGGAGTTAAATTTCCAAGAAGTTTGAAATGCAGTCATTGTTGAATTGTCATAAAGTTTTTGAAAATGAACTTCTACCTGATCAAATAATAAAGAAAAGAGTTTTATTCAACAGAGTTGCTCCCATTTTCCCAATTTGGGGAAAGTTAACTTTGGCTCGGCCGAAGTTTTGTATACCCTTGCAGCTTCCATTGAAAACAAAAAAGTTTTTCTAAGACTACTTTTTGAACTTTTCTAGGATCCATACTATATAGATGTCTGATTTCGACCAAACTTGGTGAAATCGTGGAAAAGCATAATTCACTGTTAATTACGAAATTTGGAGGCGATCCCATTTAAAACAAAAAGTTTTTCTCACTAAAACTTCTTTTTCGACCGATCATTCATACTGCAGCTATATGCTATAGTCATCCGATTTTGATAAAACTTTGTAGAAGTGTGTTAAATTATATAAAATAAGAATATGCCAATAAAAACGACGGTTTCATTAAAAGCAAAAACGTTTTCCTCACTCGAACTAGTTTTTCGACCATTCGTTCCAATGGGAGCTATATGTATAGTCATCTGATTTCTACCAAACTTTGTAGAATTGTGTAAAAGTATATAAAATAAGTGTATGCCAATGATAAGGACGTTTTCATTAAAAACAAAAAAGTTTTTCTCACTAGAACTAGTTTTTCGACCGATCGTTCCTATGGCAGCTATATGCTATAGTCATCCGATTTCGATCAAACTTAGTGAAATCATGGAAAAGGATAGTAAACTAAGAAATACGTAGTTTGGAGGCGTTTTCATTAAAAACAAAAAAGTTTTTTTCACTAAGTCTAGTTTTTCGACCGATCGTTCCTATGACAGCTATATGCTATAGTCATCCGATCCGGCCGGTTCCGACAAATGTGCAGCGTATTTGTAGAAAAAAACCTCGTACAAAGTTTGTTGAGGATAGCTTTAAAACTGACGGAGGAGATAGCATAGAAACAGACAGACGGGCGGACGGACAAGGCTAAATGAACTCAGCTCGCAGCTGATCAAGAATATATATACTTTATGTGGTCGGAGATGCTTCCTTCTATGCGTTTCAAACATCCGGACAATTTTATAATACCCTCTGCAAGGGTATAACAATTTGTAGCTTTGGAAATGAGCTTGAAGCTAAGCGCTGGAATCGAAACTTTCACCCATACATTCTTGACCACCCATTTTCCTCCCAGGGGGCTGGGTTTTTCGAAAGATTTTCATCTAGATCTTTGAAAAAGAGTTTGGAGCTGATCGGATGAAAATCCAAAAAGTATCATACAATAGTTTTCCGCCCGTTTTCCTTACTTCCTTCTTTAGATTTTGCAAAATTAAAAAGTCACATATTCCATATTTTGGTATGTGTAGTATTGAAAATAAGTTTATAGCTAATCGCTGAGAACTTGAGGTGGGAACTTAAAATGTCAGGCTCCATGCCTGAAAATCACGTTCGGGCTTTTATCGTGCGGGTTCGGGCATAAGCAGAAGCACGAAATAGTACCAACCGGCTCGAAAAAGCACGACAGACCTCTTAAATGGTTTACAAATATATTACCTGAAACTGCTGATAATTGCATAGCCAGTCAAAACTTAAAGAATTTTCACAATTTCGTAAAATCGAACAAATTTTTGGAATGGTTTATTTGAAAGCTAAGAAGGTTCGGTCCGGGGATGCGAACCCGTTGTAAAGTCCAAGGTTCGGTTTGCGTACCGCTTCCTGAAACCCCAGAACCCAAGGTTTGGTTCGAACCTAGGTTAGGCTTGAACAAAAAAGGATGGTTTGACTTTCGATTTGTTAATACGTTGATAATGAAAATTCATATACTTAATCATAAGGTTTATTATTTAAGTTATTGTAATGATCAAATCCATTAGGTGATATTTATAAATTTTAGAAACTGCTTAGTTTACGCTAATAACACTGTGAACCATTTTCCAGCAATTTTTGGGTGTTTCAATGATTATCTATACTAGCTCTTAAATTGAAAGATCAAACTTAGGTGTTGAAAATGTTCGTTCTAACGAATTCCTGAGTTGCTGGAACAGCAAGTATAGTCAAGGCAATTCATTCAATTCGTTGTTGTTGTACCTTTCCAAAATTTAAAATCTTTTGTCGACTTATATGAAGTATGTGCTCTTAGATATGCGCCCATCTCTAATTTGAACCTTGTTCCGAAAATCTTCTTATTTATACAGTTACACTGACGTTACATTTTATAATGGTATAGCAATCATTTTAAACTATAGCCTTTATATTTAAACAATATAGCTATTTCAATGTAATACAGCTCTTTTAGAAATTGGAAGACAATTCATTGAGGGACACCTGAGTTGCTTAAGTTCGGAACCTGTGTATGGTTAAAACATACAATATTTATCATAAAATCAATAGTTTATGCCATACCAACAAAATCGTCTTTTGGACCATAGTCCATTGGCCACTCATTTGCCAATGTTGGCGCTTTTGCCACTTGCCACTTGTCGCCGTCGCTTCAACTGGTTTGAATTCTTCATTTGCGTGCCGATCGAGCATATACCCGCACATACTTACATACGAGTATCTACACATCTGCATCTGTACGCTCTTGGTATGCCTTTTGTTATTTTGAGAGCCCGCCATGTCAACGAAAGGTGCAGAGCAACTGCCACTGCCGCTACCTTCTGATATGCTGGCGGGCTTTTCGCTGTCGTCTTCTGCCTAAATTAATAACTGCTGCTGCCGCTGTCGCTGCTGCTCCTGCTCCTGCGTGCGGTTTTGGGTTTTGAGTTTGGGTTTTGGGCTTGTCAGGTGCTTTTGGGCAAGTTCATTCATTGAGGCGACTGCAGGTAAAATGACCCTGACGCTGCCGCCAATGGAGCTGAAGCAATTCCTCGAAAATGAAATGCAAAAATTTTTTTATATTTTTATTGACAGTTGTTGCAGCTGTGATGCATTACCCACGAAATTGCCAGCAGGTCCAAGTTCGCTTACGTTTGCCTTCGTCGTCTTAGTCATAGAAGTTGTTAGCTCTGGCGCCAGACTCTCAGCGGGCGGTGCATCCTAAGCCGTCTGGCCTGTAGATTTGTCCACCCAGCACATCGAGGCAGGCAAACGAGTACAAAGGGTTTGCATCTAACAACTCATCTTGGTGGGCGTGTATTCGTCAATCGATGTGGGCAGAGAACTAAAGCGGATGAGACAAGTGAGCAACGTCACCAGATCGTTGAAATCTTTGTTAAAATCATTTTTGGTCAATTAAGAAAGGAGCAAAAACAACTTTGAATGTGGGAACTGTGACATAACCACATGGAAAAGCACAGTAAATATCAGCTAGAAGCAAATGCATCAAATCGCTTCATGTGCAAAAACACGAAATTGAAAATGTTTAAAGCAATTACGAAAGCAATTATGGGCAAGTTGGGCAAGTCTGAGCTTACCAGTTGAATATAGAGAAAATATTGACCATTGACTTCTCCACATATGGTAGATTAATTTTGTTCCTAGCCCTTAGCAGTGTTGCCAGAACATCAAAAGTTGCTTGATTTTCAAAAATTAAAAATATGTTGCCGAAAGACTGAAGACATTGGACTATCACTACTGTTGATAGAACCGTTCAGAAATGTTTGAAAAGTTGCTACTAAAATCATGGCTTCACTTGCTCTTCATTCAGGAATCTAATACAGGCAAAGCTTTTAAGACATAAATTGAAGTACTAAATTTCAAGAATCTCTACCGAAATCACTCACGAACTAAAGCAATTTCTAATGATTATGCCTTAAATTATAAATAATCACTCCGAAATTCACTTGTGAGACTTTTTACTCAGACGAAGTTCTATAGCAAAGGTTTCATACTAATTTAATAGGCGTTATTTCGCACTTTGTCTTAAAAATTTCAAAATTGCTAGACCCCAAAAACATTGCTAGAAATACCTAAACATAATTTTAATGCAGCTTCATTTATTCTTAATAGCATTTCCACTAATCTATAAGCATTTCCACTTTTAAAAATGCTAGATCTAGCAACTAAATAGCTGAAATGGCAACAATGTAACTATCGGAAATAACAGTTGGATATTATCTAAACAGCTGAACCAATCTTGACGAAATTTTCACAATATGGGCTATGTCCCAAGACAGTGAGCCGGTTCGAAAATGGTTCAGAACTTTAACTTCTTTAAGCCCTGAAGCTTTAATTCAAGGTAATATGCAGTTAGATATTTTACAGCTTCCGAACTGGATTCGAAACGTTTCAAAGCCATATGGTATACCCACATAAGCACTTAATAATACCGAGTCGTTGGGACTGGACCTTGCTCCCCCATAGCAAACCCAACGCCTTCAGCGTTTTCACAAATTCACAGATGAAACTGAAAAGTCGAAATTGGAAATGTTTCCAATTTTTAAACATTAATTAATATCTTCACAATTAAACAACAACCGCACAGAGTACATACCACAACGTTTAGATTCCATCAAAAATATTTGATCCAAGTACCGCAGCAGAAAAGTATGCTCCAAATTGTAAACATTCATTTGCATAAGCGGACTTTAATAGCTGCTGTACTACGTTATGTTAAATCAAGATTTGTGGACAGCAAAATTGAAGATTTAAGGATTTACTAATAAAAGTTGAAGCCTTGAATTTTATTTTGGACTAACTTTGAAAGAATTCCATATTTAAAGCTCTGCAGATATAAAAGATTTTTACTTAAAGTCATCAAAATGGAATTCGGTTGAACATTTGTGTAAGTTGTTGCATCCAATTTACAAAACAGCTGTTAAAAGAAGCCAACCTCAACTTGGTAAACTTGTCCTAAACAAGTTCAAAAGTCTTCTGCAAAATACAGTAATACCTTAAGAAAAACTTTCATACATTTTAAATTTTATCCCAACTCTTACATTTGTATTTTTTTGGATCCAAGAAACATTGTTGGCCTTAGAACAAAATCAGTTTGCAAGGTAACATATTGCAGAATTGAATAATCGTCAAAAGGAATTAATGAATGAAAGCATGAATGGTTCTGTACCATGTCCATCTTCTGATGAAGTTGAAATGGAAACTCTGGAATTAGTGCAAGAACTAGATTTAGAATGCTGAGAATTACAGCACTTAACAACTGGACGATTTGATTTGAAACGGTTCGGATTCCGGTATTGGTATTATTTCCTGGCGATATGTTATCTTCAAACAGGGAAAACTACCTACGGAATGACCAAGAACAGTATATTTTCCTATTTGTAGTAGTAAATTTATGGATCCACCAAGTTTGATAACGATTGGATTACAATATCTCGTTAAAAAAACTAGCATCAAATATTGCTAAATACATAAGGGGCCGCTAATTTATCTTCTAATGTCTGTTATTTTTAGGTTTTTGGGACAGATCCCTATCCCTATAGGCTTCAAAATTAAACAGTTCCTAAGTATTGGTAAAGATCACCTAGCTTTTTGCGACAAAGAGAGATCAAGTGTTAGAATGGCTTGACAGAAATTTGGAAGGAAAATAAAAGTAAAACCAATTGTGAGTACTACAGCTATTATCAGCCCATTTCTTAGAGCTTGTCCAATCCATCTGGTTTGTTATATACTTGTAGTAATTTTTATTTAATTTTCTTTTTTCCACATATTTGTAAGTCAACAACCAATATTATCGGAAGTGTGTGGGTCTGTACCTACTCGTATTCTTGTAGTGTTCGACATTTGCATATGTTAGTGAGCGGCCGGCTGTTTAGGTGCTTCTCTGTTGACACAGCAGTTAAAAAACCAAACGTTGCTGAAACCTAAGTCAACAACAGTCAACACACAATTCTCGTTGGTAAGAATAAATAACAGCTGTGCTGATACAGAAAAGCAACAACAACAACAGCGGACCATAACGATTACGATTCAATAGCAAATGCAACCGAATGACTGATAACTGAAAGAAAGCGGAACTTAAGGCAAACGAGCTGGCCAACTAAATAGAATGCAATTTCTCGAAAACCATTTGCACCAACAAGCCGCTTTATCTGGGAGCTGTGTACACCCTTTAGACACTTTGCAAACAAAACACACATCAACTACTTTTTATTTATTTACTTAATATACATTTTTAGATTTGCAACTATTTTCGGCGCAATAGATTTAAATTTAGCAAATGTGGCACTAAAGTGTTAATTATATGAATCTTTTTAGTGCTACATTTTTTAGTTATTTTGTCAACTGGACAATTGAGAGAGTTGTGTGAATTTGGTTATCTGTCTGGCACCTTTCGTGCTGTGGGCGGGATACGCCTCTCTCGACGGTGCTTTGGGCGAGCTTGTGGTTTTAATCGGTGGATGTTGATTGTGAGGTTTAGCGGTACAAGCGCACTTGTTTTATCAGGCTAAAGCACACTCATAATATCACTTTTATCAGTGCCTATAAATAATGACGTCTATTGAGTAAGTTTACGTGCACTTGATACTTTAATAATAAATAATTATACCAAATACCAAATATTTTTGCTTTGCTTTTCTACAAAATCTGCAAAATATTTATCTCAGTGTAATAAAATGCACTTATAGCTCCCTTTCTCGCTGATGTAGCACTTGACTTCTTTTTTGTAGCCTACTTATTCTTACTGATGTCTTGTACCTTCACATAAATTGCTTGTAGATCACTTGTCTCGGCAACTTGCTATATAATGAAATCGATATTAAACGAATTTACATTGCTTATTAAAACTTAAAAACAGATTGTTTTCTTGAGGTTTTAATCCGTTCTATCTCTAGTGTGATATTTCCATCAGATTGGATTGGATCAAGATAAGATTCGCACTTCCCAATCTTGAATTTTTCGTACAAACGAACTATAAATTTGAAAAGAGCCATCCAAATACTTTAGATTGTAAACATAGTAAGCCCTTTTGATATTGGCCAAGAACAGACCCTGTGATAGTTGTCCCCCGTGCCCCAAATATTTGACGATAGCTCCGGGAGATCTGTCAAACTTGCTTTTGTGCAATACTTCTTTGATTTTGTGTAACAATCTGAGCAAAAAAAAAAAAATTTAACTCTTCGTGTAATCTAAAAACATATATTTTATTCCCAAATAATTCTCAGTTGATTCCGTTAGACTTTTGTGATGGTCCTAGACAACTTATTTCAGAATTCGAGAAACTTAATCAATTGTTTCTTATGCGATCAAAATCTTTTGACCCACTGAACTGAGATCTTTCGGTCTTTAAAGGCTTTAAGCAATGTTACACAGAAAAAAACGGCGAGATAAATTCAATCTTTTTATACCCTGTTTCCATTAAAATTGGGAAAAGGAGGATCATGAAGTTGTGCAAAAGTATGTAACAGGTAGAAGGAAGCATTTGCGATCCTATAAAGTATATATATTCTTGATCAGCATCATCAGCCAAGTCGATCTATGTCCGTCTGTCCGTCCGTCTGTCTGTCCGTCTGTCCGTATGAACAAACAGATCTCAGAGATGGTAAGAGATAGAGGTTTGACATGTATGGGACATATGCTCCTTTCTTGCAGGCAGATCAACTTTATTTTCAATTTTTGCACCGCCCCAGCAGATTGGAATTCTCAGAATCAGAATTCTGCCAAAACTCCATAAGATAAGTGTAAGAACAAATTCTTTTAAAAACAGATTGCATTTTCCGTTGTTTTGTACTCAATTGAAGATATTTTGTAAGCGATTTTCTTACATTTTTTGGATTACTGTACGTAGGAAAAGTTCTTAATTCAAGAACGTTTGTTATTTTTCAAATAATTTTGGCGGTCGTTTGTCGATTTTAGAAAGTTTTGTAATTAATTTAATTACTTCCAAGCGAGGCTGCAAACCTCTAAAAGTTTTCGGAAGTTCGAACCCATCGTGAAGTCTAAGGGTTCGGATTGCAAGCCGGGTCTTAAGCTTATCGAACCTACGGATTTGGTTCGAACCTTGGTTCATAACATCTAAGTTCGTTAACCAAATTTTTCCATATTTTCTGCTTAATTTGTGTTAAGTAGGACGCTTCTAATTTATAATTCAATCAGTAGCCGTTTGACCAAGTTCATGGCTTCGATGTCTTTAAAAATGGAAGATAGACTCTTCGGTATTTGCAAAGCATGAATTTTGCTTTATTTTCCATTTCAAACCCATATAATCCGAACTTAGATATGAATTTAAGCCCGCATCTTGATTAAATAATGCACAGAAAGTTAAGAAATTTTTTGAATCGAAACCTTTTCCAAACAGATGAGGTTCGGCTTGGGTTCAGGTTCGAGAAGTCATTATTGTAAAGGATTCGTTAAAAGGTCCGGTTCGAGGAACCCAAAAAATCCGAACCGAACTGGTAATCAGTTGTTTGGTTCTTGACCGGTTTAACGTCTGGCTTTCAAGAACAATCCCTGTAGTTCTCCTGGTGTCAAAACACTACCAGGTCTAACGACCTGACGCAGCACTGAGCGTTAATCCGTCGTAAACAACAGGTAATGGCATCACAGCGCTAGGTGCACCCCTCACCACACTAACGACTGGTAATGCAAGGTCGTACCGATCGGTACGTTTTGCGGACATTCCCATACAAAATTCGTGAAGCAAATACTTGGCTGGTGGTTGGTCTGGTAGCAAGTGCTCACTACGGAGAGTTAGGGCATTTGTTAATGCCGCACCGGTGTGGCCGAACTACAAGGAAAGCATTTTTGAAATATTAAGTACAAAACTTTATAGATTCTATCCCGATTGATTTAGATCTCTGCCAGACTTTTTCTGAGCTCACGGAGAACATTTAAACGGAAATGAACACTCGTTACAAGAGCTAATATGCTGCTACATTCCACTATATTCCATATACATCGGTATACACTTCAAGCCCCCAACAGTTTTGGTTCATTTAAACAAAGAAAATTTTGTTGTCAACTAGTCTGATCTGAATATCGAACCCAGGGGTTTGCACTGAACATGAATGAAATGTCATTGGACGCGCCACATGTCTAAAAAGCTACTTTTATTATTCTTATTCGGCGAAAAAAGTTAGAGAGAACGAATTTTTGGCACTTTGTTCGCTCATTTGTGATATCAAATTGTTATTGAAGTAAGTACATTTGAAATATTATCAGTTCGAAAACTTACGCTAAGCATAAAAGCTTATGCCGCCGCCGCCATTTTTCTTGGGTACAGAACCGACTCAAAAACTTTGTTTTGTTTTTTGTGCTTAATAGTTATCAAATAAAAACTTGCAGACCCAAACTTTCATTGAAGAATATATATCACCGGAAGCTAACTTTTTTTCTTAGCAATCTGGACGGCCTAATAAATATTTTAAAAAATTAGTTCGATTTCTAGTGGAGTAAAAGCTGTCTACATGGACCAATCTCATATTGATTCACATTGAACCATCAGCCTGCAGCTGTAAAACTAAGCAAGAATGAAGCAAGTAATTGAGTATTTATTTAGTAAGAAATCCACCTGGTATCCAAATCTTTCACACCCACTAAATTTCGATTTGTTTGCAAGATTACACATATCGTTAATCTACCATTTTTTTGGAGATTTCCCTAAACGTAAGCGGAAAACGGAAATCAATTCACAAAATGTGTAAACGACAAAAATCAACCCACACACTTGGCTGTCACAATCTGTTTAACATCTTTGCCCAAATGTGTTTTTTTTTTTTTGGTTTGTCTGTCTGCAATGAAATGTTGTTTAACTAGCCCAATGGAGAAAAAGAAGTGACTGAATACTCGGGTGAAAGGATTGCAGCGGCAGACATCAAGTGCGACTTCCAGCATACAGGAAGCAGAGAGCCGGAGCGTCACAGTCACATATGGCACACTTGAGCCGCTTTAAAAACATGTGTGCACTCCATGCTGCCTTCCAGCAGCGTCGGCTTCGGCAGCGTAGCGACCTTCAGCGGCGTCAGCCTGACTCTTGCGATTTTCATGGAAATTGCACAGTCGGCGGCGGCGGCGGCACATATGGCGACCAGAAGAGCACTAGATGTCCTATGCTTTGCATCCTTCGGAGATTGTGTGTGAAATTCGCACCCAGACGACAGTGGCGACATGGTGTCTTACAGGGAGTGCGTGAGAAGATTTTTGGGAAATTTCATTTCGTTTAGGAATGGGAAAATCTGCAGACAGTCAGGGCTACACATGTGTTTTGATGCGATAGAAGGAGCAATAGGTAGGTATGTGTCTGACAACGTCAATCAACTAATTTAATATACACTGTGAAAATAAATGGTTTTTATTCAACTTTAAAATGCGGACTTGAATTTTGTAAGTCTGAAACGAACTTGAACCCTGTTAATCCATTTTTAATGTGTACAGGTTTATAGAAATCAGATGGGCATTGGCAAAGTATAGGTTTTGAATCAATTGTATTTATAACTAGTCTTCCGATCATTATTTTCAGGTTCAGGTTGATTGCGTCTTTTGATTTTATGATCTGTCAAACCTGAACCCTAGCAGGACTTTTTGAAAAATATTCGGTGCAATAAAATGACCATTTATCATAAGTTTTAAGAACATAAGTGGCCCACTGATGATAGGACCGGAGAATCTTGACCAGACTGTAACCAACGCTAAACTAATGTAGAATCCATAAGTTGCTAATAGTTAAAAATATACTACTTCATACCTTGCTTAACACTTTCTTAACAATTTCGCCTTCAAATAAATGTAAAGAATTAGATCGGTGCCTCATTTAGTTTAGCTAATGTTATTGGGATTCGGCAGATTTTGTTTTACAACTTTAAGAAGAAGAGATATAAAGCTAGCAAAGTTTTCGTACTGCAGATTTATGTAAGCAATTTGGTTGACAGTCTATAACAACTGAAAGTCACATTGAATCACTAATTGAACAATTCTCGAGTCAAAAAGTACAATTCAAAACTCCTGCATTAACCTTCTTTAGAGTTATAAGCGAAACTATTCCCTGTATAGTTCAATCTAATTACAAATAGTTGAATAAGCATTGATTTATTTTCTTTTAGTGTACTTATGCATATCAGAAGCTCATTTTGTTTCCCAAGTGCACAAAATTAGGGACTCCACCTTCTTCAGACAGCAACGTGACAGCCGCAAGCGAAACGTAATCAAATGCATGCGACGATGCTGTATAACCATAAAACACAATTAGATACCAAAAATTCACGCTATTAATGTCCAAAAATTCAGGAGTCGAGACATTTGCCAGCCAGACTACAAACAGCAATTTGTGAAGATTTCTTTGCACGCAACACAAGAAGTTTGCAGCAAGAACTTTTCTTAGGCATTTCCCACGCTTCTTAGTACGAGAAACACCCGCAAGCTTTGGACTACCGTGTACGCCCCCCCAAGTCACAGGTACGAAATTACACAGAAGCAATGCGGCAGCAACAACAGCAGCAGCAACAGCAACCGCAGCAGCCAGCAAATTGATAATACGAAAAACGAGATCGCTTTGGGCTGCAGTAGGAGCTAATCAGAGAGTGCTCAGAATGAGTTGATGTGCAAGGGAATGAGTGTGTGTGTGAGTGTGTGTATCTTGGCATGTGGTGTTGGTATTTTTTATCTCGACTTTTTCTATTTATGTTCGAATGCGCTAAGAGAAGTAGTTGAGTTGTACTAGGCCACACTTGGTTTCTGTTGTTTCTATTCTCCGGATGGGGCTATTTTGGTAAAAACAAAAGTGATAACGAGAGCATCCCTGGGGCTTGGGACAGGTTCCTCTGAGCTAGTTCATTCGCCAGACCCAAAAATGTAGTCAGCCAAGAGAGAAAGGGAGAAAGTAATGCAAAATTAAAGGCGACTAACATACAGTTACCGTTAGCAAAAAATTTTAAGTATTTCTTTCTCAGATCAAGTAAAGACTGTGTCAATTTAGTTCTCATCGATATTTTTAATAAGAAGTTTAGAAGGTACTAAAGGGCAGCTGGGGCCTTCAGCCAAACAGCTAATATATAGACGATATGAAAGTATATGAAAGTTGGTGTTGCTCCAGATTGCGCTAATTGCAAAAGGTCTTCGAGAAGTGGGAACACTCTAAGTGTTTCTGTCTCTCGCGAGTATGAGTACTTAGGTGTTGATTTAGATTGCTTCTTGTGTAAAAGGTCTTCGAGCACTGCGAGCATTGGAAGGGCCGCTCACCAGTATGAGTAGGCAGGTTTGCCTTTAGAGAGCTCCTCAGGGCATAAGACTGTGGGCACTGGGTACATTTAAAAGGGCATTCGCCAGTATGCGTGTGCAGGTGCTCCTCCATATAGCACTTTACGGCAAAGGTCTTCGAGCAGTAGAGACATTCGAAGGGTCGCTCGCCAGTATGCGTGCGTTGGTGTCGCTCCAGGTTGTGCTTAGTGGTAAAGGTCCTTGGGCAGAGGGAACTCTCGTAAAGCCGCTCTCTGCTCGCTTTTGCAATGTTTGTGAGGGTCTTTTCTTTTGTGGTCTGACCACGTTTCAACTGCGCTCAACTCCGTCAGCCAACACACCCCCTAATATTTCTTGAATATTCAAAGCGTTTCTTGCCGCTGCCAAGCAACAGGGACATATGTATTCAGGTAGATACAGAGTGGGCTTCATCCCGGCCAGTCGTCTCCTCTATCATAATATTCAAGTCTTGAGCTTTATCAAAGTCGGTGTATATATTCAGCCAGTTGGTGTCCACACCAGCATCCGGACTGGCCAAGCAAACGCAGTATAGCTCGGGCATAGTTAGTCCCCGTATTATGTAGTTTATTCCACAGACATAATCTCTGTTAATTGCAAATGGAATGCTTCCAAAGAGTTAAGATAGAATAAATTTAATATATTTCGAGATCACTGTAACCGTATGTGGCAACTGAATTTTATATGTAAGTACGTATGTATGTACTTTGTACAATGTTCATATAAACAAAAAGATCGACAATTTGTACATATTGATGTACTTATGTGGCGTTGGCCCGTGTTGAAGTTCTCGGAATGTACAACTGACGTCCGAGCCACTGGTTTTAATACATACATGCACATGTACATATGTATTTATGTAAAAAATGTAAAATGGCTTGACACAGTCCCAAAGTGCCAAAGCCGAGCTGCTCTCAATCTCTTGGCTTGTGCGCTTCTAATTTTCGCACAAGAAAAAGGGACCTACAGTTCATCGCCGAATCCAAACGGCAGTTTGATAAGCTTTTGCATGGCTACTTACTACAAAACTGACGCCAACAGCAGTGAGGGGTGACTGGGTGCGTGATCGAACCCACGACCTCTTGCACAGCGGTCGCGCACACCAGCCGCTGAGACACACCCGGGCTTAAACATATTTTAGATTCTTGCCAATGTACATATGTACGTATTATGTATGAAAAACCAATCAGTCAATTTACGAACATACTTTAAGCGCCTTTTAAAAGCTGTGGGATTTTCGTGCAAGTCATTTTACAGAGGGCCTTTTAAGACTTCAATGAAAGGTGGCAAGAAAATCTTACATCGTGTAAAGGACGTATTATGCTTAATACTTTGCGCTATAAGCATCGGACCAAAATTATAATGCGCCCTGGAAAACTTTAAAAAAAAAGATCGAAACAGTACCGGTACCAACGCTTTGGTTTCGATCCGGTTATATCGGTTCCAATAATAGCGGTAAACGGAATTCGGTTCTCAAAAAATATTTGTATCGGTTCCAGTTCCGGTAAATGATTTGAAACGATTTATTTCGGTTAACGGTTCCGGTATTAATCCCTGTCAGAAAGGCATTCGTAAGGCACTCCATTTACAAGAAAATTGGACGCTGGGTTTTCACTAAGTAAGTATTCCCTTGTACATACATAAGTTTGCGAGGAATGCTTTCCATTTTATTCTTCATTATTTTATTTCTCTTTTCAAAGTCGATTTTGGATATGATTTCCAACGGCATCTTCACAGGATAATGTATTGATCCAGTACTATTCAATAATGACTTTTCTTGACGTTTCTTTAAAACCATTCCTAGAAATGTTTATTATACAAGAAGTAATACTATATTGTTACAAAAAAAGAAAGAAGGAGAAATAATTTACTCCTTCTACAATAAATGGTTAAGAAAAGGCTAAAATAATTTCATGAACCTTAGTCCAAACAGAGGGTTTCCGGTTCTGGTTCGGTTTCAGGCGGTCTTGAACTTATAAATCAGAAGAAACTTGCTCCTACCCAGAAGTGTTTCAAAGTGGCAAATCATTGACATGATTTAAAAAAAATCAAATTCAATTACAATTCGCAACAAGTTCAAGGGAAATTTGGGAAAAAAAAACTGGTATAGTTTCAGACTAATATGCGTATAGCACCTCCCACCCGTTTCCGTCTTCACATGACCAAAAGTTCAAAATTTCAATTAAAAAAAATCACAAAAACTGATGTCGCCTTAAAACATCCGGCCAACAGGCAGAAACAGCAGCAGCCGGAGGCATATGTGTGGTGTGGTGGTGCTTGTGCTTGTGGTACACCCATTAATCTAATGAGCCGCCAACAGTCAGAAGTTTTTTTTTTTTATTTTCCGTTTCTCCCGAGCCAAGTGATATGAACTCATCAAGAAGTGAAGGAGCCACATGGCAGTTTATTTCAATTTGCATGCGTTTCCGGCTAAACGACATGTGCTGCAAGTTTTCACTTTCACCCACACCCACCGGGTAGCATCATGCACACCACGACAGCAGCTGCAGTGGACAGGAACAGGCCATGGGGATTTTTATAGATTTAGAACACATCGCCGGGCACATTCCGATGCCGGAGAATGCTACGTTTTTACGATTGGCTGACAGCTGTGTGCTCCCCACCCGTGGGTGTTGAGCAAGTTATGGGGTTAGCCCCTGCTAATCCTATCAAAAAATTCTTATTCTTAATTTTCCCTCCAAATTTACACCGACAGCCATTCCATTCGAACTGTCAACGCAAAGTGTCTTAATGTTAATTTATAAAAAATAAGAAAATAAAAAGGAAAAGGTGCAACAAAAGTTAATAATCTTTATGAGATTTAAATTGCTCGACTTTCGCGCGACAATTTTAATGAATTTATCAACAATTTTTTTCTGGTTAAGGCGCAATTCTATATATTAATTGTGCCTTAATCCATTTTTATATGTTGACCAAATCGGTGGCAGCACCTTGGACGACGACAAATTATGACAAACTGATGCCATAATTTCCATACACATGGCCAGCTGCGACGACGACGCCAAAGAGCACACTTGTTTATGTGCTTTTTAACCCAGGGGTTGGCCCCTTGCACCGACCACATCAATTTCTTCAGTTTTTAAGTGAGCGGGAAAAGGGAGGCGAAAGGGTCAAAGGCATCATATAAAAAGGGTCGCAAATTAGTGCATTCTTTACAAGCTTAACCACGTATACGGTTGGACAATCACCCATTCTAGGACTAGCTGGAGAATATTAAAAACTAAATATAGCTGTATAGCTATAAAAACAAGATCGCAAGCTAATTTGTCCACAGCATCCCCCTGCGTGACTCTTGCGGTACAATCTGGTGATCCTTTCATTAGACCTCAATTTACAGATTTGCGCCGTTTTAATTTGTTATAAAAAGAGGACGACTTCCTTCTTAGGCCAAAAAAAAATCACAAAACAGTTGCATAGAAGTCAATTTCTGTTGCCGATCTGTGACTTTGTGGCGCCGCAGCAACCACGCCTCCGCTCTATTCGTTTGAACTTTTGTGCCAGAAACTATGTAAAGATGTTGCATTTGGCCAACACTTTGAGCGACAGATGCCACAGCCACAGCACAGAGGACAGAAGACAGAGCGAACAGTTGCCAAAATTGTTGGCCGCTGCGTACAAAGTCCAATTAGTGACAATCTGACAAGCTGTTGCTGCCACTGCCGCTGCTCTAGACAGCCTAGCACACACACACACACATGCCCACATTTAGGTACACTTGTACACACACTGCAATTTAATGAATCGTCTCGGCGCAAAACAAAGCGAAAAGAAAAACTTTTCTAATTGTCTGCATATTTTCCACGGCTGGCGCCAATTTTCTTCTGGCGCAGAGCGACGTCGTACTCCTAGTATTTAAAACACAAAAAAAAACCATACACAACGGCAGACCGACCAGGGAATGACATTTACCGCGAATCGAATTTTGTTTACTTTTTGCCAACAAATTTTTGTGTGTGGTTTGTGAATGAATTTTTAATGTGATATTTCTTTTGTTGAGGCACCACCTGCAGCAGCATTTGAGTGTCCAAGCTGATTACCTCAACTGTTTAGAGCTTAGAAGGACAGCTGCTGCTCAACTGATGAGTACTCTTCGCCAAGTTAAGAGAAAGGCACTAAAGGTTGATACCCGCGCACGGCACAATAGTTGAGTACTTCTAAGCGCCCCAGTGCATGCAATGAAATCAAGGCAGAATTTTATCACCCACCTGATGCTGATTTGTGAGCCTGGTAGATTGGTAACTCTCGGTTAAGTCAACTGTGCTAAAGTTCATTGAGCGAGTGGAATCTAGGTCAATGGTTGATTATTCGGGGGTGTCCTGGAAATCTCTAGAGATTTTGGTTTGCAAATCGCTCGAAAAGTCCGTCGGTGTCCCAGAACTTTGAGAGATTTCATTTTCTTTTTCGAAAGACTAGTTAACCCTGTTACCCTGTAGTTCGGCTGCACCGGTGCGGCACTAAAGAACCCCCTAGCTCTTCGTAGTGAGCACTCGTCACCAGACCAACCACCAGCCAAGTATTTGCCTAACGAATTTTGTATGGGAATGTCCGGAATACGTACCGATCGGTACGACCCTGCAGTTCCAGCCGTTAGTTTGGTGAGGGGTGCGCACTATAGTTCAGTTACTAGGCTAGCTCTGTGATGAATTACCTGTCGTTAACTACGCGACTGTCTCTCTGTGATGCATCAGGTCGTTAGGCCTGGTAGTGCCTTGACACCAGCTGAACTACAGGGTATGGTCCAAATACAAAAACAATACTAAATCGCGTAAGTTCGCGAAGTCGTAAGTTGGCTTGTGTATTGACTTTGGTTGGTTTGCCAAAATCTCCTAACAAAATACAAGAGGTTAGAAACCACCCGAAAGAGATTTTCAGAACACCGAGAATTGGTTTTAGGGCGGAATTCGGTTGGAAGAGATTTCTGGGACACCTTCGATTATAAACATACAGAAATTAACAAAGATTCTTAAGCATTACATTACTGTTTAAAAGACTTCCGGTCCAATCATCAGCAGACTTTTTGCTATCTCACTCCAAGTCGTTTGGCATTTTCCTTTCATTTCGACAGTCCACGGAATGAAACACAAATATAATATTAACTATTTTACTTCAATGAATTTGTTTGCTTTTAATTTCGTCCTACTAACTTTAAGTTTAACCGAACTCTAATTAGGCAGGGCTGTCGGAGCTCCGCTTTGCGGGTTCGACCCAAATTTTACGAATGGTTAAGCTTTGGACATTTGAGGTTCAAGATTTCTGGGCGAAGGTTTTGGTTCGAACCTTGGTTCAGTACATGTTAGTTCAATAATAGCACAGTGTTATTAAAAAAAAAATAGGGAAAAGTTACCTTCGGCTCGGCCGAAGTTTTGTATACCCTTGTAGCTTCTATTGAAAACAAAAAAGTTATTCTAACTAAGACTACTTTTTGGACCGTTCTTTTATATGGGATCTATACTATATAGATGTCTGATTTCGACCAAACTTGGAGAAATCATGGAAAAGCATAATACACTGTTAATAACGAAATTTGGAGGCGATCCCATTTAAAACAAAACAGTTTTTCTCACACGAACTAGTTTTTCGACCGATCGTTCCTATGCAAGCTATATGCTATAGTCATCCGATTTCGACCAAACTTTGTAGAGTTGTGTAAAAGTATATAAAATAAAATGTGCAGCGTATTTGTACCGTATTTTTATGTGGTCGGAGATGCTTCCTTCAATGTGTTACAAACATCCGCACAATTTTATAATACCTTCTGCAAGGGTATACAAATCTAAACATACTTTTCACGAGACCCACTACATATTGTCGTCAGGTCGAGCATAGCATTTCCTCATACTCGGTTTCTTCCGAACACACCCAAAATCTGAAGGTTTGGACGATAACTCGCGCCTGGACTGTCTGATTTTTTATAGCCATTGAAGTCCCCATAGCGGCGAGTGGAATCTAAAGTGTGATAATCAATGGCTTGACAGATTTAGCTTGATGGCTTAGAAATGCGGGTTACAGATCTGACATTTTCTCCTCTTTTTTCAAAATGTCTACTTTAACCCCCACTGGTTTCACTATTTTATTCAATGAGTTTTTTTTAAGTTTAATTATATAAGCCCATTTAATTCTCCATTGAACAAATGTTGGCCCAATGAATTTGGTTTCCGTTTGACGTTGTTATTCCCGTTTTTCTGAGTACACATCGACAATCAAGTATTTTTTTAGTGTGTTTACAAATTAGTGTGAGTTTAAACATGAACGCCCCTAAAAGTATAATATGATTTGTTTGGCGGCAAATTTAAATAATTCCAATCAAACACATAAGAAGTAAAATTATATTTACGTACATTTGTCACTATTTCTGGACCAGGATAAGCATTCTCCGAATAACCTTACTCAAGAAATATTAGTTTAGCAAATCCAATGGCATTAAGCAAGTGTGACTATTCTTATAACCTGTACCAAAGGTATGAAATGGGCAGGAAATGGTTCCAAAACATCGAAATTTTCAAAGTATCACCATATGACTTGCTCAGTATTTTAAAATATAAACGGCTGATAACTAAGCCGACAATAGTTCTTATAACCAATCATTTTAGGGGTGACTTTGTTTTAATGTCGCTTAGGTTGATTTGTCGATGCCTGCATAAACTAAGAAGATAAAACATAATAAAATTTCATTTAATATTCTGTACAATTGTAAGTCGGTGCCAATTTAAATCATGGCGACAAACCTCCGCGTATATCGATAACTAAAGTGTTTTAATCAAAGCTGGGAATTTTTGTAGGGAAATTTTGTTAAATTATCGTTATCGATATCAATAGGGGGAATTGTGAAACATTGAAATGGCCAGGAAGCAGTATTCTCCGTGTTAAAACTAAATAAAGAATAAAAAAACACTGCAAATATTGATTTAAAAGCCAAAATGTCGCAGGCTCAGCGTTCGTTTGTGCAGAAAGTGTCCAAGTAAGAAGAAATTGAGTTGGAATCGAGCAAACTAGACCTCAATGACTGCAGACAAAATTGGCCCACTCCCCCTCCCCCACGACTATCAAACAAAACAAGCAACGCCCGAAGCACCGTTATACAGCACCCCGGCTCTCTGGCCATAAAAGACTAACTTGAAGCAGTTCCAAATTAGTTACTTTCTCCCCTCTCGTTTACAGGCAACCTGCAGCAGATGTGCGCAAAAATGTTATCCATTGTCATTTACAATCCAAGGCGGTGGATACCAGTTCCATGTGCTCATCCACCGTAAGTAACAGGGCACGAATCTTGAATTGAATATATATAGTACATATTATGAACCTACCATTGCAGCTCTCCCTCACGGAACCCCTGGACTATGAAGAGTTTCTGGCCCAGCACATGAATCTAATCCAGCGTGATCCCTTGAAGAACATCTTGGACTTTCCTCCCGGCGATGTGACGGTTAAAACTTTACCACGCAAAATACGCACCTTGGAGCACATTGTACCACCTGAGCAGATGTAAGTCGCCTGCCTGACTTGAATTCCATCTCGTTTTCACACTCTTCCAATTACAGTCAGGATTTGCCACCACATGTCCAGGAATGTGTCAACTGCTATACACGACCCTGGAAAATGGTTGAATATGCCCAGCGGCATTATTCCAGTTCTTGCTGTCTGCGGGAACGCATAGATCGGGGCACCATTAGCCCTTCAGCCTTTCAACAGGAGTTTGAAATAGATCAGGATGGCTCTGCCTCCTTTGATGATACCTGCACCAGCACGCACGAGAGCTGCACTCCCAGTTCCAGGCAGTCCATTGCCAGCTTGGCCTCGGTCAGCTCCTGCACAACTGAGACTTTGACTCCCACTCCGCGCGGTTCTTGGGCCAGCTTTGACTTAAGGCGTTCGGTTAATGATCCCTTGATACCACATTTATTGGACAATGTGCCACCCGAGCATATCGACCAAACGAATGAGTCTCGCAGGCAGGCAGATCGTCAGTTGGCCTTGTTCTCGCTCTATCCGTATGCGGAAAGTGAACCCGATGCAGAGCATCGCCTGCCCGCCGAGTTGCCCTTGGAGCATCAGGGACATCGCATACAGGTGAAGTGTCTGCAATTGCGTCTGGAACTTGAGGTGGAGCCCATATTCGCCTCGATGGCCATCTATGATGCGAAGGAGCGTCAAAAGGTTTCGGAGAATTTCTACTTTGACATGAACTCGGAGAGTTTGCGACGCATGCTGGCGGGTCATGTGGGTGGTCCGGATCTGAGCACACAGAGTCACTCGGCCATTTTCGAGGTGACACAGCCGAGCAATGATTTGTTCTTGGTCATACGGCTGGAGAAGGTGCTCCAGGGTGACATCAATAATTCCGTGGAGCCTTACCTCAAGGAGGATAAGGACAAGTACCGGGAGAAGGTGAAATCAAATGCTTTGGATTATTGTGAACGTCTGGGCAAGTATCGCATGCCCTTTGCCTGGACAGGCATCTATTTGAACAGCGTGTTCAATGGCGAGAATTTGGAAGGGGCGAGGGACTCGGCGAACGAAACCGCCACCGGTGGCACTCTTCATACAGCTCCCAGTTCCAATAGCCTGGATCGCAAGTCCTCCACCTCAAGCTTTGATCAGTTGAGACGCAAGGCCAACGATATGAGTGGCACTCTCACCCGACGCGGCTCCCTAGAGCGCAAGGATGCGGCCAAGCGGCGCTCCTGGTCACCAGATGACTTTGCCCATGTGGTGGAAAACTTTCGACCCATTACCCTCACCGTTTCAAGTTTTTTCAAACAAGAGGCGGATAAAATGCGAGATGAGGATTTGTATAAATTTCTTATGGAGCTCAAGCGACCCAGTTCCATGATGAAGAAATATAAATGTCTACCCGGCACCATTAAACTCGAAATCTCGCCCTGTCCGGAGCTGGTTAAGAATGCCTTATCCCCCGAATTGGCTAAATTGGAACCTCAAACCCTTAACGAAACATTGATTGAACGTCCTGTAAAGGAAATACTAGAATTCCCTCCCATTTCCATATACAATCCTCACTACACCTATCGAAATCTTCTCTATGTGTCACCCAAAGAACTAAACTTCAATGCCCGTGCTGGTTCAGCGCGTAATTTGGCAGTGCGTGTCCAGCTGATGGCGGGTGAGTCACCACAGGATGCCATACCAGCCATATTTGGCAAATCCTCTTGTCCCGCCTACTCCAAGGAAGCATTTACCGCTGTTAGCTACCACAACAAGTGTCCCTCTTTCTATGATGAAATCAAAATGGCTTTGCCTGCTGCCATCAAACAGAATCATCATCTATTCTTTACCATCTATCATGTGTCGTGCCAAAAGAAGCCGCATGAATTGCAGCCCGCTGTGGAAACACCCATTGGCTACACCTGGTTGCCCCTACTCGATGAGGGTAAACTGAAGGTGGGTGAATTCCATTTGCCTGTCATGGTGGAACAGCCACCAGAGAACTATTCGTTTATACCGCCAAATGTACATTTGCCTGGCATCAAATGGCTGGACAATCATCGACCCGTTTTGCTTTTATATTTGGATGCTGTCACCGCAGTGCACAGCTTGGATCCGCATTTGGATCGTTTCTTTTTGATATGCGAATACCTGGACACACGGAACATACCCTCGCACATAGGCGAAATGAATTTTGAGGGAGAGCTAAAGAAATGCCTCCTGGACATAGAGCAGACCCAGCGAGAGGCTTTGGTGAAACATTTGCCTTTGGTTTTGGACAAGCTCGTTGAGCTGCTAATCACCACACATAAACTGGCCGGCGGACAGATCATGTCGCTGGGTTCCACCGTATTCGAGGTACTTTGTCTGGTCTCCGAACATCTGTCCATACTGCAAGATGATGAGCATTTCATGGTTGATCAATATGGAAGACAGAGTTTGCTATCGACCTATGTGCAGTTTCAGTGCAAAATACCACATCCCTATGCGGCCGGAGGTAAAGGTGAGTGTGCAATGTATAGAGTCTTCTTAATTATAATGCAATGATTCCAAAACGGTCGAAATACCCGAACACATTCGACCCTATAAGGTATATTAAGCAGATATAACCAAGTCCGTCTGTTCCTACCTTTTTTTGTCTGTATAAGCAATAGTAAAATCAGAGATGGTAAGATCTGGAGGATCTATTTTTGGCCACTTTCTATAAAAAGTTTCACATTTTTAACCACCGTTTACTCTTATAATTAACACCTACTCAGCTACGAAAAAAATAAGGACTGATAATCTAAAGAATGTTTGGTCCCGAGTTTTGAACCGCTTAAAAAGTTAAATGTTCGGTTTGCGTATCGACTTTAAAATTCATCGAACCCAACCCTTTTGATCAGAGCTAGAGGTAAATAACACAAAAACCGAAACTAGAAAACATTATGGATGGCATTCGTGGATACTTTTTCGTGTTGCCAGTTTAAAAATTGTACACATTTCCAAATTCAAAATTAAAGAAATAAAACTCATTCTCATGTTTTCTACAAAGCTAATTAATCAATCTGTTTTTGAATCAGCGCACAATTGAATCAAAATTTAAAATAAATAATGTCAACTCGCCAATTTCTCTTCCACAGATCTTGCAGCTCGTCAAGTGCGCCTGCTGCACGAAGAACTGGCTCTACATTGGGTAGTAGCCAGTGGTAAAGCCGCGGATCTGGCCATGACAAATTCCTGGTTTCTTTTCGAACTGATGGTCAAGTCAATGATAGAACACTTGCACCAAACAAACTCCTTGTCGCAGCATACAGCGCGCAAACATCGTTTTCCCCATCAATTTAATGATGATCTCTCCACATTGGTACATTTGGTCACCACCAAAGTGGTTGGTTATCATAGCACTAGCAATGAACCGAAATTGGCTCAGTCCTTGAACGCTAGCCTGGCCTTCTTCATTTTCGATATATTGAGCATTATGGATCGTGGCTTTGTCTTTGGTTTGATTAAAACGTACACCAAAGTGTTGATCTCAAAGAATGCTTCCATACCGGATCTGATGAATTATAAAATTGATTTTCTACGTATTGTTTGCAGTCATGAGCATTTTGTGGCATTGAATTTACCATTTGGTACTTCATATACCACCATGGTATCACCCTCGGCACCCTGCAGCCCCACTCCGAGTACCACATCAAGCAATAGTCAGACGTCATTCGTGAGTAGCTAAGAAATTTGTCTACCGTTTTCCTGAAGTAATCTTTTACTCTTTTAGGGTTCTCTGGAGCGTGCCTTGCAGGCGGATCTAAGTCCCGAGTTTCGACAACAACATTTTTTGGTGGGTCTAGTCTTGGGTGATATGGCCACAGTATTGGAAGTGCCCAATCCTCAATTACATGGCAAGGCCATACGTTGTCTACGTAATCTGATGACCTCGCACGATCTGGATGCACGTTACAGCGACAAGGAGGCTCGTGCTCGTGTGGCCTCACTCTACATTCCATTGCTAGCCATTGTGATGGACAATATACCCCAATTGCAGCAACATGCCGCCAGTGGTGATCATCAGGCAGATCATATGGGTCAGCTGGAAGACTATCAGGGGCCGCATCAGACCATCACCACCACCACCATTAGCCCCGAGGTGGCCTATGCCATTTCAGGCAGTCGCACCTATGAGTACTCCTATTTGAAAGAACAAGCCCAAAATCGTTCACCTTTAAGCACCGAGAACACGCGTCATTTACTGGCCTGCTGCCTGTGGGTTTTGAAGAATTTGGAACGTACCATTCTCTACCGTTGGCTGTTGGGCTTAAGTCCACATCGTGTACATCAAATGTTACAGGTTTTAAATCTCTGCTTGAAAATCTTCGAGTATACGGGCCAACAGCAGCAACAGAAACGATTGCCCACCTTGAAGCGTACCCAAACGCAAAGTTTCCGTAAGACAGCCACTCCCAACAGCACGGCTGATGTCAAGGAAAAGCTGGAGGAATGCATTAGAGGTACAAATTCGGCGCGTTATGATCTTATTCAACGTCGCAAAGATCGTAATTCCACTGAAAAATTGCGTTGGCGCAAAGATCACATGCCCTATCGTTCACATTATACGACAGACAACAGCAGTGGATTGAGACAACATGATCCTGAACTAGAATTGAGTCACTACATTGAGGGTTCGCTGTCTACGGAAATAGCTTTGGTCATATTGGACACTCTGGAGATCATAGTCCATGTGGCCACAAATCTGCATCATCAATTGCTGGGCACAGTGTTGAAAGTCTTGCTGCATGCTTTGTCTCGCAATCAGTCCACACGAGCTCTACAGAATTTGTTTGCCTCGCAGCGTTCATTGATTTTCAAATTTCCCAATCTTTTGTTTGACGAGGAGACGGACATTTGTGCAGATTTATGTTTGATTTTACTCAAACATTGTGGATCTTTATTGCCGGGCATAAGGTCACAGGCGGCCGCTTCGCTTTATCTGTTGATGCGACAGAACTTTGAAATTGGCAATGTGAGTATATTGGATTATTTGTAACGACCAATTTATAATAAGATGAATTTTTAAATCCATTTTACTTTCCCTCTAGAACTTCGCCCGTGTCAAAATGCAAGTAACCATGTCGCTTAGCTCGCTTGTGGGCACCAGCTCTGCTTTCAGCGAACAATCGCTACGTCGAGCTTTAAAAACTGTCCTCGTATATGCCGAGTCCGATGGCGATCTACAAGAGACTTCATTCCCTGAACAGGTCCAGGACTTGCTGTTCAATCTGCACATGATACTCTCCGATACCGTAAAAATGAAAGAATATCAAGAGGATCCCGAAATGCTGCTAGATCTAATGCATCGCATAGCCAAGGGTTATCAAAACAATCCCGATTTGCGACTCACCTGGTTGGAGAATATGGCCAAGAAGCATCGCGAGCGTGCCAATCATACAGAGGCGGCCATGTGTTATGTACATGCAGCCGCCTTGGTTTCGGAATATCTCAGCATGTTGGAATCCCAGACACATTTGCCTGTGGGTGCGGTTAGTTTCCAACGTGTGTCACCCAATACACTAATGGAATCGGCCGTCAGCGATGATGTACTTAGCCCGGGTGAAGATGGCATCTGTTTGGGTAATCATTTCACCGAAACGGGTCTCAAAGCCTTGCTAGAAGAGGCTTCCAACTCATTTCAAGTGGCTGGCATGTATGAGGCCATGAATGAGGTGTATAAGATTTTAATACCCATCTGTGAGGCCAATAGAGATTTTCATAAGCTGAGCAAGGTGCATGGAAAACTGCAGGAAGCTTTTAATCGTATAGCACAATTGCAGGTAAGGCAGCAGCCGGAAAAAATTCGATAAACAATTACAATAAATTTTTTTTATATATATAAAGGGCAAGCGAGTTTTTGGAACCTACTTCCGTGTGGGCTTCTATGGAGGCAAATTTGGAGACTTGGATCAACAGGAATTCATATATAAGGAGCCGACCTTGACCAAATTACCCGAGATATTCAGCCGGCTTCAGGTTTGTAATTAAATTCTAATTTATATTTAAACTTATATTTCTACTCAGCACTCAGTAGGAGTTTGCTACGTTCAAAGCCTATTCACCGACTTCACAATTGCTTTTGTAAAGCACTGACGTATTACGAATACATAACTCACTAATCAATAATCAATGGCACTAATCAATGCCAAATACATAAATAATTTCCGTTTTTTCAACACGTTAATAGAAACAGTTGATATAATCAGGCTTGTTCTCCATTTCACTTCTGCAAAAAATTTTTGTGATTTAGACCCCAAATCTAGCACAAAAACCGGGCTTAAGGGCTTAAGAATTTTAATAGAAACGGACTGCTTTGCCAGCATGTTGCTTACATTAAACAATCAGACAGGCGGACAAAAACAGTTGAAGAGTCGCCAAATTGACTGAACAAGTCACTGAACAACTCTCAATGAACAACTCACAGAACAAGAGCGGCTGAACAAGAACTACTAAACAAATCTGACTGAACAAGATCAACGTACAGAACAAGATCGAGTGAACTAGAACAACTTAACAACACTGACTGAACAAGGATGAACAATTAATGAACAACAAGTTCACTTGCTTATTTTAGTGAACAACTCAATTTTGTTCACTCACTCATAAACAACCCAACACGCGTAGACTCTTCAGTCGCTCAGTCCTTAATGGTTTCGGTTGGAATTGGGCCAGTTAAATTTCAAGAATACATCCTGAAAACCGCCTGAAAGTATTATTATCTAATGAAAATGAGCCCTCATTATTGCAGCTTATGGCAATGCAGACTCCAAGACATTTTTCAAACAACAACCACTACTCGGCAAAAATTTTATGAATTTTTCGATCACATTGGAGTCTTTTTCGACTCCTCGGTCTGATTAAAATAGTCATAAGTGTGCTCGCTTTCTGATCATAAATGATACTTTTGTCGTGAGAAAATTGTATCCGAGTCGCGACTCTTCTTAAAGAGTTGTTTTTACCTAGTTCTTCCGACCAGTTTGGAATCAGTTTAGAGTAATTTGATGAGTCTTTTTCAAGCCGTATTTCAGAAAATCACATTTGAGCATAAGCACGAGTCATTTTAGAGTATTCTTTAAATCGCACATGATAGTGAACACTTTTTTTTATCATCAAAAGGGCTCGAAAATGACTCGTCACAGTGGTTGCCGTCTCACCCAACATTAGAAAGATCATTTTAACATAAATCACCTTGAAGAGCCTTTTTCGAGCTTTTTTTTATTAGTACAAGAAGTTTACTAGCATATGCGATATGCTCAAAATGTGATTTATTTAAGTAAGACTTGACAAAGACTCGGAAATGACTCGAAAATGAGTCGAAACTGATCAGAAGAACGGATTAAAAACGACTCTCCAAGAAGAGTCGCGGCTTGGTTACCATTTTCTCCCGACATAAGTATTGTTTATGATGGACTCGAAAAGACTCGAATGTGATCAAAAATATCATAAAATTTTTGCTGGGGTGTTCTTCGGATGTCTGGTATATGAATCGGTTATTTGCAAAAACATTTGTACTGACACTTCTGTTCTAAGACACATATTAGGAAAAGTTCGTTTTGCATTTATAAAATTTATAGTTTATATCTCTTTACATATTTTAGAACTTCTATACGGAAAGGTTTGGTCCAGACTCTGTGCATATCATCAAAGATTCCAATACGGTGGACGTTAACTCTTTGGATCCCGATAAGGCTTACATACAAATCACCTATGTAGAGCCCTACTTTGAAACCTATGAAATGCGGCATCGTGAGACTTACTTTGAGCGTAATTTTAATATAAGTAAGAAATTAATTCTTCAACTCTCTGTAGATCTTAAACCAATTTAACACTTTTTTATTCATTTCAGAACGCTTCATCTATGCCACACCCTTCACTAAAACTGGCAAGGCCCATGGCGAGCTACCTGAACAATGCAAGCGAAAGACAATTCTTACCACGGCCAATCATTTTCCTTATGTAAAAACCCGTATCATGGTTATCAATCGACAGCAAATTGTCTTGGAGCCTATAGAAGTGGCCATTGAGGTAGGATGACAATTTCACTTAACACTCCAACATGTTAAAAATGTGATTTTTTATTTTCAGGACATTCAAAAGAAAACCATTGAATTGGCGGCCGCCACTAATCAAGAGCCAGCTGATCCCAAAATCTTACAAATGGTTCTGCAGGGTTGCATTGGCACCACTGTCAATCAGGGTCCCATGGAAATGGCTAGCGTTTTTCTCTCCAACTTATCAGACGGCATTACCATACCCACTAAACATCAGAACAAGCTGCGTTTGTGCTTCCGCGAGTTCTCCAAGCGTTGTGCTGATGCCTTGAAAAAAAATCGCAATCTCATATTGTCCGATCAGAAGGACTATCAACGCGAATTGGAGCGGAACAATGAGCGTTTCATAGAACGTTTGACGCCATTAATTACACTAACTGCGGCACAAAACCAGGGAGTGGTAAAGTGAGTAACAAAATGCAAATGGAATTTTGATTGCAAATTAAGTGTTCGTTATTTTATTCGTTGCAGAGCCAATGCCGCTTCATACCATAATAAAAGTACTCCCCTTAAATGGTAATTTTCAGTTATATTCGATATACATATGCTAATGTATAGCTAACCTCCTACTCTTCTTCTCCTGCAATTTCATGTCTAGCGTATCGGATTATTTTAAGTGAGTTTTAAGTCTGATAAACAGAAAGGGTATAACATAGATTTGTCTGTCTCTCTAAATGCACTCTTCTGGTATTTTATAACCAAAGTTTAGCTGTAAGCACAAACGAAATCAAGTAACTGACTGTAGAGTTAGACCAAAGCCAAGTACATAGGTTAAGCAATTTTTTAAATCTCTTTTTTGCATCAATATTTTTTATTCTCACGTAAACTTCATAACAATTTTAAACGATTCCAAAAAAACCGACCAGTTTTGGTGGAATATGCTAATATTTTCTCTATCTTTTCCATTATTTGGAATAATTTTACAAAAAAAGGAAATAAACACTGCAAAATTAAACATTTGCTGAAATAGAACATACAACTCGAGTTCTTAAAGTTGGCGAAAGAAAAAGAATTTTTTAAAATTTGTTTTAATACTCTTATACTAGATCTGTTAGGTGAATTGTTACAATCGGGTATCAAAATTTTTATAGCAACTCAATCAATCCTGGTACTAACACACTCTTCATTCATTTATTCACGTTATAATCAACTAGGTCTCAGCAATTCGTGTTTAAGACCTAGTGTAAGAAAACCTCTTTTATAAAGGAGATTTATAAAACAGAGATCCGATAAGGTCAAAGTTCTTTGAAGCCCTGGCTACCTTTGGTATTCCAGCAAAGTACGTTCGACTTTGCATGATGACGTTGAGAAGCACACAAAGCTCCGTCAAAATAGGAAAAGACCTCTCCAAGCCTTTCGATAACAACAGAGCTTTTAGGCAGGGTGACACCTTATCGTGCGACTTCTTTTATCTGCAGATGGAGTACATACTGCGCCAGTGGTCAAGTGCTAACAGAACGGGCACCATCTTTACCAGAGATAACATGCTACTTGCATATGTCGATGATATTGATATCATCGGCTAAAGCGAATCTGTGGTAAAACGGGCGTTCTCAGAGATAGAGAAGCAGTCAAAACTTATGGGCTTAGCGGTAAATGAGGATAAGACGAAGTTTGAAATTCGAAATACTTCAGAAGATATAGCCCTTTTAATGACCCAAGGTGACCCAATTGGCCTATTCTTGTTTTTTGTAGTGTTTGTGTCATCAGTTCTAAACTTCACAACTGATAAGCCAGACGCTGTTGCTCCTTCCCTGAGGACGATAGTTGGGCGATATACACAAACAAATTACATTAGGTGTCGCAGTTTCATCATATCTAGTGATTACACCGAATCTTAACTCTTTAAG
This sequence comes from Lordiphosa collinella, assembly GCA_018904265.1. Taxonomy (NCBI): domain Eukaryota; kingdom Metazoa; phylum Arthropoda; class Insecta; order Diptera; family Drosophilidae; genus Lordiphosa; species Lordiphosa collinella. Next base: position 129,643 of record JAEIFV010000116.1, read on the forward strand.
CCCGTTCTTAAGAATAACTAGCATTCCCGCTTTCCCCTTAATCTGTGTGGGAAGTTATTCTGCTGAATCTCAAACCTTTTCTCTCAACAAATTTTCTCTTACTTTCGAAGGAAAATAAAATTCAAACTCAAGCAGCCCTTGAAAATAGTGGCACATACAAACGATACTCCCCTCAAACAGTATCAATTTACCTGCAACTAAAATCGAAAAGCTTGATTTAAAAAAATATCAACTTGCAACATGCCGAACGTTTTGGATGAGGCTCTGCCTAATGGTGACCCCCCCAGAGACAACGAGGAGGATGGTGACAATGAGGGCAACGCTGCTGGACCAGCCCCGTTTGCCTGTAGAATTTGCGGGCTCACGGCGCGTCCGCCTGTTGTGAACTTCTGCGGACATTTATTTTGTTCAGGCTGCATTAACGGTTATATCCGCAGACAGGGATCAACTATCGGCCAATGTCCCATCTGCCAGTCTCTATTGGGCAAAAACACACTGATTGCCGTGAAGACCACTGGGACTCTGGGACAAAAGCGCAGACAGTTTTTCGCCGCTCGAATCGCTGAAGAGAATACCTGGATGCAGCGCATAAATGTTTTGGCGGTTTTAATTTTCTTATTTGCCATATTCCACAATAACTATTCAATTAAATGATGTTCATTTGGTTTTTTGCGATCATATTAAAAAAATTACGGAGTTAAAATAAATTTATAATTTTAAGTGTTTAGGAGATGGGAACTCAAGATTTTGAGACTCTTCTCAAGATATCGATAAAGATATTTCACCCATCAACCGGTTTGACGACAAATCTATTTGCCAAGAATTTAAAGAAAAAAATGCATATTGTTGACAGATATATTAAGAGTTCGAAGAGCAATTGCAGGAAAATAATGGGATCACTTGTTTTAAAAATTGACATCGCTAGTAATCAACTCGGTCTAACCTAACTATGATCTCAAGTGTAGAGGGTTGAATAAAATTAATCTTGGGCAAAATGATTAAATTTCACAAATTTGCAAGTATCAGTGACCATAGGTGAGCACATTACGTCTAAAAACTCGTCGGATAACTGAACCGAAACTTGTTAGGAGTTTGCGGATTGGTTCAGCATTTTTGAAAGGAAGCCGGTGTGGTTTACCAGCTATAATTCGATTACGGTTTGGTTCTGTTAAAAACCAGTTTGCATCCCTGATGAAAATTTATTTATCAAAAAGAGGTTACTAAAAGGACTGAAGGAATCAAACCGGTTGATGGGTGATACAAATTCAAACAAAATATCTTTCTAGCCACCTCAAACTCAAGTTTAGATGCCATCAAGTAACCAACAAATGATCACAATGATTATAGGTTTTATGACTAGTTGATTTCATGAGCCATTGCGAATAAATTTGGTAAAGTTGGTGAGAGCTTAACCACTTTATTGCCAAAGGGAATGTCCGCCGAGCTAGCGTTAAACGCACGGTCGAAATTTGTTGTTGTTTTACGCAAAGCCATTCACGCCAACTGCTACAATAAGTTCCTTTGTGTCTTTCTTCTCTTTCTCTCCTATGCCTCTTGCAGAATTGAGCACAACAACATATTCGCATCGTTTTTATGCGTGAAACTTGTTGTTGATCGAGAAATGATTTCGTGAGCATCAGACAGCCGCAAGCACACACCCACAGTACCAGGCAATTGCTGGTTTTTTCTTACGATTTCTTGAGGTTGTTGTTGCTATATAATTATTTTCTTTATTTGTATTGGTGACTACGCGGTCTAAAGTTGCCTGCGAGCTTTATTGAATGAATTTCAGTTTGGTTTATCAATTTTTGAAAGATTTGGCTCGCGGTTCGGTATGGTTTTTTTTAGATCCGGTTTGCATCCCTGCTTAAAATGGGCTAAAATGTATTCCAAACTTTTTTAAACCGATTTTTAAGTGGCTAGACTAACGATAGTCACTTAGAGGAATTTCGATGCAAAGCAATAAAATGAATTTATTTGGTGTGGTTATGAAGTCTTTAACCCAACTGTATCGGAGTAGTTTCCTTCTGCGTTTCACATAAATTTCCATAATCCTATTATAGTCTTTGTACCTTTAATGAATGGTATACAAACTCGGCTTGTTTGTTTACTTTTATCGATTTGATCACCGTAATTTAAAATCTTAATATGTTTAGAATAATGCTTAAATACAAAGAGGTATTTAAATTTGCTGTAGTGTTTGCATTATCATTGAACCACAAAATTATACAATTTTTCTTACAGAATCCAAAGTATTTGTAGCTATTCTTTTACAAATTTTTATAAAGAACCTTACACATAAATTAAGCTTACATATTTTTATAAGTAATTCATTTTTATAACATTTATTATACCTATTTAATAATATCAAAGCTAATACCTAAAAATATATACAATTACAACAACAACATCTTCATCTTGGTAATGACTATTCAAAAACGTAATTTTCCCACTGTTCGAGTTCTCCAAAGAAGTCGTCGTAATAAACAACCAGATCATCGAATTGAATTTCACTTAAATTGGCGTTCACCTTGGCATCATCTGGATTATTAATGGTACGATCCCATTCGTTTAAATCATTGAGAATATTTTGTTCATTGGCCTCTCGATGAAAGGGCTTTAGCATAAAATGTGACTTTTGCAGCTGCTGAAGGAAACGTTCTGGTGATAGAAAAGAAGATTGAGCTGCTAGATATGCATACACACAGCTAGGGACATACAAATTGCACAAGTAGAATGGTAATGATTACATTATTTATCTACCCAAAGAAGACTTAAATTAGTCCATTTCGAAATATTGTGTCTAGAAAAAAATTAGCTTAATAAATGGACTTAATAAGTTGGTTGTTAACTTCGATTTTCGAATGAAAGTATTCAATTTTCTTCTTTTGTGTCCGCTTTTGCAATTTGTGTGTGCATGACTGTACAAATTGACATTATACTGACCATGTATGCGCTGGAATCCCAACGACTTGGTATGCTCACTCCACCAGTCGCAAATGAGTTTTAAGTAATGCTTTGTAGTCTCTTCCGAGTCCCGAAACAGGCAGGTGAGATAGTAATCGCGAAATATAAGAGTAAGCAGATGAACAGCAACTTGGGAGATTTCACCCACTTGCTGGGTATCAGCAGCTGAAATGAAAAAAAAATCATGAAAATTTGTTTCACATATCTAACCAGCGATTATACAGCCTTGTTATCAATTCCTCTTCCGCAATAGATTCCTGATTTAAAGATAAAATTCAGCAAAAACAAGTAAGCAAAGCTAGCTTCGTCTGTGACGAAGTTTTAATACACTTGAAACAAAAAATTCGTATGGCAGCTACAAGAAGTACCCATCCGATTTTCGCGAGACCGACATATGTGCAGGTTGCAGCTAAAAGATAACTCTGTGCAAAATTTCAACTCGATAGCTTTAAACCTGAGGGAGTAGTTCGCGTAGAAATTTTTCAGCTGGACTTTTCCAACATTCGGTGATGTCTGAATTTCCGGTAGTTGCACTTTTTCTAATGCGCAAAACATCCCTGTGGTCTCATTTTTGAATTTGATCAGGACTTTCGGATGAGTGGAATATTCGATATCTGGCTCATACTGGAATGAGAGACGAAGGAACGAAGCAGATGTAAATGCTCGATGTACTTGTTGGCGTTGTCTGTCAATTGCTCTGCTCCAATTGTTGACTTCCGAAAGCTTGTACATCTTGTGATTAAGAAGAATGCAGTTGCGACATTCTGACACGCGTAATTTCATTTATTTCATGTAATCTTTGATCTGTTCTTGATGCCCTAACATTTCGCATGTGTGTTGCTGCATACGTTCGACGGCCCAAATAGCCACCCCTACGAGTTGATGGCATTGTTTATTGTAACACACGCACACAGATAGGCCAAATTAAAACGATTGATAAAACTATAGTCCAATATTTTAGTAATTTACCAAATTTTCACAATAATAAAACACAAAGTGGCTTATATGAGCAGCCTGCTGCGTCGTCAATTCAAAAGAATGTTCCAATTCAAAAGATTGTTCTGCAGAGAGACCCCCAAATCACCTAGCATTACAAATTACAGTTAAAAACCTATTCTACATCTGCCAAATTAATACAAAAAATTCATTAAAATCGGTCAAGCCGTTTCGGAGGTGTTTGCTAACCAAACTTGTGACACGAGATTTTTATGTATTTAGATTTCCATGTGCTGTTTAAATCGCTTCCGATCCAATAACGATGCTATTCCTTTACGATTTAATAAATTTATTTTTTTATTATTAATATTGTGTACAATATACCTTCGTCCAAAAACCTTAAACCTCAAATTTCCGAACCTTAACGATTGGTAAGTTTTGGTTCATTTTTGTTGAACCGAAATTGTATGTTCTGTCCAAGGATTGTACCTAATTCCGCTGAATCTTAACCCTTTAAACTAAAAGAAATGTCCTTAAATTTGTTCGGAAAGTTATTTTTTTCGATTTTCGAAGGTGAGTCTTAAAACTCGTCTGTGAACTAAACCGAACCGTTTTGATTTGTCGTTTTCGGTTCGGTTCTGCATTTTCAAAACAGACGCCGGCTTTTCAACTGGAATAAGCGATTTGGTTCAGTTAGTTTCGGAACCGACTAGCATCCCTGGTTTAAAATCACAAAATTTTTAGGGAAGTGTTAAAAGAAATCAAGATCATAAGTTAGACTTAGAAATTACTTTTCAAACAATTGCTTTGATGACAACGTTGCTTTTTTTTAACCTTAAAGACACCTACCTGATTTCGTTTCCTGCAGCATCCACTGTTGCATCATTTGAAAGACCAAAGTGACCACGCTTAGGCAAAGTTTCACATAGCACTGACAGTTGCGCTCACTGCTGAGGCCACTCCTCTCCACAGAGTTGGTACTGGGGCAGGTGGAATCGGAATTAAGTGTGGAAGAGCATGAACCACGTATGGTTGCTAAAGCTGTGACTGTCGTCTCTTCCGCAGCCGCCTCCTCCTCTGTGGTTTCATCATTTAAACTGGGCATCATCTCCAAAATAAACTCGGGTGGATTTTGAAAACATTGATAAGCGAAACGCACATGATTTCTGCACGTTTTCAACAGCAATTGAAAATGCTGAGGCTCTAGCGCAGAGTCACTAAAGAAGCATAGTTCCAGCAGACCGGCATAGACCTGCAGCAGGCAGGATTTGGGACTAAAACGATACAGCGAGCGTACACGATCGGACTCAAAACAATCTGGCGGACTATTCACGCACATTTGATTCAAAAGACGTGGCGTGGAGGCCAGGGCCAACATGCAGGCGCTCAGTTGTTGAAAGACCCAAACATTGGGTCGTGTGAAGACCAACTGTTTAAGCAAATCAAATGCTGAATCCGCCACATCCGCAGCTACCTTTAAACAGCTATGAAGCAAGCTGGCGAATGCTTCCAATAAACCAAAATGCTCGCTTAACTCATAGGAGAAACCCAAACATTGAATGGCCTCACTGGCAATTTGCAGTAAGTCATAGGCTCCATGTTTTCTTTGAAGTAATAAGCGAGTCAGTGCCTTATCATGGCGGCAAATCACAGACAGGGTGGCCAAATAGCGACGCAGAAAGATGGCTCTTTCTTGAGGATACATGGCCAGAGGTTGAAACGGCGACAGGGTTCTGCTGCTTAAGGCATGTGCCTGATAGGGATATAGCAAACAGTTTTGCGGCAATTCCAGGCTGTGAGCATAAGACCAAAGTTCTGCAAAAACTTTGCACACCGAACTGATGACTTGTTCGTGCAGGGAGGAGGATGTAGTTCCCGCTCCCGACTGTAGTATTTGTGCTGCCTGCAATAACAAATGTTCCAACTCCATTTCGAAGAGACTGGCCCTTTGTTTCCGCTTAACACTGCTCTGCGATGACACATTTTCAAAGATCTGGTTGGCTCCTTCTAGTCGGGGTTCTTCCTGTGCCGTTTGGATGCTCAACTTGTGCAGTCTAAGCAAATGCTGTGGCCGGTTGTCGCCTTCAAAGAAGCTGTTGTTTTTCTCCTCATTGTGCGTTTTGGCCTGACGTAGCTTTAGCTGTGAGTATTCAACATTTCTTAGCTTCAGTTCTGCATCCTTGGCTTGGATTTGTTTATCAGCTTCAGCCACTTTTTGATCCGCATATGAAAGTTTTTCCATTTTACTGGCCTGCAACTGTTGTCTCACATGGCGCAGTTCGTCGCGCAGCAGGTTAACCTTGAGAGCAGAGAAATGGTATCAATTCTGTGGGAGATTATCCTTGCTCGCTCATCTCTCACTCACCTCGCCGGTTTTGCTTTCAGTGCGATCATTGCTCTCGCCCAGATCCTTTTGCAACTTGCTGTTATCCTTTTTAAGCACATCCAGACGTTCCATTAGGAACTTGATTTGCCGCTCCTGAGCCAGCTGGCGGCGGGCCGCTGTGCTCTGACTTTGGCTGGCATTCGCCTGAGTGGGCAAAGCAGGTTTTGGAGCGGGAGGCGGCGGCTGCGGCACCATAGTGATCTGCTGTTCCGTCGACATGGTAACAGCCAAAAAATCAAAGTCATCATCGTTTTCGAATAGCGCGGCCATGTCATCTGTGGGCTTCTGCTGTTGCGTGCTGGTAGAAGCCTGCACCGGCTGAAACTCACTGAAGGTTACCTCCTCCACTTTCCGCTCTGCCTCCGCCTCGGCCAGCTGGGTGGCCAGCAATATAACATCGTCCTCATCATCTGCCCAGAAATCAACAATGTTCATTGGCTTGGGCTGCGCGGGACTCCGGCTGCTGCCGTTCGACTGGGCGACGCTGCCGCCGTGACTTATACTAATGTCAAGTTTGGGCTTTTTGGCCCGGGCAAACGCAAAGTCCTTCATCGCCGAAAAGCGCTTGGATGACATATTTAAGTTGGTAAATTTCCCATGGGAGGCCCTTCCTGTGCGCGGTGTAGTTAACAGAAAAATGTAAACGATTAACAGCGCAAAATCGATAGCTTATATAGAATATCGATTATTTTTGTTATTAGTGGGACCACCCGCGACTATTTTTGAGATCACGCACTGGAGAAGAGCGCGTGACATGAATTTAAATGTGTCTCGGTGTTTTACGACCTGACCTAATATTTCGTTTTGCCAAATTATTAAATGGGGCGGCAGTGTCCAATAGAAACATGCTACAAACATGAAAATTGTCGGCCAGGCAAATTTTTATTACTCATGATATTGTATGTTAGATGTGCTCATTGTGAATAGCCCATTATGCAGTATTCACGAAAATTTTTTTTTAATGTATCTTTGATTACTAATGCCCTGTCCTCACTACAACTGCATTTTGCATTTTCGCAGTTTGGGCAAAATGTACATTTTCTCCCATATAAATTTGTAGGGCCACTTGAGGTGGCCGAAAAGTGCATTTTAGAAAAAAGTAGTTGCATTACTCGCTAGCCATTCGAATGTGCAATAGATTCCATTCGATACTCGACTATTTTTTTTAATTTTGTCGTAATTTCCAACATTGCGGCGCGCCAAAAGCAAATAAATAAAAAAATAAATGAAATAAATGTCTCAGTATAGTTTTTAATGCTAATTATATACTTATTAAACATTTAGATTTAAGACAATTTTTAAGTAGGGACTATAAATGTTTATACTAAATTTGTTCAACTTTTGTGACTAGAGCTCTAAATTATAAGTATTATGTACTTGTATCGTTAGGATGATTAGACAATAAAGAAACAACAAGAAACAAGAAGAAGGTTGGAGGTCATAAATTTGGTAATCATGATTAGTCAGACAGTTTATTGACTGTACGGCCAACTGTTAGCGCCAAATTTGAGAATGAACTCCTAAACTTACAGCGTTAACAGCTCTCACAAATTGTGACAATGTATTTTTGACCAAATTGAATAAACCAGAGAATAACCTGAACTAAGCATTCAGTGTCATTCAACAGAGAATAATCAGACATTGCAAGCCGTAAATCAGTAATCGTAAGTCGTATTTATCGGCTAAATACGCCCAATGCTTTGCAAGTTTGTCATTTGATTGAGTGACGAATGTCCGACACTCGACATACCGCACTCTCTTTATTCTGTTGCGCTAACGGTATGTTATGGCATAGGCATAGGCACTCACAAGATATTTTATACATCGTGAAACGTTAGTGACGTGAAAGAAAATTAGCTCACGAGCGCACCTCTGATAGCGACCATCTCTTAGCGCGCCTAACAGCACCAACCAAATTTCAGGCAATGTGCACACACTGCTCCCCACCGTTCTGTTACAGCAATGTGCTGGCGTTTAACAGCACCCTGTCACTGGTTGTGTACACACTGTTTCTTTTCTTTTGTGAATTAGCACTTGGTTGCACGTTTCTCCTGGTAAGTTGCTGAAATAAATATGAAAAATACTGATAAAATCGAAAGCTAAGCATTTAAAGTGAGCGCAAGCCATTGGCATAGTGTTTGATTAAACAAAATTAATGGAATTCACTAGCAATATGAACAAAACAACATAGTTTGCAAGTGCCAATCGAGTCTAACCTCAACATTTGGTGTGAGCCGCCACACACACACAAACAAAAAACATGTCACGCTTTCGATTTGAGACAAATTCAAATTCCAATTACTAATTTTCCACCTATTTCACACAGCAACACAGCGACCATGCAAATCTTCGTGAAAACCCTTACGGGCAAGACCATCACCTTGGAGGTGGAGCCTTCCGACACCATCGAGAATGTCAAGGCCAAAATCCAGGATAAGGAGGGCATTCCCCCAGATCAGCAGCGTCTGATCTTTGCCGGCAAACAGCTGGAGGATGGCCGCACCCTGTCCGACTACAACATTCAGAAGGAGTCCACTCTGCACTTGGTGCTCCGTCTGCGTGGTGGCATCATTGAGCCCTCGCTGCGTATTCTGGCCCAGAAGTACAACTGCGACAAGATGATCTGCCGCAAGTGCTATGCTCGTCTGCATCCTCGTGCCACCAACTGTCGCAAGAAGAAGTGCGGACACACCAACAACTTGCGTCCCAAGAAGAAGTTGAAGTAGACGACGACAATACGAAGGATACGGCGGATGCGGTCGTTGCTCCTCTGCTGAATGAAATGCTTAAACCATTTAAGTCAAATATATAGAATGTACATTTTGTAAAACTGCGAACACAAATTTTTTGGAAATGTATACAGAGTAGCGGCAGCATCATAATTAACCCTTGTGTGTGTGTATGTGTAGAAGGGTGGGCAATTTGTTGTGGTCTCTATTAGAACAGCTGCCCTAGTAAGGTCCAATTCCAACATCTTCAAGCTTCGCGGGTACCGGAAAAGTTGCGGAACGGGAAGAGTATAAGGAAGTGCGAAGCAGGAGGGATTTCTTAACAAGGATGAAAATGTAACCAATTTTAAATCAGTAAGCTTCTTTTCTGTAGAAATTATAGCTAAAATTTGAACTAAAAGGCGTTTGAAAGGGCTAACTAAGATCCAAGTCAAATTTCAAATATATCATTACCAAGAGTCCCAATTTTCAAAGTATTATCTGCGCTCTCTATGAGGTTTGGTGGCGTAAGCCCTTTGAATATTATATTCTTAAAATTAGCAACCTTAACCCAGGATTGTACCGGATTCTGATCGTTTCTCAGAATCTCTTGAAGATTAATCTGATGAGGAATGTGAAATATCGCATAAAATAAGTTTTTACACGCATCATGTTAGATAGTTTAAACAAATATCCATTTTGGAAAGACAAATGAGCGTGATTTCTGCCTCCCCAATCTCTTAATTGGCGTCAATTTTGAGCAATTTCTGATTCCAAACAGAATCAGTAACCAGTTTTCCTCGAGCAACCAATTAACTAATTTCATACCTTTCAGAAGCAACTCGCAAGAAGATTAGTTTATAACGAAAAATGTTAGTTTATTGGTGTATTACGCACATATAAGAAATAGAGTACTTCATGTTTGGATCATAAATGTTTGATATTAAGAGTACGGTAAGAATGAAAATTATTAATCCAAAGGCGAATTTCTTGATACAATAATTAACTTTAGATCCCGAATTTTTTGCTTCATGATTTTTCAACTCTTTATTTAACTTTGCTTTCTCCGTTCAAATACTTATGCTCGTTTATTAATGCCGGAATAAGAGCTATTTAAGCTCGATTTAGGGGGATTCTCTATGTCAAGACTGTTTTTGGACAATTAAAAAAAAACTTATTTTAAAATTAAAAAATTAAAGTAAAAAAAATTTTCTACTCGATGAGAGTGCTGCTTAAAAAGTTCTCGGCCGTCAAAGTGGCTATAAATCAAAAAAAAAAAAAAGTGGAAAAAAATTTTTTGCGCATAGAGAATTCCCGCGTAAAAAACAATCCCCAAAACTTTATGAAAGTGTACAATTTATCAGATGCGTTCGCACTGAAATTATTGTTTAGTGGATAAGACTTTATCTACATTTCTTTAAACTTTTTATACGATCATATGTACTTGTAAACGTTTCCCAACGCTAACCCGTTGAATCTGTGCTCAAAAATACTAACATATACTAATCTTTTTAGCAGAGAAAACGTTTAACCAGCAGTTGCCAAGTGGCAAGGATCCTCGAAAACAATTACACCAAAATTGAAAGACTCGGGAGAAAATAATGGTATCTCTCGGAATTTAAATCCTTAGTGCCTCAAGTGCAGTATTGGTCATTTTTTTAACCCTGGGTTCTCGCAATTCTTCTGCCACAAAACTATTTCTTGACGTCTATGGGACAAAAACTTTTCTTGCAGGCAGATCAAGTTTATTTTTTAATTTTTGCCACGCCCCCTTCCGCCCCCGCGAATTAGATAAAACGCTATATCTTCCACAGTTTTATAGATAGAAGGTTCGTTCCTTCTGGACATATCTCTTGAAAATCTTGAAATCAAGATTATTTATCGATCCGCCAAAGGAATGGTAAAGATCGGATGAACGGTTGTCGAGTTATAAGGAAAACAAACAATTATGGGCAGCACCGGTCGGGACGGTGATGGGCAGCACTTCACAGGTACAGAGTATATTATAGTCGGGCTTGACCGACTTTCTTTCTTGTTTTTGCTAGTCAACTTACCGATTTTTTTTAGTACCCACAAATGAATGATTTTTTTTTTTGTTTTCATTGGCGGATGAATTAGACGCTAATCGGGTGCCAAGCCCGAAGTAACGCCCTCTATTTGTCCCGGGGAAAGGATCGCAGCTCACGTTAGCCAGCAGCTTTGCGGATGCATCGCTCTGTTGCCAGGGGTTACCATGGGGAAGTGTGAGTCGACTTGAGACGCAGTAAGCCAGGATCGCGCTGGGTTTACGATGTTACACCGGTCAGCAACTTTACCTCACTACATACGCCCCATAACCACAGGAGAGTTCCTGCCTTCCAAAGAAGTCGCTTATTATCCCAGTCCTGCAATACGGCGCAAAAGCATGGATATTAACAACAGTGGATGAGGAGGCGATCGGCGTGTTCGAGAGGAAAGTCTTTCGGAGGATTTATGGACCTGTAAAAGTTGGCGATGAGTTCCGAACCCGTATGAACCACGAACTGTATGAGCTCTATTGGGACACTGATCTAGTCAAGCGCATAAAACAACAGCGGCTGCGCTGGCTTGGACATGTTACTCGTATGGATGAAGAAGGTCCAGTAAAAAAGTGTACAGGAGGAAGGCGAACGAATTAGGGAAAGCAGGAGCTGTAGGACGACCGAAACTTAGTTGGGAAAAACAGGTGCTGAAAGACATAAAGGCGCTTGAACTGACCAACTGGTGCCAGCTCGCACAAGACAGAGGCGAGTGGCGGGCATTAATAGCAGCGGCCGAGACCGTCAAACGGTTGTGATAGAAATATCAGGCCAAATAAAAAGAAGAAGACATATGAATGATTATTTTAAAAATAAAAGTATTTATTTTAATAAGGCTTTAAATATCCTTTAAGCAAAAAATATAAATACCTTGAAGCCCGCTTAATCGCACGAAGGGAAACAACGAAGTGTTACAGAATCAGCTCTTTATCCCTTGCTTTAAGAAAATTAAACACGAAAATCAAAATTTGTTTAATGGGCGTGTTCAGCAGCATAAATCGATTACAAATAATCGATGGATCTAGTTTGATTTTTGTTAGATTGTAATGGATGAGTCTCCATCACAAAATTTGTATGATGGACTAGTCTGATTTCTTATCGATAGCACATAACTGTCAACAATAAATAAATACAATTTTGGAAATAGAAAAGCAAAATGATTATACTAACTGAATTTGCGGGCGGCGTGATTTCTGTTTGCAAGCAACTTGTTGGCTTCTTCCTTAGTAGCTGGAACTTTTCGGAGTTTTTCCGAAAGGACATCATCAATGGCCTTTTTTTGGTGGCTTTTGTTGCTGCTGCCCAGACATCCGCTTGTGCCTTCCTGTACTGCTGATTTCCACAAAAAAAGTAAGCTGTCATTTAAAATTAAACCAATACCTTTACACGCATACTATGATTTTCTAAAAATTCTCTCAAAACTGTTCAGCAGAAGTCAATCCAATTTTTTTTTTGATTGATGATGTCTTATGTTTGATTTTTGATGTGTGCTGCTGAACACGCCCAATATCGCATCTAGGTATTGATGTTCTTTGCTTTAATAAATAATTATGTGCCACAAATTTAAGGATAACAGTTGGAGCTTGATCAGTAGATAACGGCCGTATTCAATTACATCTATATGTATATTAGAGCGGACCTCCTGACCCAGGAGTCCTGAGTATGAAATTTTTAAGGTCATGGTCTCTCCTCCTATCTGTTGAGTTTTACATACATGGCGCATAGAGGCTCTAGCGAATTTTTGAATGACTCATACGCAGTGTTGCCAATTTGCATAAATTTATTTCATTTATAAATCAAATCAGCACCGACGATTAGATCTAAAAATTCTTCGAATTCCAGAAATAAAAAAAGAGGGAACACTATGTATGAATTTGAAAAGATGACAACATTAAAATTTACTTAAACTTTCCTTAAAAAATTGTGATTTGTAGAATGTGTCGTCCGTACGAGTAACTTTTTTTCAGCGCTGTTGAATATTTTAATGAAATTAAAAAACTTTTTAAGTTTTTACTACTGTTAATTATACAATTAACATTATCTTTGAGAATGCTTATACCTACTTTTTTCCATTGTGACGTTTTGAGTTCCACTCTAATGTACACATGTAATGGGTGCTTGAGTGTGGGAGTGATCTGTTTGCTCTCTTGGTTTGTTAGCGCAATTCTTCTCAATTTTGACAGATTCTCAATAACAAAACAGTGTCAAAAAGAGTTTCTTGTTACATCCAGGAAGTGAGAGGGCTGGCCACAAGGTAATTGATATATTTATTATGAGTTGTTGCGGTTTAATAGAAGAGGGACAGGGCAGGCAAACAAGTCAGATTCTATATTGGGCAAAACCACAGCAACAACAACACGAAGTTCAGTACAGTTAATTGGATTCTTTGACTTAAGACAGGCCTCCGCAACAACACACATATATACGAGTATATATATATATACAAAAACTTGCACTTGTCCACCAGCAAGCCAACGGAACTGGTTTGGCTCTCCCGTTTCAGTTGATGACAGTTGATGCTACCATCCACCCCCCTCACCACCGCCCAGCTGCCATGGGCATAAGTTTATAAATTTTCAGCTTCCGTTGCATATTTCATGAATCTCTTAATAACTTTGAGAGGGTGTGACTAAGAATGAGCAGTCCCGGCTACCTGGTGACCTGACTTGACCGGACCGACCAAAAAAAAAAAAGGTTCGCGTTGTTGTGCGAAAAATCTGATAAACAAAAAACTGATAACACAACAGCCGAGACTCAGAGCAAAAACAGCTGCAAGAAAAAGGACGCACAGCAAGGCACAAATTGCGGTCAACATTAATTAAAAAATACACTGGCTGGAGAAGGAGATCGAGGATTATGCCCCCACTCCCAAATTCGCCAGGCGTCGCAAAAGGTGAAATGTGAAATGGCCGTTCGCCTATGGCAACAGGCAGAGCCCAGCGGCTAGGCACAGTGGGTTTTTATCATCTGTGGCAAATGGTGAGTAGTTGAATAAAAAGAGTATTCAGTTTCAAAGCATCAGCGCAACTACATGAACAAATCAGTGGTACTTTTTATTTTTCATTTTACCGAGAGAGAATTTGCTTACCAGCTATGTTCTCAGTTTCAATGCCGCAAATTCTGTTGAAAGTAAATTATTGTACTTGAATTAAGTACAAACGGGATCAATAGTAAGGTAAGTACGAATATATTTGATTCAAGTACAAAATTCTTATTTCAAGTACGTTTTTTTTCAGTATATATCAAGTAGTTAGAAATGTTGAGCTCATTGCAGATCTTTTTAAAAATACTTTTAGGTTGAAGTATTCTTAAGTCGAGCACGTTTAAATCTTAAAATAAGATCAAAATATTTTGGGTTGATGTCTAATAAATTCTAGTCAATCTCAATACATTCTTGAAACCAAATAATCGCACATTGAACAAAAAATAAATGTTCTTGGTTTAAGTCCATTAATACTAAAGCTGGAATACTAAAGGCTGGAAAGATTCAAAGATCAATATGGTCCGTGTTAGTTTTAGAAACAGTTGGGCATTTTAAAAACATATTTTCTACTTGAATTATTTTGTACTTGAATTGGAAACGCGCTTTTCTTTAATTTTTCGGATTATTGTAACTCCAGTATAATAACGGTCGTTTTTCGATTTAAGAATGTGTTGTACTTAATTTAAGTAGTTCCAAGAACATAACTTACACTCAAAAAAATAGGGGAAAGTTAACTTCGGCTCGGCCGAAGTTTTTTATACCCTTGCAGCTAGGCGATCTATACTATAAAGATATCTGATTTCGATTAAACTTGGTGAAATCATGGAAAAGCATAATACACTGTTGATTGCGAAATTTGGAGGCGATCCCATTTAAAACAAAAAGTTTTTCTCACTAAAACTTCTTTTTCGACCGATCATTCATACTGCAGCTATATGCTATAGTCATCCGATTTTGATAAAACTTTGTTGAAATGTGTTCAAAGCATATAAATTAAGTGTAAGCCAACATATAAATCCCCAAGCTAACATCCATCACAACTTTGAAGAATTGTGGAAGGACGTTTTCATTAAAAACAAAAAAGTTTTTCTCACTAGAACTAGTTTTTCCACCGATCGTTCTTATGGGAGCTATATGCTATAGTCATCCGATTCCGACTAAACTTTGTAGAATTGGGTAAAAGTATATAAAATAAGTGTATGCCAATGATAAGGACGTTTTCATCAAAAACAAAAAAGTTTTTCTCACTAGAACTAATTTTTCGACCGATCGTTCCTATGGCAGCTATATGCTATAGTCATCCGATTTCGACCAAACTTAGTGAAATCATGGGAAGGGATAGTAAACTAAGAAATACGTACTTTGAAGGCATTTCCATTAAAAACAAAAAAGTTTTTCTCTTTAAGACTACTTTTTCAACCGATCTTTCCTATGGCAGCTATATGCTATAGTCATCCGATCCGGCCGGTTCCGACAAATGTGCAGCGTATTTGTACCAAAAGACTTCGTGCTAACTTTGGTGAGGATAGCTTTAAAACTGACGGAGGAGATAGCATAGAAACAGACGGACAAACGGACAGGGCTAAATCAACTCAGCTCGTCTTGCTGATCAAGAATATATATACTTTATGTGGTCGGAGATGCTTCCTTCTATGCTTTACAAACATCCGGACAATTTTATAATACCCTTTGCAAGGGTATAAAAATGTTTATCCTAAATTTTATGAAATGGCGTGTCTTGAATGTAAATATGAACAATATTTGAAATATTTTGGTAATTTTTACCTAAATATCTCCAATGTTGACAATAATGGGCGTATTCAGCAGATAAATCCGATTTCCGATTACTGATTTATGATTACCGATTTTTCCTGCTGAATACAGTGATTGCCGATTGCGATTGATAAATTTGACTATCATGATTGTTGAGTTGGAATCATTCAAAAGGTATGATTGGTGAGACCATTAACCGATCGTACGGCCAACTGTTTACCACATAACTGGAAATGAACTGACAAACTTGCAGCGTTAAAAACCGTCAAAAATTATACCTAAATTTATCATAGTTGTAATGTTTGCTGTGTATATGTGTGTGCATAAGATTTGCACATTTTTTAGACACTTCTAATTATCTCCTGACTTGATTTGGTAATAATACTTAAACAAATTTTTCAATTTATTTTGAGATCGTTGTCTAAGAAATCCACTAATACACTCAGGGAAAACGCATAGTAAAATGGAAAACTATCATATTGGATTTTTCCATGCACTTGTTTGGACAGACATTTCAGGCTCAAGATCGCTGATGAGTGAGGTTGGTCCCTCATGAAACGTCGTCCGATCAACCTGATGCCTCCTTTGTTGTGTTGTGTGCCGCTGTTTAAAGTTATGTCAATAACATAGCAAGACCTCGAGCCAGTAAAAACTGCAAGTTAAGAGTATAAAGGTCGTTAAACAATCATAAATAAAAAAAAGCTAGCTAAACGGTTGCTCAAACTCTTAGCTAGTCTCTTAGATGGAGACAGTTCTCAGACAAGCTAAATGCCTTAGCTAGTACCCTGCTTAAAACTCGCTACTACACAACCTTGACTGGCTAAAAGCTGATTTAGTTTCGCTGGGTAGAAGCCAAAAAATTGTTGGCAATTTTTTAGCAACATACTCAAAAAAAAAAAAAAATAAAATAAAACACAACTATGGCGTTGGCCACGACTTCTGCTTTCCAAATATCATTCACATACTCCTGCATTTTCACTTTTTTTAAATAAATCAATTTAAATATAATTAAGAGCTGTATGACCATTTGACATTGGTGATATTTTGGTGACATTAGGTGATATTGGGTGGTATTTTGGCTTTAAACAGTCTTACTGTACTTTTAGCTGAGACCCCAGCGGAAAGAAGTTTTATTTTTCGCAAGGTCTAGATTTAGTTTGTCTGAGTACATAGCTTTAACAGTAAATCAATGATGAAAATAGTAAAATGAAAGTGTAAATTTGAAAATATCAGAGCATTTTTCCCTTAGTGTACCACTAATAAAACTACAAAGTTCCATTAAGAGTTATTGAAACAATATTCAACTGTCCAAGCACCCACTGTGCCCACGTGCTTCACATCTCGGAGCTGGTATTCGAAAAATATCTTTCATATAAAATAAATAGGTGCTGCTGCTTCTGTTGCTGTTGGTCTGGGGCCGAAAGTATTTTAAAAATTAACGCACTGCCAGCTGGCTGTTGGTCCAACGTCTGCTTGTTTATGTTTCCCAGGACCTCAGTGCTGCTGGAAAATACCTGTCCCGATAGCTAAGAACTTGAAAAGGTGCAACTGCTTTTATTTTTTGTTTTTGGGTGCGCGTTGCTTTTAATTTTTAGCATCCGCGCGTCTCCAAGTTTGGTGGCTTTTGTCTTTGCCATTTTGCCTTTTTTTATGGCTTGGCCGTAGCTTACACAACAGATGTGACCAGAATAATTAACAAAGAGCCGCGTCGAGTGACCCAAATACACGCATTCGCCAGGCGACTTTTGGCCACTTTCTTAATATCCTGGGCGGTGCCTGGTGCCTTGATGGGGTGGTGTGTGGGCGTTTTTAAAGCACATGAATATTGCAGACTCCCTCACAAAATTGAACGAGTTTTCTTTTGTGCCACTTTCATTGCAGATTTCGTTGTGCGCTTCCTCCATATGGCAAGCGGCGAGCGCAGGGGGATTGCGTGAGTTATGGCCGTCGTTTATGCAACAAAGTCACCTCCTGATTGCCTGGAAAGTTCTCGAAATTGTAAGTTTTGTGCATACTCTCATAATGCCAGCCATAAGCTACCCCACAACTGGGGAAACACACTTAAAAATTAGTTTAAAATATGCACTCGACTGTTAGATAACCAAGGCAGGATGTTTCTTTCGTTTCATACAATGGCCAACATAATTATTTGTACAGCATGTTGTATAAAAGGAAGACGTTTTGAGAAGGGTACGAAAGTTTATGGACTTTTTTTTAGAGATTTTTTTTCAGAGGGGTCAGAGAAATTTGAACTTAGCTTAAATTCTGCCACAAAGAATGAGAGTGGTGTATCAGTCAAGTATTCACCGTATTTCTGTATTCCTTGACGGTAGGCTGGCTAATAGGAAGAATATGTAGAGGGGTCTCCGGATTCAAAAATTCAATAAGAAATGATCCAAGGCTCAAAATAATATCATTTTAAATCGATCCTTAAGCTCTTCGTTGGTTTGGTATCCCTAGACCAAACCTTCTTTTGAATTTCAGCCTTGATTTAGCCGTGGTTCTTATAAGTTACCACAAAATGTTTTGATAAACTTATGCATAGATCAGCGGTGTTCAAGAAGAGCGAGGCCAAAAAGTGAGAGTGTATTGGTGTGCGATATCAAAGCGACACAGCCCAGCTTTGAACTGCCCCTAACGACGGATGGGCAGCGAATGAAGGCAAAGAAAGCTCTGCTTACGCTCAAATGCCCGACTTCGGCATGCGATCGGCTCGTTTGTGTGTAAATAGCCGATTGCTCTCGTCCCCTGGGGGCTATGGTGGAACATCGCTGGCATAGATTATTATCTTGCAACTCAGCAAAGGCTTGCCTCTGCAGGAATTGCATTTAAAATTTACTCTGAAGACTTAGTTCTTCTTCAACTTCAAGAAAAAAGTAAAATTTTGCGAATAATTATGGTAAGCACTGTAGCCTGCATATGTGCCAAATGTCCTATGTAGTAGTAAAAGCAAAAAAATAAAGAAAAAAACCAAGCGATAGGCGAAAAAAAAGAAACTGCCAAAGATAAGCCAAGAACAGCCAAACGTTTATAAATTGGGCGCTAGTGTGGAATCCCAATGGTAATGATGCCTATGTGTAGGGAGTGAGGGGCAGTTGGAAAGCGATTCAACTGAGATGTCTGAAATACAAACGCACAGGCCAATAAGGAAATATAAATTGCTTCAAACGAGTCCCGCTCGTAGCACCGAAACTGGGGTGTAAGGCAGTGCGTGTAATTTAATATGCATAAATCGATACTTTCCCTTCCTCCACATTCATTCATACTCACATACATACATATGTGGATTGGCGTGCCTCGTTGGCATTGTGTTGTTTGTATTCTATTTTCAGCGTAAAATTGTTATTTGTTTTCATGTGTAGACCCTCCCCCCCTCCCCAGTATCCTTCATACATTCGGCAAGTGGCAAGTGGTGATGGGGTTTGAGGGAGTCGCACACGGTTTTTGCATATCTACAATTTATGTTTTTCCATACAGTTAACATTTTTGCCATAGATAAGCAGTTCTGCTCGTCGCAAATAATTTGAAAAGTCATTTTATTCAATTCCAATTGTGTGTGTGTGTGCCAGTATGCGTGTGTGGGCGGTGGGTTAAGAATGGGTAAAAGTAAATGCTCTCGATTTCATATGCTTTCAATAAGAGGGCGGATGCTTTGAAGGACGGACAACCAATCGGTTAGACGATATATTGATTTCCTTGATAAATACTTAATAAATATACACTTCAGTGCTGGGCGGGGAAACTAAAGTGATAGCACTTGCCGAGGAATTTGAAATATAAATCTAAAAGTCAATGCGGAGTAAAGTTACGGGTTAGATGCTAGAAAGTGCATTTATTGCAGTCAATTAATGCAATTGTCTTCAAATGTTGCTGATGATGTAGTAAGTGAGAGACGAAAGTAGCACATAATAAGGAATGGTATTAAAGATGTTCAGCAAAGACAGGAATAATTTCATTTGTTCGAATGTACAAAAGTCATATCATATGTACCTTAACTTAGCTTAGCATGTGAGAGCTTAAGTCAGCTTTTATTTATCGGCTTACAAAGCTTCCATAAGTTGAACGATAATGGATCTATTAACAAAATCGGTTCATCAGTTTTCTAAGGTCCATTTCATCTACGAGTTGGATAATAATTAGGCACACGCACCGCTCAAAACTAATGGCTCAAAACAAACTAATAAATTGAATAAAAAAGTCAGTATGAACAAAAGTGTTGTTATCGACCGTGTAAACTACAGTCTCAAAAGCTTTTGACCCTTCATCAAATGATCATTACTCACTTTAGGGACTCTACGCCCTCCCTAGAATATCCGCCTCGAAGGATCTCACCACGAAACCGAACCAATCCATGTAGGCTAATCTTCAATCAGGAAGTTAAATCAACAATGAACATTTTAATGGTCTAGGACTGGTTTCGATCCGATTCAAAGGTGGTTCAGAATCATATCTCAGAAGTTATTTAAGCAATGAAACTTGGACAGTAGGCTGATAATATGGAGTTGAGTTTTTAATGGTTTAGGATCGGTTTCGAACCGGTACAAAAATAGTTCACAACCATATCTCAGAAATGAATTCAGCTATGAACTGGAAACTTGGTGAGTAGACTGGTTATATGATGTTCAAAATTTTTTCTGCTCCGAACCAGCCGCCTGAACCAGTTCAAAAGTGGTTTGAGGTAAAATCTTCCAATTGGAAAATTGGTCTGTAATTCTATAATTTGAGTGTTAGACATTTTTCCTATACCCCTGTAGTTCAGCTGCACCGGTGTGGCATTAACGAATTCTCTAACTCTTCGTAGTGAGCACTCGCTACCAGACAAACCACCAGCCAAGTATTTGCCTAAAAAACTACGACCGCTTTACCAGTTTAGTGTGGTATGAGTGCGAGTGTTCGGAAGACTAGACTGTGATGCATCACCTGTCGTTACACCCTGACCAGTATATCAGGTCGTTAGGCCTGGTAGTGCCTTGACACCAGCTGAACTACAGGGACATATCTCAGATATTATTAAAGCTACTCCAGAGAAAAATCTAAATGTACAAAATACGTGTATTTACGGCACCTTGATGAAGACTGAATACAGGTATGGCGGCATCTTAGCTACTGATAAAGGACCGCGAGGTTATAGTATGAGGTTATTTGTAATCTTGAAAGACAGTTTCATAAGTAATCAGCGGTTTTAAAGGGTGATTTTTAGCTATACTTTTGGAACCTGTTTACACACACGTTGTGTTTTGTTTCCTGTACATTGTTTGTCTATGTTTACCATAAATCGTCTTACAAACGAACAACGCTTCAATTGATTATTATCAAAATGCGTGCTCTGTTAGAAAGTTCATTGCGCGCTTCTTCCATTTTATGGTCAGTTTAATCGACCCACTGAAGCGGCTAATTTTCGCACCATTTGTTGTTGGTCATTAACCAACCAATTTGGTGGACATCAAACCACCAACACGCTTACGTACAGTGCGAACTGAAGAAAATATCGCAGCTGTATCGGCCACTGTTAATGATTACCATAAATTATCGATTCGTCGCCGTTCGCAGCAATTGGGCCTTTGTTACTTAACAATGTGGAGATGATATCCAACCTTTTTTTTTGCCCAAAACGCAAGAGCTTGACTTGCATGACATGTGGTTTCAACAAGACGGTGCCACATGCCACACAGCACGCGCAACAATGGACTTATTCGGGGGTGTCCTGGAAATCTCTAGAGATTTAGGCTTCGGTTGGTTTGCAAATCGCTAGTGAAATCCGTCGGTGTCCCACTCGAGAGATTTTGTTCAGTTCGAAAGTTTAGTCCGAAAGTCGAGTTCAGGGTGTATAGGATTATGGTCCTACTACAAAAACAGAGCTGATATATTGCGTGGGTTCGTGAATTCGCTATTGATTGCTTAATGCTGTTTGTATGGTTGGTTTGCCAAAATCTCCCAACAAAATACAGAGGTTTGAAACCAACCGAAAAAGATTTCTAGGACACCGAGAATTGGTTTTGGGTTGGAATTTGGTTGGAAGAGATTTCTGGACACGCCGATGAACGAGTTCGTGAATATTTTAGTTCACGTTCGGGACCGTCAATTGGCCGCCTGTCGGGATTAAACGCCTTTAACGATTTTTTGTGGGGCTATGTTAAAGCTCATGTCTATACAGACAAGCCCGCTTCAATTCACGCATTGGAAGACAACATTGAAGCATTTATTCGTGAGATACCGGCCGAAATGTTGGAAAGAGTATGCCAAAAATGGACTAAGCGGATGGACCATTTGAGGCGCAGTCACGATCAACATTTGCATGAAATAATTTTCAAACATTAAATTATATGGACCGTACTATCGATTCAAATAAAGATTTGTGCATTTTTCTGATTTTTGTGTGTTTTTCAAGCGAACAGTATCCAATTCATTCTCTAACAAAATTTGACTTCAGAGCCAAGAATCTCATGTAGTTTTAAACTAACCTCCGTTCAAATCATTCGTCAAAAAGAAACCCTCAATCAATGCAGCTTCCCAACAAGAGATTCCCATTTGCATTGCTTCACAATAACATTTCTATAACTATGCCAAAGAGTAAACAGCAAACTCAACTCAACTCAACCTACACAACCTCTAGCTTCGCTTTCGCCTTCACTCTTCGACCGACAGACCGACCTCCTTAGCCCGCTTCAAACGGCAACCACAACTATTTTTCTTCCTCCGGCTATGGGGAAAAAAACTTTTGCTTTCCCCGCTGCTGCTGCTGTGCCATGCGATTAACCAGACATCAATGGCTAAAGCCAAAACCGTAGCTAACTCAACCAGTAGCTGTGGTTGTCCTGTTCCCGTTCCCGTTCCTCTTCCATGACAAAAACCACAAAGTTGGAAATTAGTTTGTTTTTCTGTCAAGGTGCTTCTTAGATTTTGGCTGGCCGCAGAAAGCGCAAGTTTTTCAATTTAAAAGTCCTCGCACAATACACGTAAATCCAAAAATTTGGATGATGTGAAACTGTTGTGTAATTGGGAAGATAGCGCCAGCATCAGGTGTCACCTTTTAATTTTAATTAAAATCACAGATGAACCGCCTCTGGCGGGGCTCGTGTGCTGGCCATGTTTTTTGCCCTGGGGTAATGTCAGCCAGATGGTAAATAGTTAGTTTTTATGGTCAGCTTTGCTGTGTGTGTGTGTGTGTGTTTATAGTATGAAGCATCAATTCGGTTTTACCCTGATTGCCTTTCAGAGAAATGTTCATGTCCTGGTCGTTTGTTGACAGTAATTATCAGCTGGCATGAGTCTTAATGGCTGGCCATATTCAGTCTTATGTGTGTTTTTAACTTTTCTTTTCAATTTTTGGTCTTTCTTTGGCATAGCTTTAAGCTGAGCACGATATCTGCTGCTTTTGTAACGATTTAAGTCAACGTTGTGCAACAAAATATTACTAATGGGCGCAGTAACAAATTGTAACCAACTTAGCTTCTGCTTCTAATGCTGTCTCAGCAGCTTTTTTTGATGGGATGGGTAAAAAAAATACTGGCGTCGATTGCTCGCCTGCTATGGTGCTTCTGCAGATCTCAACCTGGCCAGCCGCTCAAATTGGTAATCCGGAGTGTCAGAAGCTCGCTGGGATGCAATGAGATCAGCAAATTGCTGCCGTCTATTTCTCGCCTGTTCTTCATATTGTAAACCACAAAAATTACAATTTTAGAATGATTGAAAATTATTTCTTTGTATCCTTTACTGTTGGAGCCATTCCGATAAACATTCCGATAAAGAAAGTTCAAAAGTTATATAGTTAGTAAACCTGCTTAGGTTTACTAAGGTTAGCTTAGGTTAGTTAGCTTGCAGTTTAGCTTTCAGGTTAGTTAGTTAAACAAAATATCAACCATCTGTGTGCAAAATGTTATTCAAATTCGTTTTGTCATTCGTGGGAGGTTGGTAATATTATATTAGGAAATATTTGCTTGTATATACCCAAAAAAATTGGTATCAATATCAATTTGATACATGTTGTCTCCAATTGAAACTAAATCCAGTATCGTTTTTTTGGTATCAATATAATCCAAGAGAGTATCAAAATTATATTTTGCTTATTAATTTGATACTTAGAATATTCAGCTGATACGCAAAAGTATAAATTTGAAACAGATACATTTTTATGATAGTTCGAAAATTCGAAAAGTCATGCTCGTAAATAAAACAAAGCCTTCCGAGCTGGCAGCTCAGTAGGTGCTTGCCGATGCAGACCTTGCTGCGTTCGCGCACTCACTAGAAGTCTCTTTCTGCATATATATGCTGTCTTTTCAGTTTCTAGCACACTGGCAATTCAATCGCGGACCTTGTTGCGCACATTTACCTTCACTTGCAGGATCTTCACACACGTGGGTACGTTACCCAACAGTCTATGCTGCCTAACTCGCACTCGAGAACTCACACGACGTAACACGGCACTACGGACTTTAACAAACAGATCTCAGAGATTGTAAGAGATAGAGGTTTGACATGTGTGCTCCTTATACCTGCAGGCAGATCAAAAAATTATGGGCAGCACCGGCCGCAACTGTGATGGGCAGCACTTTACAGGTACAGAGTATGTTATAGTCGGGCTTGATCGACTTTCTTTCTTGTTTTTCACTGTTTCAAGCCCGACTATAACATCTCTGTACCTCTGAAAAATGTTTATTTTCCTTATAGCTCGACAATCGTTCATCCGATCTTTACCAACCCTATGGCGGATCGATATACAATCTTGATTTCAAGATATGCCCAGAAGGTTCGAACCTTCTAACTATACAACTGACGGAGATATGACGTTTTTTCTAAATTGAATTGGAAATAAACTTTATCTGCCCGCAAGTATAAGAAGTTTTTGCCCTATAGACGTCAAACCTCTATCTCTTACCATCTTTGAATCTTTCGAATTGATCCTTAGCTATGTCGGATCGATATACCCCCTATACCCCTTGGACCTACATATACCCCTATAGGATGACGACACAAATTTTACAACATGTATCTCATAACATACCGGTCATTAATTTGTGTTCTTTTCCTGAAAGTTGATTGATTTGTAGTCCTCTAGTGGACAATATTCTCAATTATCTGTGGAGCTTTTTTAGCTTTATTCAATCTTAGCTAGGAGAGTTTTTTCTCATAAAATACGATAAATAGGGCGTATAAGGTCCATGGTACGTATTCTTTTCTACACAAAAAAATCTGGTGAGTAGAATTAACTACGCTAACAGTAAATTTTTTCCAATTTTCTTATGCATGTGTTTTGTTGTTGTTTGGTTACTGTACTAACAGTTAGATCTACCGAAGATATTGTAGGTTTCACGTATTTAGGTTTGCTCTTATGTTGTTGCAATTAACAACTGTAATCATAGTAATTTTAGCTACAAATTTTTTACACATATTTTGTTATTGTTAAAAGTTACAGCTGATTCAGTAAATTTACCATAGAAATGGTAACTCTAACGTTACTTGATCTGACGTGGCCAAAGTCTTCCTTTTTAAGCATTTCAGTTACAGTACTGTACAGATAGTCATCTGACTAATTTTTCGGTATTTTTACTGTAATAATAGTAAAGTGTAACAGTAAAAATAGTAAAAATATGGTTGCTGCCGTACGCGTTGGTTTTTGGTCTTGTGGTGCCTTGGAATTCCCAAACAGTCAAAGCATTGTTGGCATGGAATGGCCTTTGTCGACTTGCAGAAGATGTGTGTCTTGTCTTAAAAGTTATGAACAAACATAACTTATGGACCTTGAGGCTGCTAAACTGTTCTCTCATTGATTTTCAAAAATGTCACAAGAACAGACACATAGTAAAGTAACTAAAATAGTTACATTACTATTTTTTGGTACTTTTACAGTAAAAAATGTTATCATACTATTTGTATGGTAACTTGACAGCTAAAAAAGTACACCTACTATTTTACAGTAGTTTTTCGGTACATTTTCCAGAAAACTGTCAATGTACTATTTTGTTGGTAAAATGACTGTAAAAATAGTTAGAAAAGCTACTTACTGTAAACATCGGTATATATTACAAATTTTGACGGTTGGCGCATTTCTAAACGATATTTTCGGTTCGATTTACTATAGCAACTGTTATCTTTACGTAAAGGCTTACGTGATAGTTGATGTAAAAATTGGTTAATTTAACCGACTTTGTGGGTTGGCGCATTTCTAACCTACGATATAGGTTAGACTTACCCACAGATTTTTTTGTGTGTAGCCGACATTCTCTAATTTCGAAGTGCATTCCTCTAAGAACTTTTAGACTTATCCTGCAAATCCGACTTTAAGAATTAGATTACGAATTTTAAAGATATTGAAATGGATTATTGGAATCAATTTTCTAAGTGTGCGACAAGTCACATTATGAAAGAAATCATTAGATATCATAATGTGTACCGAACCACTGAACCGAACCCGCGTTTCAGTTGGCTCCAAAAACCATGTCCTGAACCGAACCTGCGGTTGAGAAACTGTGTGAACTGTGTTGAATCGAACTAGTACTTATTTTCGAGTGGTTTGCCTACCTGACAGAAAGGATAAATTCGTCTCCCACATCCTCACGTTAGCGTCACCATGAAATCACTTAGGTCTCACTTTTATAGTTTGCGTTGAATTTGTTTGAGAAATGTAACCCTGCAAGAAGAGATTTCAGTCAAATTACAGCTAGAACATTCCAAAAACATTTGTACAACCATTTTGTTGTATATTGATTCAGTGTGATTCTGAGCAGCAAATGCTGTTCTCTGTGAATCTTTTGCAAAATATTTTTTTAATTCCGTCCCAAAGCAATTGAAATAAGTAAGCCACTGCGCCCAGCTACTTCGATCGATTTCAAGGCAATTGGCACAAATTCGAAATCATTAAAAATGTAAACGACTTATGGGCCAGGCATACTTCTACTTTGCCTAGTCCACTTTACAGAGCACATGGAGTGTAAAACTTTGGCTAAAAATATTGACACGCAAAGTTTGTGCAATCAGCAAACAAATTACTTCATCAATTTTACAAAACAACAGAAATTTAAGATCTTTTAAAAAGTTCTCTGCAGTTCCCAAACAGTCGGAAGTGGGTGAGAAGGCCCAACTCTGCTCTTAAGGACAAAAGCCAACAGCAACAGCTCCAGCTCCAGCAGCAGCAGCAGAAAAGTTTGCAACAAATTGCTTATGTTCTGGAATACACAGAGAGAGAGAAAAGGATAGAAAGAGAGGGACGAGAGACTTGAGGGAAAGGGAAGGCACATGCGCTGGAACTTGTTAATTTTGACCATCTGTCCCAGCAGTAAACCAAACTCTGTTGTCCCTGGCTAGGGCACAGGCCATTTAAAATTGAAGCTTGAGTAAAAATGCCACTTTTGCATAAACGAAATCCCTCAGCTTGTGATACTCTAGGACACGCAAGCGACGAATCAATACAAAACGATTCAGGGACCGTTTTGCATATCCACCTTTTAATATTTAGCATGTGTACTCGTCGCACAGTGGAAAATAAGACGAAATGACATGTAGAAAATTCAAATCTTCATTGCATTCTTAGCTGAAGGCTTAGAAGGTGAAGTTGACCGGTTGTTTAAGAAAAACTTGAGCAGAGAAGTCGGCAGAGTTTCAGCAGCAGTAGTAGAATTTGTACGTCAGCAGATTAAAGTTGTCAGTGCTTTATATTATCTGCTTCTGATTGAAAAAAAATTCAACCAAAAACTAGAATTCGAATATTTTCTCAGTTGCCAGTAGCAACATCTCTGTTCACATTGCCTACCGTTGAACAACGATTCTTATCATTGTTTTTTGCCACCTAAAAAGTCAGCACTCGCCACAGTGCATCGCTGGCCAGAGCTCACTCAGGTTCCACTTTGGGGCGCATTTGGGTTACGCTTTGTTTGTCTGTGTCTAAATAAAGAAAATAGTATAACAACTGTCTCAACAGACAAACCTTTTCCCAACTCTCTCTCTCTCACTCTCCCAGCTTTAGGGGTTTACTCGAGGCAGTAGGCAGTTTTGACATTTGTGTTACATGTTCTGCATATTGAATTAAACTCTACGGTGTGGGTTTTCTACATACAACAATTCGTTTTGTGACAAGATGACTGCCCTAATGGACAAATTACATACTTATGTACTTGTATAATATTGGGAATGGCTGTCTTGTCATTAATTGGTACTTACTTTCCGTTTTCCAGCTTGTCTTGCACATTGATTTTTGCACTTTGACACTCACGAGTCGGTCGTTTGGCCGCTCGAACGTTGCATTATTCATGCAATTATGCGCGGTGTCAAGCAATTTCCATATGTCCGTTCAGTGATGACGTCTCCTGTAATTGTATCAACGTTGCTGGGCGCTTCCCTTGAGTGGCGGTGAGTGGAGGTTATGGTGGTGGGTCATTGCATACATCATTGAATGGTTTAGTCGGAAGTTTACTCCTGTGCAAAGTTTAGCAATTTCATGCATTTCTGACTAATGTCCACACACACAGTTGAAAGGCAAACATTTGCTTCAAGTTTTGCTCAACGCAAAAATCCCAGCTCCCTGTAGAGCGCACGAAGTGCAGAAGGAACCCTTGCATTGTGTTTAACTTGTGCATATCGAACAGCTGCGTCCAGAAGGTGCTGGAGCCAAACTTTTGTTTAAACTTATTAGTGTGTCAAGTTGGACAAACTAATTAGTTCGAGTGTGGGACGTGGGGATTTATGGTAACGAACGAATTGGAACACATATGAGGAAACCTTACATTACAGTTTTTTTTTTGAGATAAGAGAAAATTTTCAAGTTATTTTCGATATACTGAAATTTCTTAAGTATTTAACAACTTAAAACTTAAGCCTCCAAAACTAATATACATTTTTAAGCTCTCTTGACTTGAAATTCGGTTTGTAAGCATAGTATGCAAAATAATTGGACACGTGTTTTCCCGAAAATTCTCAGAAAATTCGATATGCTAAAATCTATTTTTCATCCGATTGACTTGAAATTCAGTTTGTGAGGTCAGTAAGTGAAATAAATTGCAATGCGTTTCTCCGATGTTGGAAAATTCGACAGTAGGGTCGGAAAATTCCCGGAAAAGCGTCGGAAAAGTTTGTATGGGTAATTTTTTTTCATCCGATTGACTTGAAACTGGGTTGGTTAGCGAAGTGTACGAAATAATTCGACACGTATTTTCCCGATTTCGGAAAATCTGCCCGCAAGGAAAATTCTCGGGAAATTCGATAAGCAAAAATCTATTTTTCATCCGATTGACTTGAAATTCGTTTTGTAAGGATAGTGAAATGAATTGAAATGTAATTTTCGGATGTTGGAAAATTTGACCTTGGGGTCGGAAAACTCATCGAAAATTCAGCAGATAGCTTTATAACGATAGCTTTAAAACTGAGGAACAGACAGACGGACGGACGGACAGACGGACGGACGGACGGACGCATGCTGATCAAGAATATATATACTTTATGTGGTCGGAAATGATTCCTTCTATGCGTTCCAAACTTCTGGGCAAAACTTCAATACGCTTTTCAACCGTGTAGTTCAGCTGGTATCAAGGCACTACCAGGCCTAACGACCTGATGCATCACTGACCGACAGTGATAAGGCATCACAGCGCTAATCTAGTACGTGAACAATGTTGTGCAGCCATCACCACATTAACGACTGGTAATGCAGGGTCGTACCGGTCGGTAAGTTTTCCGGACATTCCGATACAAAATTCTTTAGGCAAATACTTGGCTGGTGGTTTGGTCTGGTGGCGAGTGTTCACTACGAAGAGTTAGGGAATTCGTTAATGCAGCACCGGTGCAGCTAAACTACAGGGTAAGACTACTTTTCAGTTTCTAGTTTTCTACGACAGCTATACTATTTATACGTCCGAATTCGACCAAACTTTGGTGGAATCATGGGACAGCGCAGCAAACTAAGAAATTCTAAGTTTGGAAGCGCTTCGATTGAAAACAAAAAAGTTTTTCTCACAAAAAATAGTTCTTCGACCGATCATTCCTATGACAGCTTTATCCTATAATCATCCGATCCGGCCGGTTCCGACAAATGTGCAGCGTATTTGTACTAAAAGATTTCGTGCAAAGTTTGGTGAAGATAACTCTAAAACCGACGGAGATGATAGCATAGAAACAGACGGTCGGACAGACGGACATGGCTAAATCAACTCTGCTCGTCATGCTGATCAAGAATACATATACTTTATGTGGTCGGAAATGCCTCCTTCAATGCGTTACATACATCCGTACAATTTTAAGATACCCTCTGCAAGGGTATAAAAAGTGGTTTTGAGACAATCGTACTTAAAGTTTGGTTTACGTTTCGACAAATTAAAACTAAATTATCATTTTTTATACCATTTTATAGCAGTAGCTGTTTGCTTAGAAAGTACTGATTCGGCTGTACAAGCAAGCCATTCAAATATCGATAATCCGATCTCTCAAATTTCTTCATCGGATTGTACAAGAATCCAGAGTGCTAAATATGTCCAGAAGCTTCGAACCTTCTATCTATAAAACCGTGTTCGAACATTCTATCTATAAAACTGTGGGAGTTATGACTTTTTCGATATTGCGGGGGCGGGAGGGGGCGTGGACAAAATTGAAAACAAACTTGATTTGCCTGCAAGTATTCGTGTCAAGCCTCTATCTCTTACCATTTCTGAGATCTGATTGTTCATACGGACAGACGGATAGACAGACGTACAGACAGACGGATGGACAGACAGAGACAGACGGACACTTTTGCACAAACTCAATATACTCTGTGTACCTCTGGTACAGAGTATAAAAAAATTTGTAAATTTTATTAAACCTATTACCTATTGAATAAAATACCGCTTGTTAGTATAACTTATAGTTTTTGAGTAATTTACTTATTTGTAAACCATAAAAAAATGGCATCTGAAGGTATAGACATACAATACCCTTAAATTTGGGGACAGCTGATATTCGGATTGCTGAGTGCTTAGCATTTGTCTGCATTTCTTACTGTGACTCTCGCCTGTGCAAAGAAAAAAATCAGAAATCGATCCGAAACGGGATTGAAAACAGGGAAATCCCGGAGCAACTAAAAGTGATACTGTTTTTTGGGATTAAATTTGGGATTTTTGGGACAAATCAATATTTTTTTTTGAGCTCGGCTCTTTTTTGAGTGTGCTTGTTAGTCGAATGCGATAAGATACCTTTCGTGTTGGAGTTTTCCCGAGGTCTCGAGTTCGAGTGCCAGACAAGGTAAATTTAGAAAATAAAATAATGATTATTAATTTTAAAGTGTTTTTCAGAAAGAAGACTTAAGTGAACCAACAGAAAGAAAATCTCTAATACTTAGAAAATATATTTTTCTTTCTTAAGTCTAGAAAGGAAAGGCCACAAGGCTGTATAAGCCACTTATTGCCTCAGGAGTACAACCTCGATTTTCCAATTTTTTGGCGTTCAGTTTTCCTTTCTGTCCCAGTGTGTATGGAGGTTTACTCAAGAAACATTTTGTGTACGTTCTAAGTGGTTTTTTCTTTAAGCTGTGACTTTATGTGACGAGATTCAGTACGAGATTTAACTCTACACAATTAGCCTTGTACTCACATGCACTTTTACAAAAACTATGGCTTAAAACCGGTTGGATTAGGTTTGGACTGTAAATGAAAATTTGAAACCGGCGCCACACATTAAGTTTTCTTTGCGGATCTCTTTGTAGAAGCATTGAACTTGAGGCTATGAGTTCAAATTTCAGTTCAGATTTGAAAAGCTGGGACATTTGATCTGTGTAAATTTTCAGATTCTATAAAACTACAAATTAAAAAAATTTAACTTTGAGCCGTTTGAGGGAAATAATTAAATGCTTGTATACTTATTAGTATAATATTTTTTTTATTAAAAGAGTCAATAACAAATCCCTCGTTTGGCACTGCAAGCAAGCGGGCAAGGTGAAAAGTTCTTCTTTATAACTACAATCGCTTTCCCTCATCATCCCTTGTGGTATTCAGTATTCATTCGCATTTCCATTATGAAAGCAACTGCATTGTCAGCGCTGCATCTGCATCTGTACACAATGGCATAAATTGAGTTATCATCTCCCCTGCTCGGCTGTGGCCTTAATAACTATGTCAACCCGCTTGACACAACAGCGCGCACGCATTACGCCATCATCAAACATTGCATACATTTGAGGGCAAACACTAATTCCACGGGCTTCCGTTTAAATGTTAACTTGAACTTTTTGCTTAATCGCATTTGCCTTTAAATTTACAAAAACGAAAGGAAAGAGCTCCAGCTAGCATGCTAATAGTTTCAATTAGGAAAGTTAATGAGAGCGGAGGACAAAGTTTGCGACTGCTGGAGCATGGGAGGATGAGCGTGAATTTTTACACCATAAATATTGGTGGAAAGTTTGCCTACAAAAATTTACCATGTCAGAAGGTTAAACAGCTATAGACATCTGACTGACATTTTTAATGACTCCACGCCAGCATGCTCCCTCGCTCTTCCGTCACACCTGGCGTATGGCGTAAACTTTAAATCTGAGACGTTAATTGCTGTTGAACATGTATCTTAATTAAGTCGACAACTACATATGTTGTACGAGTATGTATTTAAATTGCAGACGAACCTAATGAAATTAATGCTGGATGTGTGAAGAACGAGATGCGGGAGCAGGAGAAGGTGCCTGCCTGCCTGCCAACGCACGTGTCATAAAATTTTTCGCTACGCTCGCAGCTGTCAGTTGGACTGGCAGCGAGGCGTGCAAATCAAAACAAGCAGCCCAGGCCAGGCCAGGACAACCCGCCTGTCATTTTGCCTAGCAGCCAATTTTTCATATTAAAATGTTTTTGCCATCGGGGATAAGGATTAGGACAGGTGGACGTGTCTGTCTACGTGCTCAATCTATGGCTAAAGCGTTTTTGTGCGTCTTCTATAGGAAACTGCTTTATTTTCCTTGTGGCGAAAATATGGCAACAATAAACAGTGTCGATGAATTAATACCCTTATCTTCAACAGATTTTTTGAATTTTTTTTGTAACCTGTGGAAAATGCTAACCCCTTTTCCCTACTAAAATCGCTAGTGGTAGATATTCAAGATTATTCATTTAAAATCTTCATGCTGAAATTTGTTGCCAAACAATAAGATAGCAGTTAGGCTAGTGATTCCGCCAAATGTACTAGTAAACACTTTAGAAACACAGAAGGGTCGAAGTAAGGAAAATAGATAGGAACAATTGTTTCCTTTAATCAAATAAAGCGTGTTCAACTCCATATAAAAACCAGAAGAAGATTGGTTCGAGCCCAACTATAATAGATGTACTCTGCAAAATTCTTATGCCAAAATTCTAAATGTGCCACCAAACGAACTGTGAAAAGTACTGAAGCTGATATATCGCTAATTTGATGTCATTCCTTGGTATTTCCTAGGTATTTTGCAATTATCTTGAAAACGAAAAATTGTCAAAAATACACCCTTAGCACCAATTATAGGCCTAATAAGAGCTATAAGCAATAAGTTGAAGCAATAAGAACGGACAATTTAAGTACGAGCGCTCTAAAAAATCTATTCGTTCTTGAATTCTTCGCTTTTGAAATCGATTTAAATTCGTTCTTAGTTTTGTGATGTTAGGTGAGGGGAGCGAGGAAAAGTAACTGAGAGTGGATAGCAAGCACATTTGAGAGAACAGCGTTGAGTTCGCTCTCACAGTTTTGTTTTTATGGAAGAGTGGTGGGTGGAGAATCGAATTTGCACTCATGTTGCTTTGGAAGTCCCAAGCAGTTAAGGCATTGCTGGCATGGAGAGACATCTGTCGGAATGACAGTTGACAATCAAACGATGCTGCCGCTTTATGGTGTTGTGTTAAGCTTGATTTATAGTCTGACAGTTCATATTCTGTGTAATAAATTAAAACCAAATAGTAAAAACAGGGGAAATTTAACTTCGGCTCGGCCGAAGTTTTGTATACCCTTGCAGCTTCCATTGAAAACATAATAGTTTTTCTAACGAAGACTACTTTTTGGACTTTACTTTTCTATGGGATCTATACTATATAGATGTCTGATTTCGACCAAAATTGGTGAAATCATGGAAAAGCATAATACACTGTTAATTACGAAATTTGGAGGCGATCCCATTTAAAACGAAAAAGTTTTTCTCACTAGAACTTCTTTTTCTTCCGATCTTTAATACTGAGATATTAAAAAACTTTGTAGAATTGTGTAAAAGTATATAAAATAAGTGTATGCCAATGATAAGGACGTTTTCATTAAAAACAAAAAAGTTTTTCTCACTAGAACTAGTTTTTCGACCGATCGTTCCTATGGCAGCTATATGCTATAGTCATCCGATTTCCACCAAACTTAGTGAAATCATGGGAAAGTATAGTAGACCAAGAAATACGTACTATGGAGGCGTTTCCATTAAAAACAAAAAAGTTTTTCTCACTAAGACTAGTTTTTCGACCGATCGTTCCTATGGCAGCTATATGCTATAGCCATCCGATCCGGCCGATTCCGACAAATGTGCAGCGTATAAGACCAACAAAACACATTTCTTCTTAGCAGTTTGGATTTCAATGAAACAAAAAAGTTTTCTGAGGATAGCTTTAAAACTGACGGAGGAGAAATTGTGAGGATAGCTTTAAAACTGACGGAGGAGTAGCATAGAAACAGACAGACGAACGGACGGACAGACAGACAAGGCTAAATAAACTCAGCTCGTCATACTGATCAAGAATATATATACTTTATGTGGTCGGAGATGCTTCCTTCAATGCGTTACAAACATCCGCACAATTTTATAATACCCTCTGTAAGGGTATAAAAAGCACCTCTTTTTAAATTGTTGATTGATTGGAATATGGGCGCCCTTACTTTTGAATCTGTAGAGCTTTTGATTCACGAGTGAACGATCTTTCTCTTGAACCTGATGAGCTCCTCACCAAAGAACAAACATTTTTGGTGTTTGACAATGCACTATGCTATTGATTCAAGAATGAGCAGTCAGGGACTTGAGTACGTTTAGCACTTGATTCAAGAATTTTTCTACTTGATTTGAGAATGTTGGATCAAAAAAAAAAACGGGATCAAAAATTCATACTTGGGTCAACAATTATCATTCATATGAAACTTCTGCCATCAAACATTCTTGATCCATGTATGAAATTCTCTATTTATTCTCTGAGTGTATAAATGTGATCGGTTCAGGATCGGTTCGCAGCCTTTTTTAAAACATGAAATTGATGATATCGATGAAACGCCGAAGCTTGCGTCCTGCAAACCGTGTAGTTATGAAATATTTTAAGAAGCTATTGGAGAAAAAAAGAGCCTGAGACCGTGAATTGAATTCTGGGAAATAAATTTAAAGAGAATATGTAGAAAAAGATATGTAAAAAAATGGAAAGTATAAAATACAGCCTCATAATCGTACTGGGGGAGGAAGGATCATTATTCCGGACTATTGCCAAAATTTCTGTTTCGCAAAAAAATTTCCAAAAACACATAGGAGATTCATGAATAATTCCTGGCCATCAAGCGGCTTAGAATGGTGAATTGGAAATTGTGTTGTTCATCTTCCCTACACTCGATGCATGGCTCCAGGAAGAGCCGTCAGCTTTCTTGCACAATTCTAATAAAATTGATGCCTGAACTCCAAGTGCATTTGTGATTCAACCTCTTTTTACCTGGAAAAAAGCATTCGATTTTAAAAGAACTAATTGTTTCTTAGATTGAATTCATTATTAATCGCGGTCCATCAAGGAAGCGGCGCATAATAGACAATTACCAAACAATCGCAAACTTGTAAAGGTACAATTTCCAATGTACCCTTTTGCGTCAGGGTATATAAATATATAAATCATTGCGATCCAAACAAAAACATAGAGACGTAACAAACAGTAAAAACTTGTCAAATTTCCTGCAACTTTTTGTGTTGTTTTTGTTGTGGTTGTTTGAGAGCAAAAACAAAAATTAAAAAAACTAATTTACAGCAATGCCACTTTGTTGCCAACAGCAGCAGCAGAAGCAGAAGCAGCAGCAGCAGCAAGAGTAGAAAAAACTTTTCAATTACCACGCAACGACAATTTCCGGGGCAAGTCCTCATCATAGAGGGGTAGTAACGGGGAAGAGGAGCCTACACGTTGAACTTAACAGGTGGACGACAGTTTGGATAAACGAGCTCGTAAAAAAACGCATTTAATGTGTTTTTGATGACATGTCAAGTTGGCTCTTCTCTCGGCTCGACTCGACTCGACACAATAACCGCATGGGTGGGGCTCAAGTGGGTCTCGCCACCATTTCACCATTTCATTTTTTACAGTTAAAAATTGTGTATTGTGTGCGTGTGTGTGTGTGTGTGTGGGTTTGAAGGCAACTGCAAATAACTTCCTTAGCGTTAACAATGCTTGTTTGTTTGAGCAACAATGGGCCACACCTCAAGTGGGGGGGGAAGTGCGTGCATAACATGCCATAGTACTCTACGTGTATAGTTTTCTCTCTCGAGTGGCCAGTGTAAGCAAAAAAAAAAAAATAAAGAAAATGTGAAAAATTCAAACCTCGAAAGGTCCTTTAAGTGCAGATTGTGCACGTGAGCTGAAATTTTAATGAGCAACCTGCGAGATAGACACCACGGTTAGCCACACGAATTTTTCGTTGAATGCCAAGTAGGCCGGGCGACTTTTTCAGTTTATACCCTGTGGCCTTTAAAAGTGGGGAAAACTGGTATCACATATTGGGGAATCAGAAGAAATTTGAAAGAACTAAGAGATAAGATTTTAACTCAGAACTCGAAACAAATGAACTGAAATATTGAATCGGCGAATAATTATGAAAAAGTGGAGGATATGTTTGTTCCTTTTATGTATAAACTAATGGCATCACAGAAAGTTTGAAGAACTCCTACTTCATTGGGACCCTTGCGACTTTGAATATAACCTGAAACTTAACTTTCTAACAATGTCAAAAAGTTAAAAAGTTTAATGGCTTCAATCGAGGCTTACAATCGTAAGTAAGCAAATGAATTATATTAAGCCAAACCTTGCGAACAGGGTATATTATAGTCTTGCCACTTGCCACCAGTATTCTAACTTGAATTTTCTTAACATTTTATGTTCCAAGGGAGTAACATGCACCTTAAGGTGCGCCGAGGGTAAGTGATTTTTAACTTATGCCTAGCCGTGTGGAACCTCCAATGGAATTTATTGTCCCTATGCCTACACAATTTGCACACAAAACCATCATTTTCTGTTTTGCCTATGAGCACAAAACAAGGTCGATTAGAGCCAAAAGAGCAAAGTTTTTAGCTCCTTTGCCCTTAACGCTCAATAATAATGCCAGCCGGCCAGGCGGCGCACCAAAATCAGTCGAGTGGCTGCCAAAAAACTAAAGCAAAGTTTCTTCAACCGGAAATTAATTGTCCTGACCGCAATTTCCAATGTCATTAGACGACGACAACGACGACAACTCAGCAAACTTCAAAGCAACGACCTAAAGAAAAAACTAAAACAAAAACCCAAGCAAAAGAACAAGCAAAAGTACCCACCGAGTAATATGTTTGAGTTCTTCTTAAAGCGTCTCCAGCGTTGCCAAAAAATTTCGACAAGTAGATAAGCGTCCTGAGAAAGAGAGAGAAAGAGAAAGAGGGATAAAGACAACACAAAATGTGCTGCTAAGCATATTAACTCAAAAATGCACAAAAGCTAAAGCATAAAGTGGCCAAGACAAGATGTCCAGACAGCAGGATAAAATGGTAGATAGACTGAAACATGTAAATGACTGCTTCGAGCAGCAGCAGAGGGGGCGACGGGTGGCAAGGACACAACTGCAGCACGAAGCAGTGCCCAGGATCACAGGACAGCACTACGTTGCAAACATGCTGTGCTGGCATTTACACAGCCGAGTAATAAAAACCCAAAAGCTATGCAAACATTATTATGCGCGACCCCCTAGACAAACCATTCTCCTATTCCGCCTGCATCCCCCCGCCACACGTTAGGCAAAAGCGTAGCGTAACTAATATTCTGCCTAGAGATGAGCACGTTACATTATGATTGGATCCTACTGTTTAAACTGTGTCGCCAGTTTTCGATTAGTGTACTTGGTAAGTACCGATGACCTTTTACTAGGAGAGAAAAGTGAGCAGAAATAAAAGTTAATGCTAGTGTTGATTATGTAGAAGTGCCAAAATGTTTGCCTTTAATTGATACCTTTTAACTAGACAATGAGTGTGATCTAACGAACGTTTATGTTAAAACTAAGCTCTAGGTAAGTATTTCTCAAGAGAGAGGAAAAATTTGTTGTAACGCACGATTATTCAAAAAAGGTTGGCATCACAAGATTGTTCGTTATTCGAAGTATTGCCTTCGATAGCATCATATGCCGACTGATCAATCTTTGATCATCGCCTTCGATCAGAAAAGATGATGGTTCGAAGTTGCATGCTTGGAATTTGTTCTGAATATTTATTT
The DNA here is from genome assembly GCA_018904265.1 of Lordiphosa collinella. Classification (NCBI taxonomy): domain Eukaryota; kingdom Metazoa; phylum Arthropoda; class Insecta; order Diptera; family Drosophilidae; genus Lordiphosa; species Lordiphosa collinella. Next base: position 167,862 of record JAEIFV010000116.1, read on the forward strand.
TACACAACTTTAAAATTTTTGTTCAAGTGCTGACATTGATCATCTGTTGATCATTAAAAACTCGATCTTATATTTATGGTGTAAAGTTGACAATACCGAATCCTTTTTCGTAATCATAGCCTGCCTTACATTGGAAAGTAAGAGAACACACATCACTTCTAGTCGGCACAACCTTTCCAACAAAAGAAAATCTACAAAATATTTTGATTTTATGTTCCTAACTGAACCATATTGAATTTTCCTATTTACTCGAGAGTTTAGCTATGAATAGTTTCAGGAGGGATCCTATAAATAACATTATTTAAATGCGTGAGATCAAGGACGAAAGCAACAATCCACCCCGAAAGAAGAACTCACACCCCGAAGGAAATCATGGACACAGACTACCTGCCTTCCGACACTACTGCCAGCTCTGTCTGTCAAAATGTTTTTGCTATATCAACATAATTGTTTGGACTATTACCATATCGGATGATGATGACTTGAAAGCAATCAATGACTTTGATGACTCATTTAAGCCGTACAGTGATGGAATTTCTTTTTGCAGAACTGCATTGGTGAGCTTTGTGAGCCTCTCACTATGATTTTTTCTTAGTCCCTTGAGGTTGGTCAACTTATAAGAACATGGAAGGTAGCATCTGTTATACCCATTCATAAAAAAGATTCAAAAAGTGATGTCTCTAATTATTTGGCCAATTGCTAATCTTAGCAATACATCTAAGCTTTTTGAACGAAAAGTTTCAAAACATCTTAATTTTACTTTTATGACTGTTTTAAAGACCTTTATACTGTTAACTTGCAGTTTTTTACTGGCTCGAGGTCTTGTTATGCTATTGGTATAGCTTTAAACAGAGGCACACACCACAAAAAAGGAGGCTTCAGGCTTGATCGGACGCGTTTCATGAGGGACCAGATCCTCACTCATTAGCGATCTTGAGCCAGAAATGTCTATCCAAAAAGCAGCCTCTCCATGACAGCGACGGCAAAACTGTTTGGGAATTCCAATCGGATCGGATAACTATAGCATATAGCTGTCACAGGAACGATCGGCCTCCAAACTTTGTATTTCCTAGTTTAATGTCCTTTCCCATGATTCCACTAAGTTTGGTCGAAATCAGACATCTATATAGTATAGATCCCATAGAAAAGTAAGGTCCAAAAAGTAGCCTTAGTTAGAAAAATTGTTTTCTTTTCAATGGAAGCTGCAAGGGTATACAAAACTTCGGCTGAGCCGATGTTAACTTTCCCCTATTTTTATACCCTGTTCCCATTAAAAATGGGAAAAGGGGGATCATGAAGTTGTGCAAAAGTATGTATTGTGTAGCAATAAGAGATAATGAAACTATTACAAAACAGAAACTGCTATTATTAATTTAATTAAATTAAATCTTTTATTATATTTATATAAATATTATCTGGCGTTTGCTTTTTAATCGCCACCCCCCATTTGCCTCTATCTACGCGCTCATTACATCCAAAATAATTGTCAACAATATATTCCTGAGCTGTGCAACAGCTGTTTTTCGTTCTACACACGCCTTAGAAACGCCGCTTTCGATACGTCGCAGTCTTCACAAAGTGTGGATTTTGCTTGAGTTGCTGGATGCACAACAAACGAAATCGCAAACAGAATATTCCTGGCACAATACCCGTCTTTGAGCTGGTCTTTCCTCTTTCTATTGGGAGAAAATAAATGGAAAAACGGGATAGAACTCTCTGATGTAATGAATAAGGTTCGGCTCGCAGGTTCTAATCCGTCTGAAGGTGTGATTTTTTGATTTTTTAAACATTGTTTTTAAAACATTGAAATCGAACTTAATATTATCGTTCGTCCCTTGGATCATAACAAAAGCGTCGCTCGCAAAATTATAGTGTGTGCTAGGACATGTTTTCATTAAAACTTGTTATATTTTATCAAATTTTAGTTAAATTTCCAAAATTACCGCATTATCATTACATTAAATCCAACATTTCATCATGATCATTACACTGAGTTCCTTAAATGGCATTGACCTACCCACAACTGAATTTTCTGCTCACAGTTAGCACCTACTTCGCGCTGTGGGAGTCTTGGTGTCTTTCAATTTGAGTGAACTCATCTTTTTCTCCTCCTGACTTCTGCCTACGGCCTAAGCTGCTTATAAAGATACACGGCTTATAAGTCGTTGCTTGCCTTCGTCCTTCGTCCTACACGTCTTGGTGTCTCGCAGCAGATTACTTGCCAATTCCTCCCACCTTTACCTCTGCACGAAATAAAATTTTAAGAGCTCAGCTGTGCATGCAGATTGTAGCCATAAATTTTGTAGCAAGCCAAACTCACATGGAGAGCAAACAAACAAATTATTAATGAATTAATTTCACTATCGTGGATGAAGCACGCGGGCGGACAAAGAATGCAAACGGTTTAGTTTTGGGGAAAACACTTTTAAATTATTCACATTCCATTCGATGCAACTAATTAGCGAAACGGAAACTCGAACCCTTGGCTTAATAATCCTTAATTAAATGGCAAATAATACGCATCCACCCAGACAGAGGAAAGAAGGGAAGACAGTGAGACGAAGTGTGGGACGGACGCCTTAAATTGCCGGTGCTCAAGTTTGCCAGTTGAAGACGTAATAAGTGGGCAGGCAAGTGAAGGCAAAATGCCTTGCTACCATTGGAAATCTGTCTTTCTGGCTTAAAGCGTTTTTCAAATCAGTTAGCAGTTTGCCTTTTTTAATTGAACTTTGAAGTAGTTAACGCTGACTCTGACAGTTAAGATGAAGTACTTGCCAATAATGTAAAGCGTGACCTCGTTGATGATGTGCTTACACGCTGATGTTCATTTTTGTGGCTATGCTTTACCAATTTTAATTCAGAAACTTATAAGTGAGATTTTGATTTCGGAAATACAATACAAATATACCATACAAATGCCATTATGGAGTTTTTCTTTCTTCAAGCATCTTAAAGAGAATTTGTTGGATAAAGACAAACTCAAAAAATCTTTTCACTTTTAGAAATGTACGTTTGAGATCTTCTACAAAGAGAAAACTAAATTATCTACACGCCGCGTGTAAGAACGTCAGTCCTAAGCATAACGTAGTTCACCCTACAAAACTTCAATCGATAAATGTAGAAAACAGAAAGTTACACGTGGAATGTGGATAAACTACACGAATAAAAAAGTAAAGGAGGCTTGCAGGGAAGTTAAATGGTGCGTGGACAAATGCAAAGGGTACATGACAAGAGAAAATCTGCGTTTTTCCAAAGTATTACTAAATTTTTCATTCAACAATATGAATACCACTCGGAAATGTAGGCTTTCAGCTTTAACGTTTAGATATTGAAAGCCTAAATGTGCGTGTAGAAGTTCTAAACGGAAATGTAGCTAAAAATCAGTAAAGAAAAGCTATATTTTTCATTTGGAAAACTACTCACCACGCGTGACATGTAGGTTTTCTAAATAAAAGTTATGGATTTCAAATGCTGAATGCTATATTTAGAGAATCTACACGAAACGTGCAGCTCACCGTCGCTTGTCGCTTCCCTTTAAAACTGTGATTTGAGGCATTGCCGCCCGAGTGGTTACAAGTCGTATGGAATAAGCTGCCGGCAATTGTGTGTGATTTTCCGAGACTAGGTAAGTAAGTTGTGAGTTTGAATCCCAGACAAGGTAAGTAAAAAAAAATTAAATTGTACGTTTTTCAAAAGGAAGATCTAGCCCTCTTTGTGCCCCTTCCTCCCCACATTCCCTTGTGTAAATAGTATAGTAGTTTATATAGTAGTAGTTTATGTATGCTAAACGTGGTAGAAAATCTACATGCCGCATGTAGAAATGAGAAAAACATCCGAGTACGTGAAATGAAAAGTAAATACAAATTAAAGGTGGATGCACAAACAGACACCCAACAGAAGTCTTTTATTTAGTTTTTTAACATTTTAAGATTATTCTTACCGACTCTCCTATTCATTTTGCATTAGGGAAATAATTTTAAACATTTTTTTTAAAGAGACACACGAAAATGATCAAGGGGGAAACTACTCACAGTAACAATAATTTGTGATTTGGCCATGGTAAATATCAATCTATGACTATCGATAGGCCCTCATTAGGTGTTTTTGTCCGTGTTTACACCTTGCAGTTTGCTTCATGAAGCTCTCTTCGATTTTGTTTTGAACCATCTTCAAAACTGCGCTCGCATTTACACAACGTAGTGTGCTTTATGAAGTTTTTCGTTTTGTTCTTGCATTCCGATTACTAACGCATTGCAACCCTTTTAATCAAAGCTATCGATAGAGAGCAGTCGCCTTCGTTGTTATTTTTCTGTTATTTCATAATAACAAAAATAAGTCAGAGTAAAGAAAAATTATTAAAAGCTGCAATTGAAGTGACGAAACGGGCTATTGAAGTCGCAGCTGCCAATGGTTTTTCAAAAAATTCAAAAATTGCGCACTTCATCGGTCAACTTGTGTTATCGATTAACTAAAAACTCAGCCCTGCATAGTATTTATCGGGGCATAAAGCTTTGCCTGTATATTCTTTCCCCCCACACCTCTTCCCAACAAACAAAAACTTCATGAAGGAAACTGCGTCGTGCGTTTGTTATGTTATAGCCAATTCACACTAGTCACCATCTACCGTCAACCGTCACAGATGGTACGTAAGAACTTGCCGTGCCAAATTTTCTCAATATATTCCGCCCTCAGTAGGGGATGTTCCTATCTCATGCTGTTCCACTCAATGTGTGTGCGATATTTATGCGTCCACCACTAAAAAAATTATCGAAATAATATCGTTTGTATGAAAATATGATATTATATGATATAAGAAGAGACATTCGGAACGAAAACGTAAACAATGTCAGCGCGCAAGTGATTGTCAAACTTCTAATTTCGACTGCTGAAGAAAAAGTAAGTTAATTTTTTTTGTATTTCTAAAAAAAGAGTTCATTTGTATAATGTTAGCTACAAAAATAACGTCTCCGCGCACTGTGTGGTCGATGGTCGACATCGATGACCTCAGAGGGACCAGCCTTAGACAAATAGACTTAGACAAATGTAAATGGAGTCGCCAATCAAAAGCAAACATAGGAATATTGGTGCTGCGTATTTTCTTTTGATCCTGCTGCAATGATGATGATTTGGCCATTTGCTTAAGGTGCCATTTCTCAAATTGACTTAGAGAAAGCCTTATCTGCAATCGATGTTAATAAATACGAAAAAATGAAGTCCCTTCTATCAGAATTTAAGGGTCTCCTCCCGGTCTTTTTTTAATATCGTCAATTATTTTAGTAAGTGAAAACCGGAGCATTGCTGATAATGATAGCTCCAAAAATTGTGCAAAGGAAAATGCGAATTATTTTAAGCGAATCTGTTCTTAAAATGGTTCTAACACTTTTCTTATGAAGTGATGATAGGCTTCTGACCTACAATAATTCTGTCTTGGTCTTTGGTTATTTCTAACAGTCTTTGGATCAGTAAAGACCTCGTTTTATGATCAAATTGAGAATGGCTTTAAAATTTTATGTTTTGGGGATGGCAATAGAAAATACTGGACTTAAAGAAAGAGATCCAAAAAAGATCCATTTGGAATGGATATGTCTTAAATATCCTTTTAATCATCTTTAATATCCTTTCAATCATCCAACGGAGTTGAAAATCCTCCAGAGATATGAAAAATGGTCATCCGTTGGATGATTGAAAGGATATTAAAGACATATCCATTCCAAATGGATACGAAAATCATCAAATGGATATTTTTAAATATTCTTTTTTTTCTCTGTGTACTTATTTTAAGATTTAATCGGGCTTGATCTAAGAACATTACAACCAAAAAGTTTTATTAAATTTTTGAAAGTATTCCGATATGTACTTTATATATCCCGAAACAGTCTTAAATAGTATATCAAGTATTTACGAACTTACAAAATCATTCTCGAAATAAGATTTTTGTACTTGAATGAAGTATTTTCGTGTTCACCACCATTTTGGAATATTTTAACATCTTTTAAATTTATCTTTTAAGACAAACCCTTCTAGGATCTTTTCCTACAAGCTCCTTAATAAGGAATTTTCAAGCAAACAAGTTCTTCGCTAAAGTTTAAAAAGTTTTTAACTTTATTCCGATTTTCCCTAATATAGTGTATACAGTGTATTGCAGTGCCATTCCTGTTTAAGTTAAGAAGGCAATTTCCAGCATTACTTATCTGACACTGTACCTGATTTACAAATATTGATGGTTGCTTAATATGATTTATACTAATTTAATGAACATTCAAATGCATAGTGCTATTTATTCCATCCAGTTTGAACTTGAGCTCTGTAGGACATTATATATTGGCTGATTGAAAACTTACTTTATTTGAAATTGCCTTCATCTTAACAAGCCATCAGCTCGAACATGATTCTGGCTTATATAGTATCCCTGACTGACTGAACCATTCGAGTGACAATGCTCACTGCTTACTGCTCCCTGCTTACTGCAGTTTGTTCTCATATTTGTCTCTTGTCTTGTTTATACTTAGATTAAGCTCTAGTAGTTCATTTCCCACTTCAATGGGTTCACATGAGCGCGCGCTTCACTTCTTCTTTCGTTTGGTTTGGTTGCAATCATGCAATTTTAGCTTCAATTGAATTGAAACAATATTTTTCTTTTCCGTTTCCGCTCTGCCGCTTGCACTCCCCCCTCTCTCTCTTACTCTATTTCTGTCTGCTCCCCACTGAAATATATGTATGTATGTATTTTCGTTGGAAGCTGGCATACCCTTTGCTGCAGTTCGTGCGGTGTCTTTTACCTTTCAACGGTAAAATGGCACACAGCAATGCACAAGAAACGAGGTAAAGCAGACCACAAACAAGGCCACGATACGAGTACCGAAAACGAAAAAATTTATAAAATGTGAAAATAAAGCGGGTTTACTGTATTCTCCCCCTTTTTCCCCACTCTGTGTTGTTCACTCTGTGTGCTCCTCGTTTGCTTTTTCGTTTTAACAGCTTGGCTGGGCCCTTGCAAGCATTTTTTCGGTAAATGAAATTGGCATAGACCAGAGGGAAGACGTCCAATTGCTGCAATTCAATTCACAAGACACAACCCTACAAACCCGCATGGTTGGGTCTATGGCCAGGCCGACAAACTGTGTTAAGTCTATGGTAAAATGCGTCGTCCTTCTTGCTGGCTGTCATCGTCTGCCATCCGCCGTCGTTGTCTTTCTCTTGTGGCTGGCGAATCTGTATCCACAAAGGCCGCCGCCGCCGCCGCTGGTGGAAACAAATAAAGAATTTGTGATTTGGAAAATTAAATTTCTCGGTGAAAGCACATTGATGTCTTGTAATAAAATTAGGTATTTTCAATTGGTTGCCAGGGGGTTTTGGGGTGGGAGGGGGGTTGTTCGTTTAAAAAAGAATCCTTTAGGATGCACTACACATCGTAGAGGTCTCCTTTTGCAAATATGTATTATATAGGTTCATCTGTTGCGGCAAATTAACGTTTAAAAAAATAAAGTAAACTTCTGTCTGCTTGTGGAGAGCCCTCTTATAGGTTGCTCCACTCGTCGTCCTAGCGTCGACGACCCTGACCAAGCCGTCCTGCCCAGCCCATACCCTGTCCAGGAGCCACTGCTGGGGGCATGTTGTCTTCTGCGACGACGACGAGATCTCCCCCGGTGATGTTCGGCTTCTGCTGGTGCCACTTGGCTCGGGTCTACAATCCCAGCACGTTTTCCCGGGACCAACGCTGCCAAAACGTTTGCCTGAAAGACGAGACAAGTCGCCATCGCTTCTAGCAGCTGAGACCCTGCTGGTCCAGGATCCCGACCGCTGGTGGAGCGATCAGCGACCCGCCTATCAGTAGGTGGGCTAGGGTAAGAGCCTCTCCATCGCTTATAGCTTGGATCTGTGGTCCCAGAGGTCGAGAGTTCACCGCGGCCTCGACTCCCACCGGCACCGTCTGAAGCCGAACATCCCTGCTCGGGCGCCATGAAAATCTCTATGAGTTTTCATAGACAACAAATAAATTGAGAAGCGTTTAAATGATTTAATGATCATTTTTATGGCAAACAACGATAAGGCGCAGAAGAAGACGTGCGCTGAGTTTCCATAGGTTACAACAACTAGTTTTAGTTTCAAATAATTTTTCTAAGCCTATCTAAAGCTAGGATGGCGAAACGGGGCGAATTCGCAAAGAGCGACGAAAAAGGAGCTCTATTGCGCTCCCGCTCCATCCTAAGCTAAACTTAAACTAGACTTCAAAAAATTACTTCAATAGAATTCTCAACTAACTTCCTATGACATCGTCGCCATTTATATGCATTGAAAGAATTGAAGATAGGCTGACAATGGCTGCTTCCACCGTGGATCGCTTGGCATAGTTTCTAACTACAAAGAAGCGAAGGTACACATGTGAGGGCCTCTAGCTATATTTTTAGCCTTGGGTTCTTTAAGTGTGGCAAGGATCAGGGCTATTCATCAAAACTTTCGGTCACTCTGAAGAAATAATCTCGATAGATAAATGGTGGACATGACCAAAATTAGTTCATTTTTAGAAATAATCAACACAATCTAAGTAGTGGCTTATGTTTCACTTCTAATACTACATGCGACACTGCGGTTTATTTCACCAATAATCAACCACAATTCTCCTCCACAATTTGAAATTCCAGACTGTGTATCAAAATTAGTTGGGCAAAAAAAGTGGAAGGCGTACACACAGCCCTTGCAATTAGCATCATGTGCGCTATGCAATTTTGATGACCAAATTGCCATAAACCGGTCACAGAGACACACAAAAGCAGACAGCAAATGTACTCAACTGAGGCGATAATCATGGAGCAGTGCACGTGCACCGTACCGTACCGCACCGCACGCTGATGCCAATCAAAATTCCGAATTTCGACAGCAAAACCAAAGCGTCAAAACGAAAGGGGTGGCTGGGCTGGGTTGGATGGGGTGGTGCTGGGTGAACAGGGAATGCAACAGAGCGTGGCAATGTTGATAACTCCCAAACACAATTTGACGACCGACTGCGCTGTGACCGCGGGGTCACTTTATCATCATTCCGTGCTGGTCAAGGCATTTTGTTCGTCATAATGTCATGTGTCAAATTTAGCAAATAATGCGATCCAGAAACAATGAAATGTAGAACGAAATCGTAATTGAAATGGTGAAAGGACATGGAAATTATTTTATCAGGCCTTTAATGGATTTTCACTGTTGCGAATAAAATTTACTGAAAGTTAAGACTGAAATCTAATTTCAATGTCCAAACAATAAGATGAATATTGCTTGGAAACTGAGCTCTCTAATTTTGAAACTGAAAACTACTGGCAAGTGAAGAGTTTAAGCCTAAATGATTTAGTTTGAGTGAATGTGAGTGCAAGTATGAGTGTTAAAACGACAATAGTCAATCTAAGGAAGAACCATTAGCTGAGAAAAGAGAGAAAAGCTGCTAGATGAGCTTTTGCTAAAAGCAAAATCGGTTAGCTACATGCTGAGGAGACATTACCACCTCCTTCTTGCATCAAAAGGTTTACGAAGTGCGCCCAAAAGACATTTAGAGCGAAGAGTGTGAGAAACGAAAGACTTTAATAGTAGAAAAAAATGTGTAAATATTCGAGGGAGAATCGAAGTCAGCATAATCGGAAAGCAAATCAGATGATGGAATGTTGTTTAGAAAGAATCCCTCTATGGCCCGAAGCAGAATCAAAAAAAAAAATAGGGGAAAGTTAACTTCGGCTCGGCCGAAGTTTTGTATACCCTTGCAGTTTGTTTTTCTAAGTAACACTACTTTTCGGACCTTACTTTTCTATGCGAGCTATACTATATAGATGTCCGATTTCGATCAAACTTGGTGAAATCATGGAAAAGCATAACAAACTGTTAATTACGAAATTTGGAGGCGATCCCATTTAAAACCAAAAAGTTTTTCTCACTAGAACTTATTTTTCGACCGATCATTCATACTGCAGCTATATGCTATAGTCATCCGATTTTGATAAAACTTTGTAGAAATGTGTTTAAGTATATAAAATAAGAATATGCCAATAAAAAGGACGTTTTCATTAAAAATAAAAAAGTTTTCCTCACTCGAACTAGTTTTTCGACCGATCGTTCCTATGGGAGCTATATGCTATAGTCATCCGATTTCGACCAAACTTTGTAGAATTGTCTAAAAGTATATAAAATAAGTGTATGCCAATGATAAGGACGCTTTCATTAAAAACAAAAAAGTTTTTCTCACTAGAACTAGTTTTTCGACCGATCGTTCCTATGGGAGCTATATGCTATAGTCATCCGATTTCGACCAAACTTAGTGAAATCATGGGAAAGGATAGTAAACTAAGAAATACGTATTTTGGAGGCGTTTCCATTAAAAACAAAAAAGTTTTTCTCACTAAGACTAGTTTTTCGACCGATCGTTCCTATGGCAGCTATACGCGCAAATCCGGCCGGTTCCGACAAATGTGCAGCGTATTTGTACCAAAAGACTTCGTGCAAAGTTTGGTGAGGATAGCTTTAAAACTGACGGAGGAGATAGCATAGAAACAGACAGACGGACAAAGCTAAATCAACTCAGCTCGTCATGCTGATCAAGAATATATATACTTTATGTGGTCGGAGATGCTTCCTTCAATGCGTTACAAACATCCGCACAATTTTATAATACCCTTTGCAAGGGTAAAAAAATAAATTTGTAAAAATGGGGGCGATATGAAAATGAGAAATATTTATTATAAAGTGTACATTATTTTTCCCTTCAAGCATCAAGCGCATATACGTATTCATTTACGACCCAAATAAGTTCTTAATCAGTCTAAGTAATGAGTTGTATACGTTTGTCCATCTGTCTAGTCGTCCAGTTTTAGCCCATTTTTTAAAAATTCATCTGTTCTCTACCATTTCTTTGGAGGATCGATAAGTAATCTTGATTTCAAAATATGTCCAGAAGGTTCGAACCTTTTATCTGACGATATTTGTAAATTGCGGGGGCGGGAGGGTGCGCGACGAAAATTAAAAATAAACTTAATCTGCCTGCAAGTATAAGAAGTTTTATCCCATACACGTCAAACCTCTATCTCTTACCATCTCTGGGAACTGAGCGTTCATACGGACAGACAGACGGACTGACAGATGGACAGACAGATATGGCTAAATCGACTCGGCTGTTGATCATCATGATAGCTGAGTTGATTTAGCCCTGTCCGTGTGTCCGTCTGTTCGTGTATCTTGAATATACACAGCCAAGGAGTGTTTAAAATTCGAAATTTTATATGAAACTCAGAAACCGTTCAGAGGATAATGAACGATTTACCGTGTGTCGAGAAATAGTCTATATAGAGGGTCAAGGCACGGGCGATAAAGTTAGGGGCATAAAAAGGAACACACAGGATGCTTTTCAGTTCGAGACAAATTTCACCTGGGTACCTTGATGACAGTTTTTGATCCATTCGGTTTGATTGCAGAATTTCACCTTATTGCAAGGGTGGTAATATAGAGGATATGGAATTGACAAATGGATTGGAATGATACCTTACCACAAGATAGGCATAGGACGTGGGCGAATTGGTGTTCTGAATTGCAAAATATGCAAACCCTGAAGTATCGTTTTTGGAAGAGATGGGTAACGGAGTGCCTCAAATAATTTGTCACCCAAAGAGGCATGATATCACAGAGCCGATTATTAAAGATTTTTAGGTGATCGTAATGGACGTATAGTTACCTTAAAGTATGTAGAAACGAGGGCGGGTCGTAGAAGTCTTCAGCGCCAGGGACCACCAAATAAGAACAGCTGAAGTTAAGACAGTGGACACAACTTTGTACAGACCTGTATCGAAGCTCATATTACTAAAGTTTCCCATTATGTAAATCAGAAGTCTTCACAGGAGGGGGGGGGGGGATGTTGAAGTTATGATGAATGAAATTGAACAGCGCCCACCTGGCTGGTTATACTTATAAGCAGAAACAAAAACAAACGACGAAAAAAAGGTTTCAAGTAATGTGTGTGGAGGCTCTTAAGTATTTTTTAATCACTTATACGCAGTGTTGGCTATTTTCATATATTTGTATCATATATAAATAGTCGGCGTTGATTTAATTTAAAAATTGTTCGAATTTCATGAATAAATTTCAAAAGCCGGCAACAATTGAAGTGTAATAAAGATTTTCTTGAAAATAAATATTGATTTGGTAAACGTGGCGTATGAGTATTTTTTTTTTTAAATTGAAGGCCCACTCGCGCCCATTTAAAATTAATATAAAATATTTAGGCATTTACTCTTATAAATTAATCAACAAGCCAGGGCTGCAAATTGGTTTTGAACCGAACCTGTTCGAACCCGGAATTCCGACTTTCATTTTAGTGTGAACCGAACCTTGAACCAAACCTCTTTAAAAATAAATGCTGAACCTGAACCTGTTTCGAACCTAAAAGTTCGGCTCGGTTCAACAAAAATTATAGGCCTGAACAAATTTGAGACTTCTTCTGTTATCTGATCTGTCTTGGGCGACTGACTCTTGGAAAAGCTCAATAAAACGTCTAGAAAAACGTTCAGAATAACTTATGCAATCTCCACCTATAATAGCCCCTGATTTTAAAGATCATTGACTCTAAAGCTTATTAAATGTTTCACAAAACTAGAGCCCAAAATTGTCAGTATTTTTTATGTAGACTACGAAATGGAATTTTACTTCACAGTAAATTAAAGTTTGAATATTCCCATGTGGTTTAAAATTCGCTTCCAACCCAAAAACGACTCAATTTTCACACGATTCGGCCGGTTTTAGGTCGAAAGCGATTTGTAGAATACATGGGATTAAATTGATTACAAAATAAAATTGCTTTTTTGTTTGTTAATATTGTGTTAAACTTGGGCTGAACCAAGGTTCGAACCAAAACCTTCGTCTAACTTGAACCTAAAATTTCCAAACCTTCACCATTAGTAAATTTTTGTTCGAGCCCGAGAACCGGAATTCCGATAAAATGTTTGGGTTTGCAGCCTTGCAACAAACATTACCTATGAGAATGCTAGTAACTACTTCTTTCCGTTTTGAAGTCCAATATAATATTCACATACAGATTCTTAATATAGAGTTTCTTCCGCTGCGACTGTACTTCGGAGCGTGCGCGCAACGACTGGATTCGGTAGAGATCGTTCCTAGCTAACGAACGAGCGGCTGGTCAGTTGTCTCCGAGCACCTGGAGAGTCAGCCGAAAATGCAGCGTTCGTTAGGGGAGAGGTACGCGATTAAATTTGGAATGATCAAGCAGGCTTACTCAGATGTTGCTTTAGCAAGAAGTGGTGGGAAGAGGTCGCCGATGAAGACCGTCCTGGAAGACCTTCAACTTCGACAAACACCGATTTGTTTAATTGACCACATGTTAAATTTACCAAAATCTGTGGTTCATGACATTGTGACGGAGCTTTTGAGCATGCGCAAGGTGTACGCGAATATGGTCCCAAAAGTGCTCACTGACGACCAGAAATTGAGGCTCACGCCGCCTTTCTTGTGAACAGCTACCTGACCAAGGCCGGCATCCCAACGCTTCCGCAGCCGCCCTACAGCCCAGATGTGGGATTTTTTTTCCTCGCCTGAAAAGGCCGATGAAAGGCAAGCATTTTGAGACGACAGATGCGATCCAAGCAGCACGCTCCGCGGCTCTCAAGGCTATTCCGTGACGCTTGCATTGCTTGGAAATCGGGCTGGCGGCGCTGCATCGACGCAGAAGGAGTCTATTTAGGAAGTTTTTAAAGAATTGCAACGATTGTTTCGATATTTTTTTTTAAATCGACTCAGTCCTATTACTTTCCGGACAAACCCTGTATGTTTCTTCAACAAATAGCCAAAAACAAATTTTAGACTAAATTATTTGCTCAAAGTGAATGTTAGCAGGCTCAAGGTCGAGGTTTGATTATAGTTCAATAATCAACCAGAAAATTCAACAGAGAATACATATGAACATGAACAGTAGCTGTGGCTGTGTAGATTGCCGTTTCGGCTGCCGTCATGGCACTTTCAGTTGCTGTCACACTAAGAAGCCATTTGCAAGTCCTATTTATATTACCCAGCCGGCGAATAACGAGTTGAGAATTCCAAGTCTACGTCTACACAGCCACAGCTACTGTTCATGTTCATATGTATTCTCTGTTGAATTTTCTGGTTGATTATTGAACTATATTCAAACCTCGACCTTGAGCCTTCTAAAATTCACTTTGACTAAATTCAAAACAGGTCGTTAAACCCATATTCAGCTAAATTATTTACGATACTCGTATTTACTTTCATTATTATTTTGGAATGCTTAGCAAAACAAAATTAAGAATTTGGAATTAAAACGAATAATTTTTTTAATAACGCGAAAGTATAAAGTATATACATCTGGTCGAATCACACCGAGTCGATACAGCCATGACCTTCCGTCTGTCCGTCTTATAGAAATATTTAATAGTCAGGATTATAGATCGATTCGCCAAGGGATTGGTAAAGATCAGAGAATCGATAGTTAAGTTATGACCAAAAGAAAGTTCACTGCAGCAGCGCAGTAGCAGAGCTGCACTCTACGCACATTTTCGTTGGTACAGAGTATATTATAGTCGGGCTTTACCGACTTTTTTACTTGTTTGTATTCAATCTAATACAATTTTGACTTCCTCCTCATTAAGCAAGGATACGCCCAATAAGAACATACATCTTCCACTTATACAGTTAAATGATAGAACGGATGATTGTTAAAGGAGGCAAGGGATTCCTTCGACAAATTACATTAACACAAACTGCTTTAAATAGATATTAAATATTAAATGCCATCAACTTTCTTCTGTCTGTCTGTCAGCTCTCGAATAGTTTCAAACAGCTCGAGGTGCTGCCAACATATTTCGAATGCATTTACAAAGCCAACAGCTTTCTCTAAAGTGCAATAACAGTACTTTGCAAAGCCTCACAGAATGAAGCTGTTGTTAAATTTTGCAATATTTAATCATACCTTGAACTTTGAGCTGGATAGTTGTTATAAAAGGCATTCGCAAAAGAGTTGGGAGGGTATAGCGAAATAACGGAAATGTTAGTAAATCCATATCAAACATTAATCCACTTTGACCCTTGCCTTATCACTGCTTTCTCTACAGAGTTCATTGTTCACAATATTTTTTCTGCCCCAAAAAGTAGGCCACAAGTTTTCACTCAAACTAAATGATTTCCAAATGCTGCGATTTTCTTAAATTATATAAACACATTTTTCTGCTTGACTCTGGGGGGGAAAAGTCTACGAAAACTCTCTCAAAAAAAGAGGAAAAAATCAATGCATTCGCCAGAAGCACAAAAAAGGCCATGCACCCGACGACTTGCATAAAACTCCATTAGAGCCATAAAAGTTAAAAGCATTTTACCCTCTCTTTGCGCTCCGTTGTACTCCACTGTGTGTTGGCCCTTTTCAACGGCATTCGACATCGTTGCCGTCTGCCAACTGCCAACTGGCAACAGAGGAACAGCCGAGAGCCCGCAGCGTTCGATTGTCGCTGCTCAGTGATTGGAAACGAGACGCAAACGAAATACAATAAAAATAAAATGAATAAACGCAAGCAAGCGCCAAGGGGGAGGAGGGGTAGGCGACGCATTAAGCAAACACCGTCGTGAGTGCCAGTGGCAACAATAACAGCGAAAATCTGCAAAAAAAGAATATATAAAATACTTAAGAGCTTCAAGCAGCGCGACATGTCCATGTGTCCGACACCTCTGTGCATGTATGTGTGTACATGCACTCGAAACAGGAGCTCTTAATGGAGCAACCCCTCCGTTTTGTAATTAGCAAACAAATGTGAACTTTTAATGAAAATGAAGGAAAAGCAAATGCGTGACCAGCAGAATGGTACAGCATTTCGATCAATATGTTTGGCTCCAATAACAGAGAAACCCAAACAATAACAACAGCGGAAGTGACAGAAAGAAAGCTAAACCAGCATGTGATGCTCTAACTAGTCCAGAGTCCGGGAAAGCTTTTAATCCCCACCCATATAATAAACGAAACGGACACGTTCCTGCATTGGGCACGAGTATTGACTGGGCATTTAAGCAAACAGTAAAGCCAGCAAATAAATTAAATAATTGCTGCAAGGATATAGCAGAGTCTCATTCTCTTAGCAGTAGTAGGTCATCTGAATCGGTTGGGATGTGCTCTAAAAATGGAATTTCAAGTCTTAAAATGTCACAAATAATTCACGAAAAAGTTCCCGGCAAATCAGAATAAATTAATTTCTGCTTTCTTCTTACCCACCTCGTGGAATATTTTTGATTTTACCTAATTTACTATACCTTGATTTTGAGTTTCATCTCTTTACCATTTTACCTTTTGGCCCGATCAAAACAATTCCAATTCCCAACAGCCAGCCCATCCATCAATAACCACATCACGTTTTTGTTATAAATTTGTTTTATATATTTTTGCCAAGGGAAGGCAAAAAAAAAGAATAAGAAGAAACCTGTGTGTTTCGTTCATCTTCTGTTCTGTTTAATGCCAAGTGCCGCCGTTGCCGCCACCGAGCACTTTATGTGCAAATTTATATAGCAATTCGTGCGTGCCTGTGTTTGTGTGTGTGTGTGGGCGGCATACGCATAGGTGTAAATCATATGGCTTGTGTTTGAATGTGTGTATGCTTTTTAATCAAAGTTTTTGATGCGTCAAATCCTTGTCAGGAGCCTACCACAAATTAACTTTCACAAAGACGACAACTCCGAAAGTCAAGCAAAAAGTTGAAAAAGAAAATTTAATATATTTTTATTAATTACTTAAATTTTGCCCACAACTTTTAATTCGACTGTTTTGAATCAGGCTAAAGTGCCTTTTGCGCAAGTATGTGCCAAGACGTCTGCAGTAAACTGCAAGTGTGTATGCGTACTTCCAACGCGATAACAATAACTGAACGCAGCAAAAATAAAATAGACTCTTTGAGTTGACACTTAGCTCGTTTTGCTCAGCTGCTAAAAGCCGAACGTAATGATCCCCTACAAGCCGTGTGTTTCTCCAATCGGGAAATTTGAAAGAGGAAACACATGAGAAGCAAAAACAAGTATTCTGTTCACAGATTGAGCGAGTCTGTTTATTTTTTGCCTGTCATTTTGGTAAGCAGGAAGCACAGAAAATATGGGTTGACCATTCAAAAAGTTTTATTAAAGTTATAGTCAGGGATGCAAACCGGTTCTGAACCAAACCAAACCGAACCAGACCGGAACCGAACCGCTTATTGCAGCTGATAAACCGAAACGCAAACCGAACCGGCGTCCCTTCGAAAATACTGAACCGAACCGAAAACCACAAATGAAAACGGTTCGGTTCAGTTCACTGACGATTCACAAGACGTACAAATTTTGGGAATTTTAATCGAATTGCAACGATTAGTCCTTATTGATGCCGGATTTATGTAGCACCCAACCGTTTTGAAACATGCGATTCCGTACACCTCCAGCAATTGTCCACCGACCTCTTAATATGCCTGTCATAATCGATTTGTTTGCGTATCTCATTTCCTTAACGGGACGATATTCTACACGAGTCAAGCTTCCTCATCTTAATCCAACTTTAGCCAGGAGAACAGCTTTTAAAGTGATATCATTATGGACGAAGCCAGCAGATGTTCTCTAGGAATTCAATTTCGAAATGGTTGAAAAGTCACATATTCACTTTAGAAATCATTATATTTCAAATATTGAAGCAAAAGTTCGGGGAAAAGACACTATAGGTGAGCTTTAACTTTTTAAAAAGTTTTTCGGAATGAAATAGCTTTTTCTGAAAAATTTTTCAATATTTTAAAGATTAGCTAGACCAAATAGAGTTGTTTCAAACAAAAACTTAGATGTAATACCTCTAAAAACCAGAACTAATACTTTAAATGTAATAGAACCCAACGGACCCAAGTTTATTTTACATCAAATAGTATGACCCACCTAGGCTTATAGTTTTTCTAACTTCTGCAGCTTCAAGGACCAAAAAAAATTACTTTCTGAACAGATTTTGGGACATTTCTGAATGTTAGACTTCAGAATGGACTTAAAGGGGTATGATTCGTTGGAATAAGGGGCGATCCTAAAACAAAAATAAGTTTTTGACATCATTTTTGATATGCCGCAACTTTAAAAGTCTGAAAAAATGGCTTTCTGAGCAGATTTCAGGATAGCTTGCGACGATATCCTCAAGGAAGGGTCTTACGAGTTGAGATAGAATAATGGAGTTTTTGAAACGTTTTCGAACTGCTCCACCTTCGAAACTTCGGAAAAATACCATTCCGCGCAGACTTGAGGGAAAACTGGGACTTCATACTTAAAAAAAGCTTTAAGGTTTGAGACTTGGCAAAATTAAAGACGATCCTTGAACAGAAATTCGATTTTGGCAACTTTTCGAACTGCCTTAGCTTCGAAAGTCTGGAAAAAAATAATTTTCCGAACACATTTATGCAAAATTCGGTACGCTATCCTTAAGTACAGGCTTTAAGGGCTTATATTCGGCGGAAATTAGAGCGATCCCAGAAATTAGTTTTTGTCATTTTTCTAAACTAATCGTAGTTTCAAAAGACCATGAAAATATGGGGTTGTTATACTTAAGGATGGGCTTTAAGGGTTGAGATTTGACAGATTTTCTGCATCCAAGAACATAAATTGCGTTGCGAATTCCTTTCCGCGCTGTTTTGAGGGAAGATCGGGAATATTTTCGCAAACGGAAACTGGACTTTATTAAATTTATAATAAACTTAAACTGAACCACTGAACCGAACCGAAGCCGCGGTTCAGTTGGCTTCAAAAACCATTTAAAATCTGTGTGAGCCACTGCACCGAACCAGTCCTTATTTCCAACCCCTTTGCATCCCTGGTTATAGTAAGAGATAGGGCAATCAATTTACGGGTCAGTCTAATAGGAAGAATGAAATTAGTTTGATTAAACTTAGATGAGTTGATCCTACCATTAATTATGCTAGTTAAAAAGATCACCCCAAGCATACATTAGGGGTTAATTAAGAACATTTAGGTTTAGTTTATAAAACACCATTGACTTATTAATAGTATCAAAAGTTTTGCTAAAATCACTATAAATTACCCTTTTTAACTAACTTTTATCTTAGACAAACTTGTAATTAAAAATAAGAATTTTGTATGCCTTTGCAGCCTCAATTGAAAACAAAAACGTATTTCTAACTAAGACTACTTTTGGTACCTTACTTTTCTAAGGGAGCTTTACTATAACATAACAACTATAGCATAACAAACTAACAAGCACGAAATTTGGAGGCTATTCCATTTGAAACAAAACAGTTTTTATAACAGGAACTCTTTTTCGACCGATCATTCTTACTGCAGCTATATGCTAGTCATCCGATTTTGACAAAACTTTGGTACGTTTATCAAAATGTTTAGCTTATTTAAATATAAGTCTTGACTGAAATGGCCGATCACAATCAATCACTGTAGTTTTAAGCAAACGCACCGTACTAAAAACTAACAACTACCTGGTCAACTAAACAAAATTTAAATTAATAACTGAATTCTAAAAAACGGAAACTTGGACGATCACTACTTTCTTATGAAATATAGGCTTAATCACTTTGAGATAAAATAGACTACAATAAACACAATTATAAAAAAACTTTTTCTAGCACATTGGGTCCAAGAAAACAGCCATTAGCCATTTTCTGCATTTTCATGCCTAATTTACAGTTAATCTATCTGAGATATGGAGTTCTAACCTAGATTCGATTCGCGTGAAAACTTGTCTAGAATACATCATTCTTTTAGCTTTAAAGATCCTGTGCTAAGAATATATCAAGTTTGAAATCTTGTCAAAATTATGCCCACCTCCGTTTGGACAATTCGATTAATATTTTCTAATGCAAGCTGATTGTGGACTACTTATGAATTATTGAAAGCGGACTTTCATACCAGTATTCGATAAAAATTTCAAAGTTTGGATTTTTGTTTAAAAGATAAAATGTTTATTGATGAAAAATTTTTTGTCAAAATAGTTCTGCCGACGACTGTATAAGAAGTTTTTGTCCCAGACACGTCCAACCTCTATCTCTTTCCATCTCTGAGATCTGTTTGTTCATACGGACAGACAGACAAACAGACGGACGAACAGACGGACAGAGGGACATAGCTAGATCGACTCGCCCGTTGATGCTGATCAAGAATATATATACTTTATAGGGTCGGAAATGCTTCCTTCTGGCTGTTACATACTTTTGCACAAACTTAATATACTCTGTGTACCTCTGGTACAAAGTATAAAAAAGTTTTTCTCACAAGAACTATGACAGCTATATGCTTTAGTCATCCGATTTTGATTTGTTTTCTTCCATATGTTTAATAGTAGTCTTAGGGCCGACTTCTCATCTTCTAAATAGCAGCCATGAGTCAGATAAACTTCGATTTTGCTCTGTTATTTGTAGGTAGAGGGTTAATACACTCGTACAACTCATGGCTTGTGAGTATTAAGTATGCTCAACTATTTTTTGTTGAATTCAGTCTAGTCGAATATTGCCCACAAAAGTGGAAACTAGTTTGAGTAGTTGAGTGATATTGGTAATAAACTCAGTAAGTTGTGGTCTCATAAGTTATTGCATGTAAAGTTGAGTGTAAGTAATATGACAAGGGTCAGAACAGCTGTCGGCAGAAGCTCAACCGCAAGTGCAGCGGTCGTTTTGGAGAGAAGCAGAATAGCAAGAATGTGTCTGCATAACATGTTAATAGCAAAACTATAGTTTTGGTTGTGCTAAGCCAATTTATGCATATTTTTTAATCAAAATCGGGCAACTATATGTAAAAGCTTTCTTAACCACAGTTCACAATGTACGCTTGCAGCAGTCAAACTATAATTATGGAACTTTTGATGAACTTGTGATGAAACTTTAACTGTAGTCTGCCGCTGAACAGCGGCTTGTGCTGCACTTTTCAGGGAATAACCACCCTTGCATTCAGAAAACCCAAAACATGACTCTGTTTCAGCAAACTTCTGTATGAAAGGCGTGTTTGAAAGTATAGCATACTTTTGCGCGCATGTTAAAGCGTGACATTTTCCTACCAATAAGAAATAAACAAAACGAAGGCAACAAAAAACATTTCCTGTTTACATTCTTAAAATTGCAAAGTTGCAATTTATGGCGCGATTTGTTTATTTTTTTTCAAATATGTACACATGCCAGCATACACACACGTGTCCATTGCATTTGTATTTGCAGCTGCATCTGTGTGTGTGTGCTTTTGTCTGCCCCCCGTGAGTATGGTACAGATATTTTACAGCTTTGTGCGCTTGAAACGTGCCTGCTGGACATTAGTCGCCATTCACATTGAGCCTGGGTGGGTCTGTCGGAGGGGGTGGAGGCAGTAAGCACTCAACACACATTGAGCATAAGAATGCAATAATACATGAATAACCCATGAAAGCAAGCAAGCCCATGGTGGAGTCTCTATCTGTCTCTTTTCCTCTGTCTGCCAAGGAAACAATATATAAACAATATCCCGTTGCCATTGCAAGAGGTGTGATTGATTGATATGCTTTGTGGCGATACAAAGTTTTGTTTGTTTAACTAAAGAGCAAAGGAGCAATAGATTGATCTGCGGTAGTCATACGTGGGTTGTACCAAAAGTAACTGTCCCAAAGAGCTAAAAGTTTACTGAAAAATGTATTTTAAAATCGTTTCACTTAACATTGCCTGAGCTCACTTTAAAACATATTACCCCCCCAAAATTTAACTCAAACTTTCAACAAATGCTCATACATTTTGCCAACGTTACGTATACGCCCCATGGTGTCCATCATCACTCATTAGGCCCTGTGCTGGCGGTGGAGGGGCGGGCATATGCAGCTCCCACCATTTTCTACACATTCACAACTTTTTTCATGCTGCGCTCTTTTTGTTGTATTTCCATTTTTGTTTTTTTTTTTGCTTTCTTTGTTTTGTTCTGAATACAAAAAAGCGCACAATGTGCAAAAGTGTAATGAATTTTTCCGCTGTTGGTGCACACACATAAAAGAAATGGACAACAGCAAGCAAGCAAAATGGAGGAGAAGAAGAAACGGAGACGAGAAAGCACAGCTGCATAGAAATTTTTACTCTTTTTGTTCCACCAGCCACTCACAAAGAGGCGGCTAATTAATGTCATTGTTTTTTGACAGCGCCCGGCGCGTCCGTTGCATTATTAAAAATGCATTTGGTATCGCAGAGAAAGAATGGACAAGCGATGGAAAATACAAGGAGCAGGCGGCACTTGAGCGAAATATCTTGGGGCGAACAAAGACGAACGAACCCCTTTTTTTTTGTGATGTTTGGCATTTGCTTTCCCATTTCACATCACTTTCTTGAGCAAATAAGCGCCGGCGAAACGCATACAAAAGGCTGAAAGGCTGTTTGCATAACAATTTCTATTGATTGTTTTTGTTTGTATTGAATACCCGCCGTCCCCCTCGCCACTCTGCCGTTCCAGGGGGTCGTTGTCAAACAATGCTGGCAAAGTATGTTAGGAATTTCTATTATAGGCCGCAAAACAAAAGACAAAGTTTCAATAAAAACATGTGTGGGTGAGTGTGTGTCATGTTAACTGTTAATGCGTAAGCCAGACACGAACTGTGTGGGTGTTTTGGGCAAATATTATGCCATTCAATATTACTAGCTAGAGGCTGGCATGCCCAAACTATTAATTAAATATGTGAAATATTTGGCAACTATTTGCACTTTTAAGAAACTCAAGTTAATTTTCACTTGGAGGCAGACAGAAAATAGTAGATTGTACGAAAAGTCAAATTGTATAAGAATCTACCAGCTGACCAAATTGATGCCTGGTTTCAAATATTTTACTTTGACCTGGGTTGTCAACCGCCTTAGCATAAAATTTGAACTAAAAATTGTTGGTAAAATAGTTGGCAATGCCATAGTTTCTTTTAACTTTGAAATATATTATAATCTTAAATTAGTTTAATTGTACCTTAAATTTCAATAAACTATAACTGTCTTTGATTTTAGGTTGAATAAAACAATCAACTATAATTAATACATGCAGCAAACATTGATTCATTTAGCATTCGAATAAATATAAATATTAAGCTTTCAATGAATTGGTTTCTACTTCGTGTTTAACCATTCTCACATAAAGAGGATTATGTCATTTTGATTTTAGTTAAAATGAAAGTCAGCATTTCGAAATAAAATATAACCGGATTATAAATTGTTTTCAGTGACCTGTTTCGGTTATTTATCAAATGGCTTGTGTAGACGGTTGAAGGTCAAGACGTCTAATTTTTTTATTTTTCTACACACTACTTAGGTGAAATGGCTTATCTATAGTATAAAAATCAGTCTAAGCATAAATATAAAAGTGGTGCATTGGTTTATTGTAAGCAATGATCTAAAAGTTTGGGTTCTAGTTTTGTAATAGGATACTGACCACATCTAACATCCAAAACATCATGACTCAAAAGCATTTGCATGCCCGAAACGTGTCGTGATTGTAGCATGTTTTCTTCTTCTTTGGCCGCTGAAACTAATGCCCGCCACTCGCCTCTGTCCCGAGCGACATCCCACCAGAAAGGCACACTCAGCTCCGAAATATCTCCCCGCACCTGGTCGCGCCATCTCCGCTTCGGTTGACCCGGCAGGGGCGTGCCTCCGAACTCGTTCGCATGCCGACTGTACACCCGTTTTGCTGGAGCTTTATCATCCATACGGGTAACATGTCCTATCCAGCGCAGCCGCTGTTGTTTTATGCGCTGGACAAGCTTAGTGTCCCCATAGAGCTCGTACAGTTCGTGATTCATTCGGATGCGAGATTCATCGCAAACTTTTATAGGTCCATAAATCCTCCGAAAAAACTTTTCTCTCGAACACGTCAATTGAAAATAGCATGTTATCTTTGGTGAAGATGGTGCCCTTTCTGTTAGCATTTGGTCACTGGCGCAGTATATATTCCATCAGCAGATTAAAGAAGACACACGATAAGGTGTTACCCTGCCTAAAACCTCTTTTGGTATCGATAGGCTTGGAGAGGTTTTTTCCTATTTTGACGGAGCTTTGTGACCTTCTCAACGTCATCATGCAAAGTCGAACGTACTTTGCTTGTATACCAAAAGTAGACAGGTGTAGTGAGCCCACATACACTTTATATACATAAGTTATTATATACAATTAAGAACATTAAATATTCACACAGCAACAAGTATGCATGAACATTGTTGCACATAATCAAACCCATAACCCAAACACATATATATGTAACAAGACTCCTTTGCACTTGGAGCGACTTAAAACTGCCGAGCCATCACTTTGATGCAAGCATTGGACTCAAGCTCGTATAAACATCTACACACACACATTCATACTTACTCTAAGCAAAACGAAAGACAGAATAAAATTGACAAGCAAAGAGGTCACATGGTGCCTCTGCGATCACATCATTACAACAGAAACACTAATCACTAATCACTGCAACAGAATTATTGAAATCACGGATTTCCGAATGTAAGACAATACAAGGGACTTCATTATACAGGGCTTCAATGAACTTTGAGTGTCGATCTTTCTTACTTGGGTCTTCTCCAGGTTTTGTCGCAGTGTGAATATCTGCTCCGTGGTGGACTTGCAAGGTCTAAAGCCACACTGATAAGGTTCAATCAGTTCACTGATTCTCGGCTTTAGACGTTCACATAGGATGCATGATAGAACCTTATATGCAATGGGAAGGAGACTGATCCCGCGGTAATTGGCGCAAACCGCAGAGTCTGCTTTCTTAAATATTGGACAGAGTACACTTAGATTCCAATCTTCGGGCATGCTTTCTTCGGACCATATTCTGCATAGGAGTTGGTGCATGCACCTTTCCAGCTCCTCACCGCCAGCCTTGAACAATTCAGCGGGCAGCTCATCAGCGCCAGCAGATTTGTTATTTTTTAGCCTTTTTATGGCTAACCAGACTTTATTATGGATCCGGCGGGTCTATTTCTATGCTATCGATTGATGGTGTCGCTACTTCCCCAGAGGCGGCATTGTGTTCGTCATCACCTCCCAGCAGGTTGGAGAAATGTAATGTAAAATGGCTTAATACAGCCCCAAATGGGCCAAAAACCGAGCCCCTCTCAATCTCTTGGCGTGTGCGCTTCTAATTTTCGCACAACGGCAGTTTGAGAAGCTTTTGCATGGCTAATGACTACAAAGCTGGCGCCAACAGCTGAGAGGGGTGACCGGGTGTAAAGTTTATTCAAAGAAAAAACTTTTCATTAGATGTTCCGAGGCGGGATCGAGCCCTCGACTTCTTGCACAGCGGTCGCACACACTAGCCGCTGAGCCACCCGGCCACACTAGGTTGGAGAAATAGTTTCTCCATTTGTCTTGTGCCACTTGTGGGTTTGTGACCAGATTTCCGTGCTCGTCCATGCGTAGTGTGATTCTGGGCTTAAAGCCTTCGGTTAGTTGCCTAATCACTTGTTAGGATTTTCGAGTTCCTCACTCATGCGCCTTTCCTGCTCATTATTCTTCCGTCTAAAAAGGCGCATCTATTCTCTACTTTTCTTCCGGTATTGCTCCTTAAGAGCCCGCGTTGCTCCAGACTGCAGAGCTCTCCTGTACGCAACGTCTTTCTCTGCAGTGTACCGCAGCGGGCCTCATCATCGTACCATGACTGTTTTCGGGTGTTTTCGGCAAGTCCGAGAATCTCCTTGGCTACCGTACTCATAGAGTGTGAAATATGCTTCCACTGTTCGACTACACCAGAAGGTGTGTTAGACTGTGCGGCATGTGCCACACTGAGCCGTGTGCGTACTTTGGCTGCAACAAGGTAGTGATCGAGTCTATATTGGCTCCTCGGAGCGCACGTACGTCTAGAACATTCGATGCGTGCCGTCCGTCTTTCACAACGTGAACAATCTGGTTTCGTGTTGATTGATCAGGGGACTTCCTGGTCGTCGCGGTGTTCAAATTGGGTACTATTAACGACAATGTTCCGGCCCGAAGCGAATTTTATTAGCCTCTCTCCATTATCGGAGGACCGTATCGGGGCATTGTTACAGTTTTCATTGGCGGATGTAATAGACGGTAATCGGGTGCCAATTCCGAAGTTAGCCAGCAGCTTTGCGGGTGCAACGCTCTCTTACCAGGGGTTACCACGTGAAGGTGTGAGTCGACTTGAGACGCAGTAAGCTACATACATACGCCCCCATAACCACAGGAGAGTTCCTGCCTTCCAAAAAGCTTAGCACGTTAGCGTAATTTACTCTCTCGAAGGATTTCGGAATGTTTTGAGAAATCCCACTTGTCTCTCCGCTAGGTCTATTTTCAGCAGAGCTCTCAAAAACTCTCAACACTTTCAACGTGTCGGCAAAAAACTGTTTGGTTACGGACACAACGAAAACAGGGAGCGAAAGACAGTTTTAATTCTGTATTTACTCAATTCTGTTGCGCTCAGAGCAAAGACCGCATTTTTCGTTCCTGTTTCTCTCCTGACTTCCGAAGTGTTTTTTGCGTATGTGTCTTTGCGTGTGTGTCATTGTATAACGAGCGTCACACATACAAACAGCCTACCAAACGCAGAAAACAAAAAAACACTATTCGTAGACACTTATTGTGTTCTGCTCATTAGCAGACTGTTGTTAAGTGAGCGCTCGCTCAAAACAGTTGCTGTCGGAGGTTGTCGGGTGACCAAATCGTCTGTTTTGCTCAACCAAAAACACGTAACAGAAAACACATTAGGTGCGAGAAAAAGAGTTCCGCTCAGTGAGAGATCGCTTGTGCTGTGTTTGTTTCTGTTTTTCACTGAGACTGGTCGCATAGAAAAAAATTGTTAACATTAATTTTTGCGAGCTAAGGTTTTCAGACAATTTAAAACTTGAGCTCGTACCCATCGGAATGATGGTCATTGAATTGTGATAGGCATGAGCGCAATAAGCAGTCAATTCCGCTGTAGGAAATTACTCTGACACTCTGGCACCGATACCCTAAAAGTCCATTGTTAATTCAAATCAAATTAAATAATTGCAGGTTAATACATTTTTAAATTTGAATTTGAGCTATATAAAGCTGCAGTCCGGGTGTGATTACTTTTGCGCCACCTTCAATAACAAATAGTACCTTTAATTAGAATGATATTTTGCAGCTTTATTAAAAGTTTGAAAGCGTTTTATTGTTGATTTTTTTTCTAGGTGTAGATTTTTATTGTATAACTTAATTATCATCCAATTACAAATGTGCAAGTTAAGTTTTAATGTTTCAATTTGCATTTTCTATTTATTTCGATTTGTTTTACTCAACATTTTTTTACCCCTTTTACCTTTGGGTTCTGCAACAAATTCATTTGCCACTTTTGCTGTTGCTCATCAGCCGCCCGGCTTGTGCCTTCTGCTCGCTTGACTGCTGGTAATTATAATAAATAACAACTGTGTCCTGTTTACTTCATCATAATTAACATAATGGGACTTCAAGTACAAAGATGTTGACAGTAAACAAGAAAAATATGACAAGATTTTCATGTTGCTGTTGCCTTTGCCGTTGCAGGATGGGCACAACGGCAACTCTTTGGTTGCAGTCCCAAGGAGTTCCGTTGTTGTCCTTGTGCCGTTTAGCCATTTTTCCCTGTTACTCAATGTTTGTCATTGTCTCCCATCTTGTCGCTCGCGTGTGTGTGAGCTTGTGTGTGTGTGTGTGGAAGGCGACAGCTTACTCGCAGTGTCCTTTATTCGCTTTGTGACGGCTTTGTTGTCGCCATTGTCTTGTGTAACGCTCACAAATTAATGCGACTTCATTAACACTGTTTACTCGTAAAAGTGTCGTGGTCAGAGGTACTGAGAATATTTTCAAAAGAATTTCAGCGAAATATATTCAAATTTCTTAACCCGCCACAAAGGAAAATAAAGAGCAACCCAGTCAGAAAAGGCCCACAAAAAGCACTTTAAAATAATTTAACCAACCGCCTCAAAACTCCTGCTTCTGTCATTTCCGCAGACATCGCTAAAGCGACTTTAATACGCGACATGTCATTTCTTACTCTTCAACGTTTTTGTTTCGTTCTTTCCCCTTCTCTCAAATTGCTTGAGGGTCGCTGGTAATTTTTGTTAGGGGCACACCACATTCGCCCTTCTTTTCGTCCTCCCCTACATGTCTCTTGGGAGTAATTTTGCGTTTTGTATTTTGTGGTTTCTGCTACTTCGTTTGAATTTGTGTATGTTGTGTTTTTTTTTCTGCCGCGTGTCATTCCGCGTTGTTATTTTATTTCACAGAATTTTGAGAAAATTTTGCTGAGGTCTACATTTGTATCAAGCATATAGGTACTATGGTCAGAACACACTCAGAAAAATATAAAAATGCAAGGTGGGTATATCTCTGGAAATAAGGCATAGCAGCATAACTCGAGTTATGTCAAAATGGAGATTTTATTACCAATGGATTCCCCGGTATCCATTCTATTTTGTGTTAAAATTTATAACAATCGGAAGAGTGGTTACAAAGATGTAAAGGAAAAACAAAACAACATAAGTCCAAATTGCTTAACCCTCTATTGCCAAAGACCGGCTTTAAACGGGCAAAGTTCAAAACACCGTTATTCGCTTTCCTCATTCCTTTTTGTCTTCGTTTTGCGTTTTTCTAATTCGGTGAAGTCCAAAAACTAAGGTAAGTTTGAAAGTGGAACAACTCAACACATATTTAAGTCCAAATAATTGCTTCAGTAGACATGGAACGACGACAAATGCATAAGCTATCAGCTCTATCCGATGTGGAGATTGAGAAATTTTTAAATTCTATTGTTTTTGACATTGATACGAACGGAGTCCGTATGATATTTGCGAGGCAGCGGTTCTTGTCAATGAGAAAGATCAAAAAGCGATTGAAAGAGCGATAAATATGTCAGATTTTATGTTGGCTTTAGAGATTTGTGTAACTTC
Source organism: Lordiphosa collinella (assembly GCA_018904265.1). Lineage (NCBI taxonomy): Eukaryota > Metazoa > Arthropoda > Insecta > Diptera > Drosophilidae > Lordiphosa > Lordiphosa collinella. The sequence continues at coordinate 196,738 of JAEIFV010000116.1, forward strand.
AAGCGGAAGTCCTACTCCGTTGGCGAAATTGTTGTCACCCTCAACTCCGATTGCATCGAATTCACCTCAAGCACAGAAACGCAAACCCAAAGCGCCTGCTGAGCATGATATTGCTCATGCTGAAGAAAGTAAAATAGCCAAATGTTCGTTCATATTGGGGCGAGTACGCGTTTGGAACAGTTCAGAACACAATGTTAAAAAATTGGTTTAAAAAAATACGTAGCAATTTGCATTTCAACGATAATAGTAAGTTGGCCTCCAAGGATTCTGAAGACCACGATCCTTTATACAAAATACGGCCTATCTTGAATCTTTTCAATGAGAAGCTTCAGTCTGTTCCGATGAGCCAACGCTTATGCGTTGATGAACAAATGTGTGCAACGAAGATGAAGACCTTTCTTCGACAATATTCTTCTTCTCTCTTCTAGTTCCGATCTCTTGTGGGACGTAGGGCATCAACCACTCCTCTCCTCCAGCGAACTCTGTTGTTGGCCGTCGCTTTCAGTTCTCCCCAACTTTTCCCGATTCTTTGCGCCTCTTTACTGATAGTCCTCCTCCAAGTTTCTTTGGGTCTGCCACGTGACCGCCCGAGTCCGCCCAACGGGTTCCATTCCATTGCCTTTCTTGCGATGTTGTTCTCACTTTTTCGCAACGTATCCACTCTCCATATTTGCTCGTTTAAGTAGCTCAGAGCTGTAATGGAAGCTGTAATTTACCAAGTGGAAGAACCGTATAAGAGTACTGGCATTACGTTGGACATGAAGAGCCTGATTTTGAGCCAGTGTGGATAGGTCGAGCAACGCCCAACAGCTGACAGCATCCCATAGGCACATTTAGCCTTTTGAAGGCGCACATCCACATCAAGCTCCGTCCCTCCATCAACAGCGACTACGCTTCCCAGGTAGCTGAATTGCTCAACTTGCTCAATTGGCTCTTGGTCCAAAGCCTGGGATTGTCCGGAACGGATGCTGAGCGATTTTGACTTCTTCGTGTTGATTTTGAGGCCTGCCGATTTAGCTGAGGTGTCAAGGTGGGCTAGTGTATTAGTCAGGTCGCTTAACCTATTAGACAGGAGGCATATATCGTCTGCATAGTCCAGATAATATTAACCAGAACCCAATCAAACCCAATTAAAACAAAAAGTTTTTCTCACTGGAACTTCTTTTTTGACCGATCATTTATAATGCAGCTATATGCTATTGTCATCCGATTTTGACATAACTTTGTAAAATTGTGTAAATGTATATAAAATAAATATATGCCAACGTAAGGGACCTTTCCATTAAAAACAAACAAGTTTTTCTCACAAGAACAAGTTTTTCGACCGATCGTTCCTATGACAGCTATATGCTATTGTCATCCGATTTTGGCCAAACTCTGTGGAATCGTGTAGGAGCACATACAACAAATACATGCCAAATTTGAGGACATTGCCATTGAAAACAAAAAATTTTTTTTAACTAAGACTACTTTTAAGACTCTACTTTTCTATGACAGCTATACTATTTAGCTGTCCGATTTCGACCAAATGGAATAGCATGGTAAGCTAAGAAATACGTTGTTTGGAGGCGTTTCAATTGAAAACAAAACAGTTTTTCTCACTAAAACTTGTTTTTCGACCGATCGTTCCTATGACAGCTATATGCTATAGTCATCCGATCCGGCCGGTTCTGACAAATATGGGGACTAATTGTACCAAAAGACTTAAGACAAAAGACTTGGTGAGGATAGCTTTCAAACTGACGGAGGAGACAGCATAGAAACAGATGCACAGACAGACAGGGCTAAATCAACTCAGCTCATCATGCTGATCAAGAATATATATACTTTATGTGGTCGGAGATGCTTCCTTTCTATGCGTTACAAACATCCGGACAATTTTATAATACCCTTTGCAAGGGTATAAAAAGACATGACCAAACTCGACGGATCCGGACCTAGGAGTCGAACTACATCATCACTTTTTTGAGTTACCACCAGTCTTTCATACGATTTTTTTTTTTAAGTTTTTTATCACGCTTGGTTTTTATCAAAATTTAGTCAAAAATCGAAAAGCACACAAAAAGTGATTAACCTTTACAGTTGCCAAAAACAAACTACTAATCGAAATTGGCTGCTAATGAGTCTTAAAATGTGTTACAGTGTAATAATTTGAACAAACTGACAGTTAGATATGGCATAGTCATGTATCATATACACCAGAATAAATTTATAAATTAGTGCTACTATTTTCGTAAACTATTTTTATTTGCAAACATAGCATAATTTGAGGGGAAATTTTTGTCTAGAAATTATATAGAATTATAGTAGCAAATGGATCTAAATAAAAGTAAGTTCAAAATTTGGAATTTTTTTGTCAAACTCATTAATTCTAAAATTCTTCAACTATTTTATGTTCAAAATCTTTAAGAAACGATTTGGTGATTTGTATTTCAAATACCACTACAAATGTTGTAAGAAACTCGGTCATATACGACTGAAATACTCTGATCTCATCTAATTATTCGCAAAACTAGATGGATTGATAAATATACATACTATACGTTTCTTGGTACCAAATAAACCTCTAAGCACAAATCAAGATTTTAAATTATACCTAAATATATCGCTTAAATATAAATAATTTTTAAAGAAGAACTGTAAAGAACTGTTAATTTATATTAGAACTTTTCAGATAAGTGGCATTATATCAGAGGTCACGACCTTGGCGAGTGAAGCGATAATTTACACTCAGCTGTCATGCGTACCGCGTAGCTGAAGTAGCGCTGTAAGCCAATGGTTTAATGTTAATGGAATGTTCCGAACCAATAGTAATTAAGATACCTCTTAAGATAAAGCGTTTCATCTAAATGTCATAAATCTGTCAAATTCAACATCAGATCAAAAAATCGTATTCAAAGTTTGTGAAGTTTGTGTTATTTGTCCAATGCCCTTGACCGTTTCTACATAATGTTTTATGCATCAGGCGTAACGTATTGTTACACTTGGTCTTACTGGTAACTTAAGAACCTATATGGGTAATTCAACATGACATATCGTGCGTTAGGCGTAACTTATATTAGATACCATTTTATTTAGGGTTTCTTTTATGCCGCTTTTTCCATCTTAGTCAACAAAACATAGCCGTAATTTCTGCCTTAACATTTTCTTTGTGTATTTTCCCCACTTAACGCGCTGATGTAAACGCAACTTGTGAGTATGTGTGTGTGTGTGTATTTGTTTTAAGATGAGTTAGAAATATTCGTGCTTGGTTTGTTTTATGGCACCATAAATGCTTGTTTCATTGCAAAGTCGCACATTTATTTCCTTTCGGCAGCGCTTGCGGTTACAGTTTGTCCCCTTATCCCGCCCCTACTGCCCCTTTTGCCTTACATTAAAGTTGCTTTAAAGCAGAAATCGAATAACTTTACTTTATGCCTGATACGAGTTTGTGTTTATTGAAGTTTATGTTGCTGCTGCTGCTGCGCTGTGATAATAAACCCAAATGACTGCTACGGGAATTTGTGAACAAGCAACGGCAACGCAGTCAAAGCCTCCCTATTTCCCTTCCGTTTACACATCAAGCCAAGATAATCGAGGGCAGTTTGCTAAGTTAGAATCTTCCGTTTAGTAACTTTAAATGCCAATCCGCTTCTAAAAATACCATTCATCAATACTCCTAAAGAGAAGAAACAGTGAAAGTCACGGTCGCCATGTGTTCCTCGATGCTTAGAGCCTTGATGAAATCTATCAAACTGCCCTCGTACATTCAATTTTTTTTTTTGTTTTGTTGCTAAAATAATTTTCAAATTACAAAACGAGAAACCTTCTCCAAGAGAATTGAGGCTCATTACGCATGCCAGCGTTTTGGGAATCGTAGTACGAAGGCAAACGACAAACGGCAAACAGGAAGTAACGCAAAAGGACAAGTTAAATGAAATGGGCTACCCACAAGACATCGTTGCTCGGTAATGAGCTAAAAATAAGTTGCCTAGACCACCAGGAGAGCAGAACTCTGCAAGCAGGAGAAGACGTCTTGGCTCCTGCGTTGATGTCTGTGCATGGTTTATGCATTAGCAGAGCTCTCGGCAAAAGTAAACCTCAATCAAGCACGAAAGAAGCCAAGGAACAGAGGAGCAGCCGCCACCCTTTGCCCATTAACGTCTTCAGCTTCCTGTTAGTGAATATTTCAATTATTAATGCCACGCCCCCTCCTCCCCACACACACACACCCATAAAAATGTAAAGCCCTTCACCTGTTCTAGCTTTGGGTCTAGGAAACTTTAAGCTGATGACAGCGCGCGGGGAAGTACATTGCTCTTCTGATGACGTCGTTACATTTGTCGTTCCCCGTGTTGATGGGACATTGTGCATTTTTCATAATATCCCAGCAATTGTAAGTGGGAAGGAAGTGTCGCCCTGCTACATCCCACCACATTAATGCAGAGCGGGACATCCTTCTCGTCTTGTGGCCACACAAAAGTGGCTTAGCGGAAAAGTCGCTGTAAGAGAATGCAACATCTCGACGCTCCCTGTGGTCTTCTTCTGTGCGTTTTGTTAACTAATCCTGGGGGAGATTGAAAGGCAAGCTGAGTGACGGACAAACTGACTGAGTGACAGGCTGTGCGGCTGACAGTAGGATAGACCAGCACTCGAGTCTCGACTGTCGTTGACATTTAAGGCTGCTTTATGATGTTGCAACGCCTTGAGTTATGCAGTTGGAGCAACTGCCTCCATCAGCACATCAGTCGATGATACACTTGGAATTTATGGATGGAATTTATAACGGTTTAAACTTAATATAGCAAGAGTGTTTACGATATTGAGTGGTGCTTAAATTATGTTATTAGAAAACGAACCTTAATTTTATCTAAATTTAGAATTTTTGAACAATTTTAATTGTTGTTAATTTAAATTCAAAATATTTAACAAAACCCAAATAAGTATTCAACAGAAAATACGGATTTGTCTTGCAGAATCTGTCCTTTCAATTTCCAATTGGTTCTATCACTCTGCTTAGACTAGGTATGGAGTTACCTTCGAAATATGTGCGAGATCTCAGCAGAATATTTTGTGTGACCAGCTGATATACCAAGGAAATAATAACTCATCTGTGACATTTTGCCCTGTTCCGGGTTTCGAGCTTGCAGTTTGTTTTTCTAAATAAAACTTCTTTTCGGACATTACATTTCTATGGGAGCTATACAATATAGATGTCCGATTTAGACCAATTTTAGTGCAATCATGGAAAAGCATAACAAGCTGTTAATTACTAAATTTGGAGGCGATTCCATATACAACAAAAAAGGTTTTTACACTAGAAATTATTTTTCGACCGATCAGTCACACTGCAAACTTATGGACAAAATAATATGTGTGTTTTTTTTTCTTTTTTAACTCTTTATTTCTAATTCATGTCTTTTCTAAACTCAACAAATCAAAGATTTTTCAAAACTTATATTAATTGTCTTGCAACAAAAATTTAAAAAACAGTTTCACAAACCCTTTAATATACAACTAAATTAAATATTTCCTTAACTCCGCCAATTTTGGCTGGACACAATAATAGGTGTACAAATATAAATGTTCAAATAAAATCAAAATTTCACAATTTTTGGTCGTTTTATATTAAACTAAGTATCTGGCAACTAATAACCGGTATATCCGCCATTATTTAGCAATACTTTCTCCATTCGTCTGGGCATAGAGGATATTAACTTGCGACAAGTTTCAATTGGAAAGTTGATTTTTATTTTGACAAAATTTCTTTCCGACCTCTCTTTTGAGTTCACCCCAGAGATTCTGGACGACAAACAATCCTTTTAGCATCATTTCCAAATAAATTTATTTTGGTTTCGTCACTCCAATGGATATTACCTCATTTTTTCTCACACTCCGGTCCGCACTAGGTTCTACGACTTAATGCAAATTTGTTCCTCATCTGTAAATTTGCCGACCGAAGCAAAGGAACCCTGCGAGCAATCCTACCTGAGGTTTTTGCCAATCGTCGCCGACGGCCGTGGTGATACAATATTCCCATTTCATTGGAATTGTCCTGAAGACTGGAAAAGGTCGCGTTTAACTAACTGAACCTGGCGATCTTCGGTCTTAGGTGATGATTTTCTAGGTGCTCCCCGAGTTTCACCTATTTTTTCCGGTTTTAGGGCATTGGTTTCGAAGTTTTGAGAATGTTTCATTAACATGGCAATGAATTTATACGTTTTTCCTTAATCTCGGAGTCGTCGAACGATCTTTCTCTCCTCCGCACTGCAGTGACACCCACGGCCCGTCTAATAAAATTTTAATGGTTATTAAGTCCCCTTTTAGTTATATTTTCCTAATACATTACCTTCTGCAACCAAATAATTGTATTAATAAACTACAGGTTAATGTTTTGCTTCATACACCTATTTTATTGACCAGCCGAGTTTTCAATCTAACCAATAAAACAATCACCAATTTTTCCCAGAAAGCTAATTAATTCTAGGAATTCACCCAATTCGTACAGAAACAGTGTGACCATGCTAAAAAAGTATAGCATCCTTATTAAATGTTATGTTTATATCGATTTAAATCGACTTTAAAAAAAAAACTTCAGACCTATTATTTTGTCCGTGAGTGTATATCTTTGAGTAACTGTAGAATTGTGAAAAACTATATAAAATAAATATAAGCCAACGTAAGATTCGTTTCCATTAAAAACAAAAGAGTTTTTCTCACAAGAACTAGTTTTTCGTATAGTCATCCGAATTTGACCAAACTTTGTAGCATCGTGTGAGAGAATATAAAACAAACACATGCCAATTTTGAGGACATTTCCATTAAAAAACAAAAAAGTTTTTCAAACTGAGACTACTTTTCTGACTCTACTTTTCTATGACAGCTATACTATATAGATGTCCGACTTCGACCAAATTTGGAAAATTTAATACAAAAAACAAAAAGTTTTTCATTAAAACTAGTTTTTCGACCGATCTTTCCTATGACAGCTATATGCTATAGTCATCCGATCCGGCCGCTTCCGACAAATGTGCAGCGTATTTGTACCAATAGACTTCGTGCAAAGTTTGGCGAGGATAGCTTTAAAACTGATGGAGAAGATAGCATAGAAGCAGACGGACAGACGGACAGGGCTAAATCAACTTAGCTCGTCGTGCTGACGGAAATGCTTCCTTCTGTACGTTACAAACATCCGGTATAATACCCTCTGCAATGGTATAAAAAGTTTTTGTCACTAAAACTAGCCATTCGACCGATCGTTTCTATGGCAGCTATATGCTATAGTAGTCCGATCCGGCTGGTTTTCATACATGTGCAGCGTATTTGTACTACAAGATTTCGTGGAACGTTTCGTGAAGGTAGTTTTCAAACTGACGGAGGAAACCGCATAGAAACAGACGGACGGACAGACGGACATGGCTAAATCAAATCATGTAGTCGGAAATGCTTCCTTCAATGCGTTACAAACATTCGGACAATTATTGTATTTGTTTACTAAACTTACTGCTAAGACAGTTCGAAGTTGATTTTGATTATTTTTCAGAGTGTACGCCCACGAAATCGTTCCAAGTTTCGAATTCATTTACATTGGTCCTCAGGTTAATTTTGACAAATGGCTTCGATCTCCCTAATGTATTGGAGTAATTTAGCAAAATTAATGCCCTAATTAATCAGACAGCGTCCGTTTCGACTGACGCTTTCCCGGCATCGTCCCAATTTCCTCCTCCTCATTCTATTCTTGCGCTTGATTTAAAGACAATCTGCGCCGTGTGTATTGAGCTGCCTGTCTATTTAGCAATCAGTTTGTGCCCAGCTTGCCTATGTCTTGGCCTATACCAAGGGGCAGGGAAGACTCGGCGGTATAATGAGGCTTAGCTTGTAGCTTAACTTGCGCCAGGTGAGAGAAGAATACGTGTATACGCGTGGAAGGAAATGTGTGCAAACGAACGAAACGAGCACAATACGCCAATCAGCGTTGCAAATAAATTGGCACAGTTTAGGGGAAGGAGCGCCAATGGTTTGTGGAGGGGTTGGGGCGGAGTTGGCAGTAGACAGGTGTGAGTGTGCGGAAAGTCGATTGTGGTTTGATCTAATACGTAATGTTTGTGATTTAATGCTGTCGATTGCGTAACAGATTGACAGATGACCCCTCCGGATGAAGTGTACATTTCGAAGCCAGATGAGTCAGGGCTTTGAGCTCTCTACTTTTTGAAAGGTTTAAAACTTAAAGTCTTTTGAAGTAGAAGAGTAAGTGACTTGCTATTTCTATTTATGACTCATGGCAATTATTAAGGCAATTCAATTCCTTCTATCTAAATGTCGCACAATTTCTTAAAAATTTAACGAGCAAGACCACCGGAAACTTGAGCCAGCACAAAATCATTAGATCAAAATTATCAACGACAAACGCACGATACGCCCCAACATTTTATTGCTTAATTATGTCATTAATAACGAAATCATAACTGTCACAACAGAAACAAGAAAAAAAGGAGCACGCCCAATTGGTAGCAAAAATATTTAGCAATTTCCGGGGAGTGGCATGCTGATAAATTCACTCGAAAATAATTTAATTTTGTAATTTTGTCGTTACTTCGCTACGAACCAGACAAGAACAGCCCCGACAGGACGAGGACGAGCACGTGGCGTCACCGTTGCCTTCTCAGGCGCATAATTTTTCCACTTTGCCTTGCCGAAAATTGGCATAAATGTGTTTTTAGCATTGACAAAACGCTTTTTCTTTTTTATTTTTGGCATAAACACAGCGTCAGCCGCCATATCGATATCCTTGATCTAAATTGTGCACAACCGCAAGGCGATCAATAAGAAACCAAAAGCAAAAAAAATACTTGTAGTTCTCAGCTTTTAACTCCATTACGAAATTACCAAGTTGTAAAAGCCAACTTTAATAGGCGTTTGTTTAAACAATTGCGGTTGCCTTTTGTAATTGCGTTGACTGCTGTGCATCGTCAACTTTTTAGCTGCTGCAATTGCAGTTTTGTCGCAAAACATTTCGTGCCTCGTTTTTTTTTTGTGCTCGGTTAGCATATTCTTCTTTTAATTTCGCAAATTAAATATTTAATGAGCTGCGCTGAGTTGGCAGGAATTGGAGAGTTCTGTGTTGCCACTGCGACACTCTCATTAGACGGTCTCCCTGTCTCTGTCTCTCTGAGTTGTGAATAATTATGCCTGACTGTGACTCTGTGTCTCCGTCTAATTGCTCTGCTCTTATTCAGCCCTCGGATAATAGACATTAAAATTTGCTTGAACTTGTCGACTTTTGCTGCAGTTTCCTTTAGGTAATTTGGTAGTCATCTTGGATTTCAAGTATTAGAAGTGTGGCTACTCAATTTGAACAGCTGCTCAATCAGTTGGCTTAATTACGCATCAGTTAAGAATCTTATCGCTCGGTTTTCTCCTTCTCTTTTAAATGGTTGTTGTTGTTTGACAAATTACTGCTGATGCAAAATGTGGGCCCTCCTGGCTTAAATGCATGCAATTGTCAACCAGCAGCAAAAAGACAAAAAAAAAAAAACGGCGGACTTAAAAGGCAAATAGTTTCCATTTCATGTGGCCGGGTGTGGTGCAGCGGGTAGTGTTTGTGCCTGCTGAGCAGGATTTTCTTGGTAAAACTTACACACCCGGTCACCTTTACTAGCTATTGGTGCCAGCTTTGAAGTAAGTAGACTTAGGCGTTTAACTATAGGTCCCATTTTCTTGTGCGAAAATTATCAGCACACATTCCAATATATTGGATGTGCTCAGCGTTGACTTGTGTAAAGCCAAGTATAGTTTTAATCTTTTCGGACCAATTGCTCAATGTCCGGTTACTGTCCGGAAGGTAAAGCCGAATTTGAGTGTCTAGTGCTGTGTTTGGTTGTAACCGTAGGAACAAACTAAGCCGCAGCCTTATGTTCTGGTAAAATTTTTATGTTTTAACCTATAGAAATATCGATATTTTTATAGTTAGACAAACTGCTGGCTGCAACACACCAAAGAATACAACAGAACAAGGAATAAATAATGCACTAAATACTGAACTGGACGATGCCAAATTTGTTCAACGATTCATGTTGGTAAAATCCACATGTAAAATAATGCTTGTTAGGACTAGCGATCAAGTGGGTTCCCAAAGAAACTGTTATAACCTTATCTTCAACTAGCCTCCGACGACTACACGTAGAGTAAAAAGGGTATACAAATGTCGTGCAAATGTATGAAACAGGCAGAAGGAAGCATCTCCGACCCCTTAAAGTATATATATTTTTGATCAGCATCAACAGCCGAGTCGATATAGCCATGTCCGGTTGTCCGCTTTTGTATACACAGATAAAGAATATTTCAAATTTTGGTAACGCCCCCTCCCGGCCCCACAATGCCAAATAACTCCTACAATTTTGACGATATCATGCTCATATTTTGCAGTGTAGTATGCCCAATATCTACAATCTCTGAAAGTTTCATAAAAAAATAGCCGTATGCGCTGTTTGCTTACATAATATTGAAATGTTCTTACTTATGTTAATGCTCTGTTAACTAACATAGAGGAAGACTATACACATTAATTTCCCTGAGTAACGGGTATATCGAAGTCGGGCGGGACCGACTTTAACGCTCTCTTTAGCCTACGTAAAAAGAATGATTTCATCCCGGCAGCGGTATACCCACATTTAAAAGTATATTTTTACTTACCCTTACTGGGACATATACTCGGAACGTCGAAAGACTGCACTCACTGACATCTCTGCCAACAGCACCACAGCTCGAATGCTAATGCAGCCACAACTCGGAGGCAACGCTTGTTTATGATTCAACGAAGTTTGTTGAAAATCGGATAACTAAGTAGTGTAGCTGCCATAGAAAAATTAAGGCCTGAAAACACATCTTGGTAAGAAAAACTTTTCAACGGAAACGTCCTTAAATTTGGCTTTTATTAATCACTAGCTGAATACCCGGCGTCGCACGGGTTCTTATGATTCTTAAGAGAGCAAATATATTCAATCTAGTGCAGGCTGCATGTCGGTTTAAGCATTTTGGACCGTTCGATCTTTTTCTCCATATAAACGTCGTCATGATAATCTCAAATCATGAAATCATTTTGCAAATTTCTTGACTTTTTGACCGTTTGGTTAATACATCCTATTTACCCGTCTACAATTGCCGTCTATCAAATCTTCACAAAAGTCCAGTCTCAAATCAAAAATTTGCAAATTTCGCAATATTTTGGTTCATGTAATCTACAGCTTCCATTTACCAGCGCCTTCAATTTCAATTTCTTCAATTTAGATACCTTCACGGGCAAGCGTCATCAAAATAGAGCATTTTGCAAATTTCGCGGTTCTTGGATCATTTTCCGCCCATATTTTCTACTTGGAAACCTTTCCGTGCAATCGTCGAACCAGTATCCAAAGATTTACCGAAACCGCAAATTTTTTAATTTTCGCGGTTTTTTGAGAATTTTCTGCAAATTTCTTCAACTTAGAAACCCTCCCGAGCAAGCTTTCTATTCATTCCCCAAAGTTTGATTGCAATCGGATGAACGGTATAATTTTGCGAATTTCGCGATTTTTGGACCTTAGAAACCTTCGCGGCCAAGCGTCTAACCAAACGTCTGACCAAAATTTCATCGCAATCGGATGAACGGTATAGTTTTTGAATTATCGCGGTTTTTGGACTATTTCCCGCCCATTTCTTGAAATCAGAATCCTTCACGCGCAAACATTGTCCAAACATTCTCCAAAGTTTTACAACAAATGACCATTTTGCAAATTTCGCGGTTTCTTCTACTATCAAACCTTCCCTGGCAAGCGTCGATCAATTTTCCAGAGTTTTAGCGAAAACGTAAATTTTGCAATTTTCTCGATTTTTGAACCGTTTTCCGCAAATTTTTTCAACTTAGAAACTTCCTAGGCAAGCGTTCAACCATTCCCAAATTTCCATTGAAATCGGATGAACGGTATAATTTTGTAATTTCGCGGTTCTTGGACCATTTCACAGACATGAGTCATAGCCTATGACACTTTCCAGATCGACATGAACTTGCTGTGAAAAATTCGTGAAGATCGGTTCAGCGGTTTAGACGCCCATAAGGGGCAAACATACAGACATACAAACATACAAATATACAAACATACAGACATACTTTCACTTTTATATAGATGTATAGATTAAACTTAGCAAAAAACCACTTTACGTTGACTTAAAACATGTTTAAATACCGAATTTCAGTTGTCACTTTTATATTCCCAATTCCCGAAATTGCAAATTGAGAACTACTAGCGATCCTATCTAAACAACATGCTAAGAATATATTGCTGCATACCGTGAGGCAGACGGTATGGTATCGATATGAGTAGTATTTTTTTCGTGTAGCAAACAGCGTTTGCGATGGCGCAATGCGTTGAGACGGCATTCCAGTCGAGTGCCCCGACTCCAAAATCCCTGTGCCCTTAATTTTGAGTCTTTTCAATATTTTTTTTTCGAAATTTTCCACATCTGAAACAAATTTGATCTGAGAATGGTATCGACGCGGTCATAGGGACAGACCGACGGGTAGACGGACATACATAGCTATATCGATCAAAAACATATATACGTAATGTTTTCTTCTTTCTGTTACATACTTTTGCACAACTTCATAATCCCTCTTTACCCATTTTCAATCGGTACATGGTATAAAAACCAATTTGAACTATTTTAAATTTTAAACTTAAGCATATTAAGACTTAAGACACGAATCGGCGAAAACGTTTTCTTCTTCTATTCAGTAATTTTCTTCTTCGGTTTTTAAGAAGGAATCTTCTCGAGCCCGAGAACTCAATCATTCTAGACTTCAAGCTTGATGACGAGGAAAGTGCGGGGAGCCAAAAACGGAGAGCGCGAGCAACAAATGCAAACAATTCTCACTCTCGCTCTATGTATTGGCTGGCACTGGCACCGTCAATTTATAATACGACTTTGAATCCGCGGTAAACACTCGTGGTGTGGTGCCGATGGCTGAGCGGCTGTGTCAGTGAGTGTAGGCTTTCGAGCTCCCGAGTTCGAGTCCCAGTAAGGGTAAGTAGAAAATAAAAAAAAATAAAAAAAATTTTTAAATTTATCACAACAAAAGCAATGGGGTGGGGTGGTTGGTATTGTGCTAAATAAAGAGCTTTGGATCTAAGAAAGATCTTTAAAATATCTGCTGGGGAATGCAGTTTTCACGATGTAAGATCTAAAGGCTCTTTCCTTTGACACTTTTTCCTTGTTTAAGCTCGTAGTTCCATATAAGTACTATTCCCTGATGGAAGCATATTAAATTTCACAGTAAGCACCGGCCATTACATTATTTTACTTGCCGTGTTGTTTGTTCCACCCTTTATCGATTGCTCGATACGTGGAATTGCGCTTAATTATGGACTCGACTGGGCCATCGCACTGGTAACAATAACGTAAAACCCATATGCATATGGAATTTTACTGCGAATTTTAAAATGGCATTGTTTTTCCAGAGTTTTCTTCTCTTTTCTCTTTTTTTTTTTGTGAAATGTAAAATGTGCATTTCACATGCAATTGCAAAATTAATTGTATACTTTAAAGAGAACCGCGTGCCAAAGCCAAACCGCAGAAGTTGAAGTAGGATCCACCTAAGTGCAATGGAATAGCATGGCCCACACAAACACTCAGACACATACACATATACACAGGTCGCGACGCGCGGAGCTTTTGTGCAATGGTCTTGCAAATCGAATGTCAATTTTCGACTCATTTCACGGAACACTTGAATTGGTTTGCAGCTGCGATGTTGCTGCTGCTGGTAAAAGTAGAAGAAGCGCTTTTCGTTGTGCTTAATCGTAAAACTTCTGTTTTCGATGGCCTCGACGACAAGCTGGGCTAGGCCAGCCAGAGTCAGCCTGGCCAGGACATGCCACTACGGGTATCCTACTTCTTTTGCTGCTGCTTTTTGCCCTGCTTTGTTTTTCGCTGGCTTTATTACAGCAGCCTCCACGCCTGGCCATTGGACAGCTAGGCGAGGGTTACTCTTAGATTAGTTGGGGAGATGTCCTTACTAGTTCAACTAGGTGTAACATTGAGTTATTTCACTTTAATGAAAATTTGTAAAAGCAGCGACTGGCTGGTAAAATGAAAAGAGATAATTTTGATTACAATGTTGCGGATGAATGGGTCAACAAAAATGACAGCTACCTGAGAATCAGATAATCTGCAATGAGTGAATGGTTGTAACATCACTTTGTAAGTAAAAGTGGTTTTCTCTGACAAATACCGCTTAGACTAAGCCAGCCAGTCAGTAAGTTAGATTCCTAAAAAGATCAACACATTTTGATACTAATCGATCCACCCGATAGAATGGTTGCATATGGCTATGGTCCCTGTGTCGCCTGCTGCTTTTTGTCGTAATTGCGCGTCTCGCTGTGGGTTGGTTCGGTTTGGTTTGAGTCTGTCGTTCGCTTAATGCTTTCAAGTTTCAATATATCGTCAATGGGCGCCACATACTTCAACTGCAGATAGCGCACCGCGCAGTTCAAGGCTGGTGGATAGCGAGGCTGCCTGCTGCTGCCTGCTGCCGCTGTGGCTGTGGTTAAACCCCCTAATTGCGTGCCCCGTGACACCGCAGCGCACTCGAGTGTCCCGAAAAGTGTGTCAACTGTGTGTGTGTGTGTGTGTGCAGTGACCAGTGTATGTTGCCATTTCTGAATCGCTTAAGTTGTTGCTGTTTCTGCGGTCGATTTTCCATTAAATCGAATCGAGTGCTGGGCTCTCTCTCGTATTGGTTTTGTGGTCATATCGCCCATTCTCCACTTGACATCTCTTACGTACGGTAGTTGTAATGGCCCCAAAGTGGAATCAGGGAAATGTTGGGTATTTCAGCTGTAATTGTCAAAGCTTATGGTGAGCCAAGAAGGAAATGAAGTCACGAAACTTTCTTCATTCTCCATCATTTATAAAAGTCGAGTCATAAATTATTCCTAACTAACACGATTTGCAGCATTTCAGGGTAGTGATGAAAGTGACTGCAGAACAGATAAGAAGGTAAGTAAGCAGCCGCTGCATAAAAGAACTGCAAAAAAAGAAAGAAAGATTGCTATTTTGATGACAAAGTTCATCATCACTTGAACAATAGTTTGAAGCATAGCTAATTTTTAGTAGCTGCACGTCTAAATGGCATCTTATACATTTCTGTGCGGTGGTTAAGTTGTGTTGAGCTGTGTTCATTTTCGAAAAATTTGGAACATTTGTTTTTAAAAATTTGAGCCATCATCTTGTTCTTACTTTTGAGTGCCGATTTCCCGAATCCGGGAAAATACGATTCCAATTATTTCGCGTACTTTACTTACAAGCCAAGGTTTAAGTGAAACGGATGGGAAAAAAATTTTCCAAACATTCTACACAACTGAAGCAAAATCTGTGCCAAGTCTCAGTTGAGCCAAGAGATTTATATATGTACTAGCTGACCCAGCAAACATTGTTCTGCCATATATGCAGAAGTATGTAAAAGCCATAAGTGAGCATTTTCGACCCTATGAAGTATATATATGTTTTGATCAGCATCAACAGTCTAGTCAATATACAGGGTGGCTGATGAATGTTGCTACATTAAGAAAGTCAAATAATTTTTTTTCAGTGTATGGAATTCATTTTTATTCATGTTAAAGCTCATTCAATTTTTTTAAATATTGCTTAATTAGATCTAAAAATAATTGAATTTAAATGCCCCCCTGCTCGTTGATGCATGTGCGGCATCTTATCAAAAAGTTGTTCATTACTGCTTGGAGAGTTGACACAGGAATAGCCGCAATTGTTGCTCGAATGGATTGGCTTAGTTCATTTAAATAAGTCGATTTTTTTTTAAAGACTTCCTGTTTGCAATAACCCCACAAGAAAAAGTTAGGTGCAGTAAGGTCAGGCGACCTGGGGGGGCCAACGGAATGTGGAGTTTCTGGATATCAGCTTATTGGGAAATTTTCGTAGCAATTCTGTCTTAACAGGCTGGGCTAAGTGAGGAGTTCTCTTGCTGAAACCAGACAGACTTGAAAGGAATTCTCTTTCGACTTAATTATGGATAGAAAAACTCTCTCAACATGCTCGAGTAACGGTCTCCAGTAACAGTAACGGTGTGACAGTTTTCTTCGAAGTAGCAGGGTCCGACGATGCAGCGTGATGAAACTGCACACCACACTGTGACACAGAGTGGATGCAATCCCGTCTCATGGAGTATCTGTAGGTTGGAAGCACTCCAAATGCGACAATTTTGTTTGTTTATGTTGCCGTTTAAGTCGAAATGGGCCTCGTCAGACATAAAAAGACAGTTCAACATGTTTTCCTCTTCCACCATTTGAAGCATCTTCAGGCAATATTCCAAGCGAATCAGCAAGTCTGCTGCGTTCAGTTTGTTGGCCATTTAAATTTTATATGGGAATAAGTTCAAATCATTGTGCATATTTGACTGCAATGACTGTCTACTTAAACCCATTTGAGCAGATAAGTTCCTTGTCTGAACTCTTAGGATTGTTGTGTATGGCTGCAGCTACCGCAGCGATTGTTTCCTCCGTTCGAACTGTAGGGTTTCGATGGTAAGGTCTTCTTTCGACTGTCCCACGCTCGGCTAAATTGTTAACAAGTCTCTTTATGGTCCAGCTGGTCGGAGGATCGCCGCCAAACTGCGCTCTTCTTTTAACCGAAACTACGGACTCCAGGGCGTGATAGCGGCGGACAATCCAAATTCTTGATTCAGTGTCCCAATTATCCATTTTCCATAAATTTAAGGACCAATCTACAAAACAAAAAAAATTAAGTAAATTGTGGTAGCAGCTTTCATCAGCCACCCTGTAAGATTCCACAAAGTTTGGTTGAAATCGGAAATCTATATAGAATATCTCCCCTAGAAAAGCAAGGTTCGAAAAGTAGAAAAACTATTATGTTTTCGATGGAGGCTATCGCCTGACGTATAGCTGACACATAGTGCACAAACTCTGGAAAGCTGTGCTGGTCGGCCAGGCCGATGGTTACCTTAAACCAGAGGCTGGGCATAGGCAAGCTCTCAAAAGCAGCGCAGTCGGATCATACACAGTACAAGCAGTAAACGCGTCGCTGCGCTGCGTGTTCGGCTCTCGTTTAACTGCGTCGCGATTGAATCAGATTTTGCGCTGCTCTCACACAGACACTGGGATTGTATTTTTTCCCGGACCCTGCTCTTAACTGACGGCCGAATGGCCTTGCATGCATACCAAATCTGTCATAAAATTGTACACATTTTTAATATTCTTTTATAATAAGAACATTTAAATCCACTTGTAGGACTAGTCCATCAGTATGGAAAGCATAAATTGGTCAAGTTTTATATTTATCACAGTGCACCGTACAAGACATTAAATTTGAGTGCAGACTTTACGCCCATGGGCTTAATGGCCGCACATAAGTCCCAGAAATTTCTGAGTTATAGTATTTTAAAGTAATGATTTTAAATATTTGGGTCTATTTGATAGAGGTATAACTTTACTTTGCCAAAGAACGCTTATATTTTCATGAATTATTTAAGTACCGCATACAAAAAAAAACAGTACATTTTTTTAGACATTTTGCTCAATGAATTATAATCTAAAGTATTACGAAAAAACCTTGAGTTTATTTGGGTGATCGGTAGTTTATATGCTGAAAACAAAAAATGAAGTCACTTTAGGGTCGCCGAGAAGTCAGCAACAGTTTCTCAAAGCCGATCTCGTTCGTAGTGGAAAAGTAGAGATTTTTTTAAGTCAACCATGTTTACCAAGTTAAAATTTTCCAAAATGACGAATGTTTTTTTAAACATATAATTATAAATATCTATTCTTCTTTACTTTTTTCTCTTTGTCATGCAATATAAATCCCTGATGTAAGCTTTCGCCACTAGTCGCTTCACACGCCTTTTTTCTCATTTGCTCTCTGCCTTTCGCTCGCTTTACTCTCTTTATAAGTTTGTCAAAGTTAAATTATGATATTTAGTTTTTAGTTTCTGTAGCGTCCGAAAAGCTAGACACACACACACACACACATGTATGCGCTTGCCCCTTTTCATCCTTGCCCTTACCGCAAGTGGGTGAGTATGTGTGTGTGTGTGTGTGTGCGAGTGGATGTATTCCAAGGCCTTAGATGTTGGTTCTCTCTCGCCTTCATGTCCTTTGTGCAACCAAGTGCAAAACTTTTCAATGGGCAACCGAGTGGAATTGACTGCACACGTAACCAACATACGCGCCCTAACCCCACCCTCTATTTTCTTCGACTCCTTTCCCGGCGCTTTTGTTTCAAAAGACTTTTTAACGAATTTCATTTAACAAACTGCGGTGACTCCCGGCTCCCCGGACACATACATAATAATAGCAGACGGTGTCACAACAACTGGGAATAAATGTACCCACTCGTAGATTATTTATGGACGCGCCAGCCATTACCCATTTTGCGTAAATTGCATTTTATTTTAGGTCTTTGGCGCAACTTTTGCTCGTTTTCATCAATTTGCATTAAAGAAGAAATCGTTAAAAAAGTTTAACGACAAAACAAATTGCCAACTCTGCAGCGTTGACATATCTGCTTTTCGTTTTTCTTCCTCTGTTTTTCTCCACTTGATGTATTTATTTATGCGACACGCGAAATGATAGATTTCTGCTCTTCACATATTTATCAAAAAAACAAAATAAAGGAGAGCGGAAAGCGACAAAAGTCGGAGGTCGCAGCGAATACGAAAACAAAGCGTTAAGCTGGGCGACGAGTTGGTTTCGGACAGCGTCGAACATGACAAGGCGCTACTCGTGGGGATTGTGTTGAAGTACAATAGAGTCGAGGGTGGATCAATAAGTTTCTGGCTTAGCTGCCAGGAAGTGCAAGCTTATCCTTAAATTTCTAGCCAATTATATGGGAAAGTTTCTTTCTTTGAGTTGAGGATTGTTAATTTTTCTGAATAGGTTCATTTCCTTTTGTGTAGGTCTCCAGTTTTTTAGGCAGAGACTACAACGTTAAGTCTTAGAAATCCGAATAAAATCAAATTATCTTAATTACTGTAGAGATTTTAAAACTAGATCTCATGGAATATTTTTGTTTGAGTGTATGCGAATAAAGACGAGACTAGACTGAACGAAGACCAATTTGTTTTCGTTTTTGAAGTGAAATTATACTTCAGCCCTATTCGATTGCGTGAAGAGGTATCGGATGGCCTGCTGATTCATGACATCTCCAATCAACGTCCTTTTCGATGTCTCTAAGGTAGCATTCGGCTCCGGTATTTAGTCTTCATATTTTGGTCTGGACCACTGTTACTTTGCTCAGTTGAGTCTTCGCTGCGATGACATAGAAGATCTGTAGAGGAAAACACTTTACCGGAATCCGAATGACTGCATTTTAGGACCTTGCTCCAGCGTGGCTTCTTGTTTTTGGATTTCAGGCGCTGTGCCTTGTTTACCACTCTCTTGAGCTGTGGCCTTCATGTGTTGTCTTCCATCCTAGGTGAGCCCAATGTGCGGGAAACTACAATCAGACAAAAATGGCTCTCTAAATCGTAGCACTCATTTCTTACATCTATTATGCGCTTCAACGAAAATTTGATCGTTCTAATACAACAGTCTTTCGACTGGGCTTGCTGCTAGATAACTTCAAAAATACTTTGTTACTATGATTTTGTAGCTCACTGTTGCGAGCGCTTGATGGTCGTGTGCGCTAGGATGCAGACGTCCGCGTGTTCAGTCTTCGGGGTCTCGAGTCTGCGTCTCAGTCAAAGTAAAGTACAAATAAAACATATTTTCTCTGGGTTTTGAATAAGGCTATGTCGTCGGCGAATGTCATTGGGGTTCTCAAGCGGAATGCTCTTGGTTCTGGCCATTGCGTTCGTGTTTTGGGAGTATAGCGTGGGGCCCAGAGGTCTCTCCGTCGTTAGGTACTGTTGGGGCGGGAGAAGATCCTCGATCTTCTAGAGACCTTCGTGCCACACTCTATCGAAGGCCTGCTAAAAGGCATGTAGCCACCACAGACCTTTCAAAATTGTAGTTCACTTCACGATGTTGTTTTAAACTTGGATCAAGAATGTTTGATGTCAGAGTTCGGTAAGAATGAAAATTTATGATCCAATATTGAAATTTTTGATTCAAGTATGCACTTTTGATCCCGATTTTCTTGATCCAAGAGTTACAATACTTCAAGCAAGTGCAAAACATTCTCAAATCAAGTAGAATAATTCTTGAATAAGCGTTCTTAAGTCCGAGATTGCTTATGCTTTGAAAACCAAGAATGTTCGTTCTTGTATCAAGAGCTCATTAGGTTAAAGTGTAGATCTTTCACTCTTGAATCTTGAGCTCCACTGATTGAAATCTAAGGGCTCCCATATTCCAATCAAACAACAATTTAAAATCATTTGCTTTTTATTTTTTGTTAAATTTTATTTCATAGAAAATTAATAGTCAAACTATGTAGCAAGCATTAGACGGCTCGAGGAATACACAACAGAACTAAGCAGCAGCAGTCTTTGCCTGTCAACCATCCAATAGCCTTCTCTCCACACCAGCAATGCCATAACTGGTTGGGAATTCCAAAGAAACTTTAGTGAGGCGGACATAACTCTATTCTATTCTCTCAAATGTGCTTGCTCTCCTCTCTTAGTTTCCTTACCTCGCTCACCTCGCCTAAAAACACTTGACTGAGAACAAATTTTGCTCGATTTCAACAGCGAAATTTTTCAACCTACCGGAGAGGAAGAGAAGGCAGATGAGACTACAAATAAGGCAACCACGTCGGTTTTTTTAGTTTCGGGAACCACAGACAAGCCGAAATATTGTGACCGAAACTCGACCACATACAGTAAGAAGAACAGTGGATGAGGAAACAATAGCCCCAATACATCAGGATAGCTCTGACACAACATCCACTAAACCAGCCACTACAACAACAGGAACATGTCGCCATTGTGTTGGTCGTCTTAATCTATATATGTGTGGGGTCCAAGGATTCCATTACAATTTTCTTCAATGTTAACACAATATTCGCGAACAGCTAAAAAAAATTCAGGAACGTTCTTTTTTTTGTGGCTGTGAGATTTTCATGACTCATACGGAAGCCGAACTGGCATTGGAATAGAGATATAAGGACATATCGTACATCGAGTATTTTTCGAAGAATAAAATGCTCGAAGATCTTTGAAGGGTGTAATGGAGGCTAATCGTCCGGTACGACTCCAATGCATTAGGATGAGAAATGGCTTAGCCTCAGAGAAACTAAGCACCAAGAATAGTATGGCCTTGTCTGGGAGGAACTTCATCGTCCTGTTGTTTATGGTATCGATGCTTGTTGCTTTAATTCATCAATTGCCATTGCGAGGTTGATTGGAGCAATTGGGCACCGCTTGGAGGGGTCATAGAGAGCTTCACAGACCAGTTTGTACCAGGAGGGGCGAGAAGGATTCGTACGACTGGAACCGCTCTTCCAAATCTTTCACGCGTTGATATAGCCAGGTAATTTAGCTCAGGTACCATCAGGAAATTGCCTTCAGGGTAGCGTCTTGTACCTTTTGCAGGAGCACCCACGGCATCTTTCGTGGTTTTAACTTCCATATTGAGGTAGACCGGGTGTGGCTCAGCGGCTAGTGTGTACGACCGAGCAAGAGGTCGTGGGTTCGAACATCTCATGAAAAGTATTTTCTTTCAAAAAAACTTACACACCCGCTCATCTTCACTGCTGTTGGCGCCAGCTTTTGGAGTGAATTTGCCATGAAAAAGCTTCTCAAACTGCCGTTCGGATATGTCTTTAATATCCTTTTAATTATCCAACGGAGCTAAAAATCTTCCAAAGGATATGAAAAATGATCATCCTTTGCGCGATTTTTAGCTCCGTTAGATGATTAAAAGGATAAATATATATCCAGTCCAAATGGATCTTTTTTGGATCTTTTTTTCTGTGAACTGATGATAAAACCGTAAAGTGCTTGAAACGTCTGTATGGGAATTATTTCAGTGTTGCTGGTTTCTTTATTAAGATTTTATTACTTTCAAGACCTCGAGCAGCTAAAAATAACCCCTCAGAAAAAGCATATTGTTCATTACAATTCCAATTTCGCGTTGTTTCTGGCTGTAAATGTACCCCACTTAATTCTCAGGTAGGGGAGCGGATTTTTTTGTTTTTTTTTTTGTTTCGTGGAGCGACGCGTGTTGAATGTTAAAAAATTCGTTGATAAATTATATGACACGGGGCGTCATGTGTCACAAGGAAGAACGACGCCAGCAAATATAGGCGCAAGGTTAAAAAGTGTCTGTGCTGCTGTCAGATTTCCATTTCTCAGGGAATTTGTCTAGCTGAGGCTGCTCGACTGCACAAATATTTCAACTTTATGGCTTTAATATCCTGAGTTGCTTCTGCTGCTGCTGGTGCTGGTGCCAATATCCTGCCTGCAGTTTGCTAAAATTCAAAAGGATCAAAGTGGAGCCACGTCGCTCTGCTCATATTAACTTAATATTTTTTCGTCTCCTTCGCCCCCGGCTACATTATGAGCTTGTTTGTATGGGTATGAAATGACATTTTAATGCCACCTTATATTTTCATTGTGTGTGTCGCCCATCCCAGCCACCGAGCAGCTAGCAGCAGGCAGCGAGAAGCGAGCAGCGAGCAGCGTTTTGTGGCAACATGTAAAATCCATTTATTTTGACATGAAACACATAAATCTATATTTGATCCATTTCTTTCTCGCACCTCCCCCACACACTCACTCACATATATATGAAGGTGTAAAGTCATTTCCTGGGCTATAGAAATTCCCAGCGCCAGCATCTCGGGCATTGTCTGAAACTGAAATTGACGTTTGTTATAGAAAATGACATTTATGCTTTTCAATTTCACGTTGCGTTCACTCGCATTAGTGGAACTGCCCCATCCACTTTGTGGATTTTCCTCTGGATGCTCGCTATCGATAATTGCATTTTGATTTCAGAGTCAAACGCAGCATTTTGTTTGAAGTGTGCAAACATAATTGATTATCCACTAAAGATACTCCGTGCTCGCACAGCCACAGTTTGAGGCAGTGCATCTAACTGAAATATAAACACTGCGCACAGCCACACCCCCCTCTGCCAGAGACAAGTGTATGTCATTAGTTCGGTACATTTTGGGTTCATCTCTCTCTCCCACACTCCGTCTCGCTGTGTGTAGTATCTGGGACCCTGCTGCTAGTTTGTGTTACAAATTTGTTGCCACTCTGAATGCTTTACTCCTTTTGGGTAGATAAGCTATGTTATGGCTGTCTAATGTAATTGAAATTTCTGGTCTGTGGCATCTTCAAACACTCCTTTGAATTGGTTACTTGAATTTGCTAGCTTATTTGGCTGTAAGTAACTGTGGTACCCATCTGGCAGCGAGCTTAATTTGAGGTTGAAGTGGGTAACAAAGCCGCAACTTTATTTAAAACCTTAAGGGAACAGTACGAAATTAGGGACTTGTGGCGTTAAAGGGTTTGCAGGGGAATTAAGAAAGCTTTTACTTACTTCGACAAATCGAAAAAGAATTAATTATAATATAAATTAGGATTTCGTAAGTCTTGACCTGCGAGGATTTCATAGATACCTAAGCACTTTAAAGCTTCAGCCGACAGAACGTCATAACAAAAGAAATGTTAAATAAGTTGCTGACTCAGAGAAAACACAATATGTAAAAACTACCTGGAAATGTAGGTTTTCTACACGTTTGACATTACGTTTATGTTGTTTTTCTACTTGCCGCTTTTACTTTTCTCATATCTACATGCCACGCTTAGGGCTTAAAATAGAGACCAAAACCGTAACCAAAACAGTGACCGAAACAGTGACCAAAACAGTGACCAAAACAGTGACCAAAACAGTGACCAAAACAGTGACCAAAACAATTACCAAAACAGTGACCAAAACAGTGACCAAAATAGTGACTGAAACAGTGACTGAAACATTGACCGAAACAGTGGGCGAAATAGTGACCGAAACAGTGACCGGAACATTGACCAGAACAGTGACTAAGCAGCGAACAATTAATGACTAAAATAATAACCGAAACAGTGACCGAAACATTGACCAAAACAGAGACTAATATAACACCCGAAACAGTGACTAACGCAGTGACCAAAGCAGCCACCAACACAGTGACTACACAGTGACCAAAACAGCGACTTTAGTTTAGTTTTCTTCTTTGGTTTCTTTTCTTCTTCTTGGGGTTTGAAAGTTTTGTTAATATTGGTTTTTGTTGTTGTGCTTAGTGCTGGTATGGTTTTCTTTGTGAGTGTGGTTGTGTGATTTTTACTCTTGTTTTCTTGGAGTTCGGCTTTTAACTCGTCTAACTTTATTGTTAGTTTTTGGGCATCTTCGCACTTTGGTGGTTTACTGGATCCATATTAACCATTTTATTCTGGCTATCTCTTTTTTTAACCTGTTTTGGTTGCCTCCTTTCTTAGAGGGACGTTAATGATACTCCTTTTTGTCACTTTTAATTCTTTTCTTGTACTCCTCTATCGATATTCTTATCGACATTTTGGGGAGACAATTTTCACACACACGTAACCATTTTACTCACTCAGACATATTCCTTCCTCTGTTTACGGGGTGTTCGCGATGTCATCCCCAGGTA
Source organism: Lordiphosa collinella (assembly GCA_018904265.1). NCBI lineage: Eukaryota > Metazoa > Arthropoda > Insecta > Diptera > Drosophilidae > Lordiphosa > Lordiphosa collinella. The sequence continues at coordinate 221,311 of JAEIFV010000116.1, forward strand.
GTCCAGCGATTGCCGATTGAGGTCACGGTCGCCATGTAAATGTTGTGAATTCTCCCCCGTGGAGATCATCCTCCAAGATTAGTAAATTTCCCTTTTAGTTGTGTTTTTCAATAAGTTTCTTTATTCACTTGAAATTAAAAGATACACGGCCTGTACAGCCAGGCGTGTGTTTGGTTTGACAAATCAAAAGTATATATTATTTGGTTTTGGTTTTGCATACGGCAAAATGATCAAATGGTTTTATATAAACGGGAGCATATAGTGTGTGTATGTGAGGGCAAATGCATCCAGCGGGTTTCGCTGACTATGCTTGATCGTCACATGAGTGTGCGGTCGATTTCAATTGCACTTAAATGTTGTGAGCTTGGATTGTTTAGGTTGCAACAAAGTGTTACAACTTTGGTTATATGTATATGGATACATAGACATACTACAATACAGCGCTCAAAAATAGAACAAATTGTGAACCTTAATTTTAAAACTAAGAAATAGTTTGATACTATGATTTCATAGTAGTTCAAAACCAATGTTAAATTCCTCAAAAAATTGCATTAAATGGTCAAATTCAAAAATTCAAAAACAATTTCTTTGGTTAAAATAGAAAATGTTCAAAAATATATACCACTTTCGCCAACTTCGATTTTCGATGGGGCAAAACAAAACGAGAGCGACTTCGATATACCCGTTACTCAGGGGAAGTTAATGTTTTGTAACCTTCCCTTATGTTAGTTAACACAGCATTAGCAGTAATGTGAACGTTTCATTTATTATCCGATCATTATGAAAATTTCAGATATTGGGCACATACATTACACTGCAAAATATGAGTTTGATATCTTTAAAATTGTTGATTTTATTAAACATTTTTTATTGTGGGGCGGGAGGGGGCGTGGCCAAAATTTGGAATAAACTTGATCTGAACAACTCAATTTAGTTTACTCACTCATGAAAAACACAACACTAGTCCCTTAAAAATAAAACTTAAAGGTTGCTCGAGGCTTATTAACATCCAGTAGCATTGTGAGTATGTTGATTTCATTTGCAACTTCACTGTCCCAACGGAAACAGGATTGTTGGCTGTTGCTCACATGCTGCAAAAATGATATATTACTTGACTAATGCAAGATACTTATAACGCCTTAGCAATTTTATCTAACGTTTTTGGAAGTAAATGTTGTTTTAAACGAAAGTTTTTGCTTATGTTTTTGTTTTTAAGTTTTCTTTTAGTGGCGTATCTTTAATTTTTTTAAGCTTTCAGCTAATTCAGGTTCGAAGAAGCTACTGAAAAAGTCTTAAGGTGGAGCTAGACCCTTTAATATTTGTAAAGCATATATAAATTATGTCCTGTGAGTTAAGATTTTTTGAGGCAAGCAATTTGCAGAAAACTCAAGTATGCCTACTCTGACTCCACATTTTTTTTTTGCTTATCCTGGCTTCCTGTTACTTAACCCTCTTACTTCTTTCTGCTGCATACTTTTCCAGTTTCCTTGTCTCAAGGAGCAACGATACAGAAATAAGGAGAGAAAAACGTGGGAATTAACAACTTAATGTCACATATTTTCAACATTATAGCGCCCAATGTGAGGCAACACATTTCTGGTGTTTCATGTTTGAGTGGCCGTTTAACATCTTTGTCGGTTGGCAGGGCATTTCTGGCTCGGCTTTTGGTAATTGTTGTTATTATGATCCACCGACTGTTGTGCTCAGCAATTGCAACAATATTTACACTGCAAATGTCGTTTTGAGGCATGCCACGCCATGACAACGCAATGGGTGGGCGGGAAAACTGCCAGTGCTTTCCACTGCTGCTGCTGCTGCTGTTGCTGCTGTTAAAACATCATGCTGTTTCTGCTTGGCTTCCTCTTCGATGATTAATTATATTGCTTTTGTTCTATTTCTGCAGCGTCTTTTGTGTGTGGCTGTTGGGCTCTGGCCATATCTCGAGCTGCAGTCAACGCATTTAAATATATGTACAACTTACAATATATATGTATATATAGCAGTCATATGTATCCACATAGCCCGGGCAATTGCCATTGTTCGCCAACGACGTTGCATTCAAACAATGCGGTGGCTTACTGCATAAGTGTGAGTGCGTGTGTCAGCTACAACAGCAACAACAACAAAGGCAACACACGTTTATTGTATTTGACATTGTTTCAAAAGTTAAGTTGGTTGTGGCCACAACAGCTCACAACTTGTTTCTCTATTTGTGTGTGTGTGCAATGAAATCATAAATCTGGCATTGCAATTGTAATCATGTTTTACACAACGAGCCGGGCAGGACAAGTTAAGAGTTGAGGACGTGCAGTTAAATAGACCATCTGTTTAATAGCCAACTGAATGTGAATGCTTTTCATATATGTAAGTTTATGGGCAAGTGCGGGCGTGTGTGTTTAATCAGGTGCGTATGCTGACATATACTTTGAGAAGGGCTTTGAGTTCAAAATGGGAAAATAAAATGGGGGAAAACAGCCCTAGTAGGTTGAGATGTAAAATCATTATGACTGGCGAACAGCAGAAGCGATTTTAAATAGCTGTTTGAAGCTGTTGAATTTAAAGGTGGTTAAGTTTTTGATTAAGAAAAGCATGATTTTTTTTTTAAATGTTGAAAGTTTTAACTAAAAGAATTCTGAACTCTACCATTAAACTATTATCAAATTGTCATCATGCCGATAGATCTAAGAAAACGAAACAAACTTTAGCAGAGCAAAGATAAACTTAAGCAGTTGAGGGCCCCTCAAAACAGCAAACTGGAATATTTGTTGTATATTTAATTATTCTGAAAAGTTTAAAGTTTCAAAAAAAAACCCAAAATCAAAATCATGACTTTTGCTCTTTATTTACACTTATTATTTGTAGCCAGCGTCTTATGAAACCCACATTTGAACATTCGCCTAGAGCAGCAATGGGCAAGTTCTTGCTCCCATTGCTCCCGAGAGCTATTTTACGGCAACTGCCGCGTCCCCGCACACATGCCAAACAACAAATATATTGCGTATCAGGGACTTGAGCTAGCCGTGTTCGCAGAGACGTTTGCAAGTACAAATATATGTTTGGTATGATAACTTCAAAACGGACGGGGAGTTTGCTAAGAAACATGTAAATTAAACGAGAATTAGATTAAAATTAGTTTTAACAATAGATTCAAAGTCGAATATTTGAGCACAACAAGTAAGAAAGTCAGTCTCTGTACCTCTTAAAGTTTGTGTTAAGGTGTTCGAAATGTGAAGGACGGTGCTGCCCAGCAGAATTGTTTTCCTTATAAATCGACCATCGTTCATCAAATCGTTACCAATCCTTTGGCGGATCGATAAATAATCCTGATTACTAAATATGACCAAAAAGTACAAACCTTATATCTATACATCTGTGGAAGATATGAATTTTTTACCAATTTAAAGGAACGGGAAGAGGCGTTGTAAAAATTGAAAATAAACCTGATCTGCCTGCAACTAAAAAGTGTCCCAAGATTCACGCAAGACTTGGATTTAAAAAAAAAACACAGTTCTTAGTCTTTAGATTGTGATTTTTTTATAAATAAGTTATTTATGGAATAACACATCGGCTAATGGCCTTCACAGCCTTGCTGGCACATTAGCACTCTTTTATTGAAATTTTCCATGACCATTTTGCATCAATGTGGCTGAATTTCGTTGATGCAGCGATTATGTCCTCCTGTGATGCACGGTGGTAGTGGCCTTGTTGGCATAGAATTTTGACTCTACTCACCCTTAAGTATGTACTAGAAGGCCCAATTACCAAGGACTTTTGGACTAGACGCCCATTACCTAAAAAAAAATTTTAAATGGAGTGGTGGTGATGGGGTGTCCCGGGAAAACCCCAGAGTACCAGAGGAACACAGAGTATATTAAGTTTGTGCAAAAGTAAGTAACAGCCAGATAGATGTAAGCATTTCCGACCCTATAAAGTATATATATTCTTGATCAGCATCAACAGGCGATCAGCATCAACAGGCGAGTCGTATGAACAAACAGATCTCAGAGATGGTAAGAGTTAGAGGATCGACGTGTACGGGACAAAAATTTTTTATACTTGCAGGCAGATAAGTTTATTTGCAATTTTTGCCACGCCCTCTCCCGCCCCCGCAATTTAGAAAAACGTCATATCTCCGTCAGTTTTATAGATAGAAGTTTCGAACCTATCGATCCGCCAAAGGAATGGTTAAGATCGGATGAATGCTTGTCGAGTTATAAGAGAGAAACAAACAATTATGCGCAGCACCGGTCGCAACGGTGATGGGTAGCACTTCACAGGTACAGTCTGGCTTGACCTTGGAGTTTTTACGTCCATAACGTATACAAAATATAGGGCCTAAAATATTTTTAGCCCCTTGGACTACTTTGAAGCACTCTGATTCTTTAAACTTTTTTACCTGAAATTGAAAGATTTAGGCTATATTTACAATTTTTAAGGCAATTATCACTTTTTATACCCTGTTCCCATTAAAAATGGGAAAAGGGGATTATGAAGTTGTGCAAAAGTATGTAACAGGTAGAAGGAAACATTTGCGACCCTATAATATATATATATTCTTGATCAACATCAACAGCCGAGGTGGGGGTCTTGCATTATCAGCTACCGCGTGCGCTGGCGCTAGATAGAAATCTAATGGTGTTAAATCACAAGATCTAGGGGCCAATCCTGATCACCGAAACGAGAGAGTACACCCAGAATGCTGCTCCCCACACACCCCACAGCCCACCCACCTCTCCCCTCCTACTTTTGCTGTGATCATTTTTTAAATACAATTTTTTTTTATTATTTTATTTTTTACTTACCCTTACTGGGAGTCGAACTCAGGACCTCGGGCACTCTAACACGAACGACGGACATCTTAACGCTCACCGATACAACAGTGTCTCGTGAGACGGTGGCAAAATGACAGTAAAGAATGCAATCAAGACCGGTGGTAGAATGGCAAGACATTTGCCGTGCAGCCGCCAGGTCGTGGGTTCGACTCCCATTCAAGGCATTGACATAAAAATTATTTTTATTTTCTTTTTTTTCCTTTTGTTTTTTAGTTTTGTTGTTTTTAAAATTTTCTATATTTTTCCGATATTTTTAACAATGCACTGAGGTCTCAAATATGTTTTTTTCGTCAAACGCGAAGCTCGTTACTGCAAGCATCTTTCCTTAAATTTAGGAAATTATTTTCTTGTTTTTAGGTAAAGACGAGTGCATCGATTTTTTTTCCTATTTTTAGGTAAAGGCGAGTGCATCGTTTTTTCTTATTTTTAGGAAATTTTTTTCTCAATTTTAGGGCTTTATATTTTAATGGTTATTTTTTTTAAAACTTAGGTCAAAATTTCACCAATTTTGGAAAATTTTCTTAAATTAAGGGCAAAACCATTTTATGGCTATATTTTCTGATATCTAAAAAAAAAATTTTCTGAGTGTCCACGACTAGGAAATGTCTCATGCAGTAATTGAATTGTTTCAGGGGCTGTATACAGACCCGTCGAGAGGGGAGGGGGACCGGGGTGTTTCCCTCTGGGTCCGGACTTCTGAGCGGGGCCCGGAGCCCGGATTTTTGGCGAAAACTTAAATAAACTATGTACAACATGAGGAAAACCCCCCGGGCCCGGAATGTGGCACCATCTTGTTGAAACCACATGTCGTTTATTTCAATATCATCCAACTGAGGCAGAAAGTAGTGGTTATCTTGTCGCGATATCGAGCACCAGTAGCTGTCACTGCTTTACCAGTGTCATTTTCAAAAAAGTATGGTCAAATAATGTCTTCATTCTAAAATCGGCAACAAACAGTGACACGCTGTCGATGCATTTGTTTTCGACAATCACATGTGGGTTCTCCGGACCCCAAATGAAGCACTTTTATTAACAAAGCCATCAAGGTGAAAATGCATCATTGCATAGGATGATTCAGCATCCACTTATTTTGCTCAATAAACCCTTCAACGAACTCTCTTCGCTGTGCATGCTCCATTTTTACTAGCCCTAACCGATCAGCTGTCAAATTGTGTTTTTTTGGCTGAAAAACCTTACTGCAAAAATGTAGGCAAATTCGAATCTTGTGGTTACTAGATCTCGTCGTAATTTTCTCTCGAATTGAATTCACTTGGCACTGAGCAATCGATTTCAGTTGCTCAAACGAATTCGAGTTTTTATTCAAATTGAATACAAAATGTTAACGTTTACACGAAAATCGACTCAAAAACCGGAACAGGGCCCATAAATGTTTTTTATCAGCATGACGAGCTGTGTTTATTTAGCTATGTCCGCCTGTTTCTATGCTATCTCATCCGTCAGTTTGAAAGCTATCTTCACGAAACTTTTCAAGAAGTCTTGTAGTACACAATACGCTGCACATTTCGGAAATATAGGATTTCATTGCTCTTCCATAATTTCACCTTTGGATGTAATCGGCAGACTATAAAATATACCTACAGGTTTCAAAAATATCCTTAGAATGAAAAACTTTTTTATTTTTAATGGAAGCTTCCTCAAAATTCATCCGTGTTGCAAGGGTAAATAAACTTTGGCTGTACCGAAGTGAGCGATTCCCCTGTTGAACGGACCGGTGTCGCAACAACCCCCTGTGCCACCTGAAGAACCTTCTTTGATAAAATGCACTCTCGATATTAACTATTAAGATTAAAAGAAAACGTTAGATAACATGACCCACGACTTAAAATTCGGATGATGCATGTAGCCAAATGTAAATTTGAGAGCGTTGCAATAAGGCCAGTTTAATGATTGTGTTTGGTTGCTGCTAAAGAGATTTTTATTCTTATTTTTGTTTAATTTTATAAAAAAATGTATATTTTTCTATCTTATTTAAGTCCCCATAGTTTGGCAAATCCTTACACTGTGCGGCTCTCAACGTAACGTTTACCAACTCATCCCCTACGAAACGCAATGCAGTTACGCCTCTGTTTTGAATATTTGTAATGAAATGCGATCACGCATTTTTATTCAATTTGTAGTTTTTATGTGCCGCAAGGTGTCCCATGCAGCTGACAATTTTCATTTGCAGATTTTGTGTGTAATTTTAATAAATCAATGTCCAACTCATCGCGTAGGGTCCGTAGGAGGGTTTAGACTATAAATAACCACAAGCTGCCAAGTGCGTGCCACTAATAATAAGGCCCAAAAAAGTAACTGAAATTGCTGCCTGGCCTAGACGGGGCGTGTCCCAAGCACACACACACACACACACACACACGCAGTTTGTAAATCGAATAAAAAACAGAGCAGTCGTTGACTGACCCATTCTCGAATCATATCAATTTAATTTTAACTCGAAGAATATACATTTAGAAATATCCAAATTCTGCACGCATATTTCGAGCCCTAATTAAATTTTAGGTTAACCAAAATGCATAATAAAGTCAATAGTAGCAGACGGATAATGGCTAACAAAAAACTCCTCAAAACCAATTCTCAGCTGAAGAAGTCCATAAAGTCAACTGTGCGCAAGCGAGTGTTGCAGAAGCAGACCCAGCCCAGGGGACGAAAACTGCAGCCTGAACAAAAACAACAGTTTAAGCAAGCTAATCCCATCAACCTAAAGAAGAAGCTGCCAGGAAGTCAACGTAAATGGCGCAAGATCATGGTACGCACCAAACCCAAGAAGGAGCAGTCCAAAGTGCCGCGACTTTTTCGTATGGATCCTTATACTGGTCTGCCTATGGACTATGAACGTACCGTCGAGCATGTCATGCACTATGTGAATCCATATTTAGCCAACAAGCGCAGTCCCGAACAATTAATGGAGGAGACGCTAACACAGATGTTAGTTGCTCAGAAGTGTACCTGGACGTTGAACAATAAACAGCCAGAGCAAAAGCATAATCACGATAGCTACTCGGAGTTGACGCGCTTCCATACTGCCTGGTTGGTTTTCTTAATGACTAAGCTTATGATAATTCTCACTTCATTCTCCTATATAGCAAACGAGGTCCTATGATGGAGCCGCATCAAATTTTGGGTCCCACCTACAAAAGCAAGTTCAACTATAACAAATTAAAATTATCGAGCAAGTAACGTTTAAAAATAGTGTGGGTGATGGTACAAATATTGGAAATTGTTCAAATCGTAAAAATTGGCATTCCTCTAGTCATAACTGTAAAAGTAGTTGCTTTACACATTAACTAGAGGTACCACCATAAGTTGTTTTTATACACAAACATTTAAGTACAAATAGACAAATAGTTTTAAAATTTCATTACTTTTTACTTGGTAAGAACTGAATTTTTGAGAATCGCCGTCTCAATTAACTTCAAGGGACAGAGACCGAACGAGATAAGTGTCCCTGATGAACAAGAAATAAGGGCACGGTATAGTCTACTTCCAATAAACTCTTTCGTAACAGCAATTTAAAATCTGTTCCATATATATTCAAATTTAATATATGTATGTTTCCTTTTATCCATGGCTCAAACTCCCTCAACCAAACAGTTTTCTCACGAGCAGTTTTCTTAGCGCACAAGTTGATTGCATATTAAGTATACGCCCCATATCCCCTTAGCCCAACTCACCTCAACGGAAGGTAGACACTGCCAAGTTGTTAGCACGCTCGACTGATATTATTTTTCTTCCTTTATGAATTATTCGCCAATGCATTGATTTGGAGGAGCCAACAAACCAGAAGGAAGGCGTCTTGCTGTGAAATTTTCATTTCGGGTTTTCTTACTTACGTTCAATCGGGTTTTCGCGAAATTAGTTAAGTTTAGCGTAAATTTTATTATATTTCAGGGAGAAGGAAGCTTAGCGTTTGGCAAAGAGAAAGTTTACTTTCGCCCCGCAGGCGAACGGCTAAGGAAACTTCTTAATTAAAAGATTTGCCCACTGATTGTGTATTTACCGTGAAGAATTAATATTCAATTTGTTGAATGCTTTCAAGTGCCATTGTCGGCATCTTAAATGGCGGTCAGACAACATGGTCTAATGATGGTTATTTGATGCTGCAGGCCAAACCCATAATAAATCAAATTGCATTTAAATCCATAGATACGAGAGCAAAGTGGTCCAAAGCTGGCATTGCACTTTTATGTATGTATTTACGGCCACTGTTTTATTTTTATTTTTAAATTGAAGTGCAACACTAAAATATACTTTCGTATGCACTTTCAAACGAGGGAGGGAGTGAGACTGTACTTAAATGATAAGCTTTTAATTGTGGCTCTTGGTCTCAGAGTGTGTGCGCAAATTGAATGGAAAGAAAATATATAAAAATAATCCCTGGACAAGTCCAAAGCTCAGGGGATGTTGAATAATTTCTATGGCCAAAAATTAGGCCGCTTCTCCTTGCTTTCAAGCCTCTCGAAGGCGTCGCATTTTGGTGTCTGATCGAGTGTCACTTGTAAGCCCCGAGCCACGCCCATTAATTATACGCTGCAAATTATGCCAAAGTGTTTTGGCCAATTTCTCACCCACCGCCCCCCATATTGGTGAATGGGGCGACAGCTAAAAAGCCAGCTACGACGCATTGATGTCAATGATGGTGACAAGTGCACTCGGTCCGCATCCGTTGTGCCACTGTCAGGCGGATATGGAGGCGGATGGTCGGAGGGATGGGTCCACTTGAGCCAAGTTGACAGGCAGCTCGCAACGAGCGCGCATTTAACATTGTCTGAACGAGTGCCATTGTGGAGCACTTGGAAAGCTTTGCCGCACTGCCAATATATAACATAGATCGGAACTCGATTGGGTCGCGCATGAAGTCGGCTAAGCGTCTGGCAAATACTCAGCAAGCAGCCAACATTTTTCTCTGCGCAGAGAAAACAAAAATCTTAAATGGGCTTAAATTTTAAAGTTTAAAAAACAAAAACGAAAATCAATGGGATTGGTATTATTAAACGATCAAGTTGAAGAGAGAGAAGAAGTTACTTTTTCATATAACTAGGAAAGAGAAAGCGTTCGAATTTAGAATTTTCGGAAAGACATGAGGTTTCAGAAAGCGAAAAAAAGGTTGTGGGAAGCTGAGTGGGAACTATTTTTAAAGATTTTTTGAAATCTGTCCTTTTTGTTTTAAGGGTAGTGTATACCTTCAGCCAAATTTTTTTTTTTTTTTCGTCTTAATTCTTCAGGCAAGCGTCCAATCATTCCCCAATGTTTCATCACAATCGAACATTTTAAATATTCACGGCTCAAAGTTAGCACCAAAACTGTAAATTTTGCAATTTTCGCTGTTTTCGGTCCATTTTCCGCAAATTTCTTGAAATAAGAAACGTTCCCGGGCAAGCATTCAACCATTCCCCAAAGTTTCATTGCAATCGGTTAAACGGTATAATTTTCGAAATTTCGCGGTTTTTTGACTATTTTTCTGGCAATTTTTTAACTAAGAAACCTTCCCTGGCAAGCACTCAACCATTTCCCAAAGTTTCTTCGCTATCGGATGAACGGTTTAGGCAGGCATAAGGGACAGACAGACAAGCAATCAGTTTTATATGTATACTAGCTGACCCGGCAGACGTTGTTCTGCCTTCCCCTATTATAAAAATAAACCAACGGAAATAATTGTGTTTAGTGCATTTTGCAAATGTTGATTTTTCTTTAATTGACTCGTTCAATTCCGATACATGGGCTCTCGCATGCAGTTCTCGGTCGGTTTCCATTCTCGCTACTCGTTGCTCGTTGCTTTCCGATGCTCGTTTGTTTCAGAAGCTCGTTTGGCCTTTTTCTTTTATGCTTGAGACGTAGAACGACCAATCGACCAAAAATGGATTTAAATGATTGAATTTATAAATGTTGAGCGTTGATCAGAAATTTTATGTTTTAAGTTTTAAATTTTATGGACAAAAAAGTCACACTCTCACTCTAAGAGACACACTTACAGGCAGACAAACATTCATTATTAGATTATATCCCTTTTCATTTATGCACTTACGGTTGGGAATCCAATGAAAAATCACGCTCGATCTTCACCTCAATTTACCCGTCTTCATGATAGTCTAAACTCATATGAAAATTCTGCGAGTCTCGCGATAATTAGACTGTTTATCTAACTTACCCGTCTACAATTGCCGTCTATCAAGTCGTCTTCATAATATAGGCTCAAATGGAAAATGTTAAAATTTTGCAAATTTTGCGACTTTTTTGAACCTTTGGTTTACACCTCCTAGCATTTGGGACCGTTCAATCTGCATCTTCTATTTACTAACGCCTGCATTGTAATCTCAAAATTAAGCGCTTTCATAAATATGATCAATTGATAGTTTAGCAAATTTCGCGATTTTTGGATAATTTTCCGCCCATTAATTTAACTTAGAAACCTTTGCAACCTTGCAATCGGATGAATGGTATTATTTTTTAAATTTCGCCGTTTTTGGACCATTTCCCGCTCATTTCTTCAACTCAGAACCTTCCCGGGGAAGCGTCCAACCATGTCCAAAAGTTTTATCGCAATCGGAAACTTGACAAACTTCGCGGTTTTTGGACAATTTTCCGCTCATTTCTTCAAGTTAGAAACCTTTCAGGGCAAGCTTCTAACCAATCCCGAAAATTGCATTACAATCGGATGAACGGCATAGTTTCTCGGTTTTTGGAGCATTACTCGGCCATTTTTCCAACTTACAAACCTTCCCGGGCAAGCGGTCTACCATTTCCCAAAGTTTGATCGCAAGCGGATGAGCGGCATAAGACACAGACAGACAGACAAACATTAATTTATATATATATAGATTTAGACCAATATCGTTATCGCTATCGTTATCGATACCGTTATAGCTATCGCTATCGTTATCGATCTTTATCTTTATCTACATCTTTATCTTTGTCTTTATCGCTATCGCAATCGTTATCGTTATTTTTATTTTTTATACTATCCTTACAAACAAATTTGAAGCCAATCGGATGAAAATAGGTTTTTGGCTGCTGAGTTTTCCATGTGTTTCCCGACCCTAAGGTCAAATTTTTATACATCAAAAAGTTACATTACAAATTATTTCACTTACTATCCTTACAAACCGAATATCAAGTCAATCGGATGAAAAATAGATTTTCGCATTTCGAATTTTCCGGGAATTTTCCTTGTGGGTGGATTTTCCGAAATCGGGAAAATACGTGTCCAATTATTTCTCATACTTTGCTTACAAACCGAATCTTAAAAATGAAATGAAATGAAACTCCTGTTCAAATTTCAGCCGTTTAGGCTGCGCGATGATTGTCAATCAATTAGTGAATCAGTCAGGCAGTCAGTCAGGACAAACTATTTTATATTTATAGAGATATGGCAATATATATAAAATATCTTAAAAACCCAAAAGAAAACCAAATTTCCCAAATATAGACTTCATCTCCCCGTTGTAAAAAGCTATCTACGCCACAGTTGACATCATTCTTTGTGTAAAATGTTCAAATGTTACCGGCTTCTCGTCTTTATTTAGCCGTCATGTATTCGTGGTTCAGTGAAAGTCACTTTCCAGAGTTCCCACTTTATTGAAATCAAATTGGCAGTAATCGATTTACAAATTGCACAATAAATACGCAAAATATTAAAGTAACAATAAAATACGAATAGGTTTCATCATTTATCTTTCTTTTAACACAAAAATCACTAAGTTTACGCCTTATAACCAAATGGATAAAGGTGGCATTAATAAAACGATAGCGACTTGGTATGTTTCAATGAATGTTAAATTTATCTAGCGATTTAGCAAGCGATTTTATGAACTGCTAATTTAATAAACTAAATATTCGAAATGTTGAATTATGTTGATGTAGATTATTTAGAAACTAATCACCCTTTGTGCATCAACAAGGTTAGTTATTATAAAAATGCGCTTTAGGGGCTTATTTAAGCAACAGCACTGGTCTTTCAAATCACTCAAAAAAAGGGTCTGTGGCAGCGTGAATTAAAATTCGAGCGAAAGTGATTTCTGAGGCTCCCGTGATAATTTTTATTGATTGTTTCCCGCATTGGATATAAAAAATTAAGCATTGAGTTGTGAGTTTTAAGTATGTAATGTTATTAAATGGTGCGTACTGAGTTGTGAGTGCTGAGCGATAAGCGCTAAGCTATGTACCTTATAGTCTAATGTGGAAAAAAGCTTACAAAAGTACAGAGAGATGGATCTACCCCTTTTTTTGCATGAGCAATTCCCACTTCATTTTAGCAATTTCACAGCTCAAGGGAGGCGCGTCCATAGGGCCATGAAGGCTCAGGCCATTCTCATCATAATCATCAACAGGCCCAAAACGACCAGGTAAATATTCAAGTGGCTAATTACAAGGGCTCTCTCTGTCCTCTCCCTTGGGCTGGACTTAAAAATGTATAATTTCATTTGCTGCGCGCAATAATGTTTCTAAATATTCATAGCGTATTTATCAGCTGCCCCCCCCCCCCCCCCCCCCCACTGGTCACCTGTTCCATGGCTTTTAATTAGCATTAAAAAACGGTTGGAGCCTGCTCACTGGACAGCATAAATACTCGAGCGCTGCGTCCTCTCATTCCGCTCGAAGTTCGTTTTACTCTATTTGTTTGGGAAAGTTGTAGCTTGACCTCGTCGACCAAGTTTGTCATGTGGAAAATTTAAAAAAGATTTATGTATTTTCTTTTAGGCGCCAATCTGAATGGAAATTAGAATTAGTGGCTCCTTCCCTATCTCTTTTTCTCTCTCTCTCTCTCTCTCTTAGTACTTCCACTTGGCTCTAAGTTTGTTTATTTTTCGGCGTACATTTGTAACATACAGAAATCGTTTCGGTTTGGTCCACTTTAAGCTAAGTTAAACAACAAAGAATAAATGTCGAAAAAGAATCCTATTTACACAACTCCCCTTCTCTAGTTTTGCGCTGCTTCTTGTATTTGCTGCACACTTGAGCTTGCAAGGGGGAGTGGATGTGAGTTGTAGTTGTCATCTTCTGTTATCTAAGTTGTTATCCCAGGGTTTTTGCAGCCATTTGACTTGGCTTTATTTCAAGTTGAAATAGAGAAATGTTTAATGCGATGCTTAGAATTTTTAATTTATTTTTTTTAGTGATTTTAGTGCACTGATTAGAAATAGTACAACCTAAGAGTTAATTAGAAGAGTCAAAGAATTGCAGCTTAGGCAACAGCAGATGCTCGTCTAGTTCTCTAAGTGCATTAGTGAAATTTAATCAGGGCAACAACAATTTGGTGTAGGTAATGACATTTGTATTGGTATTGACATTTGGGCAGGTTTTAATGTTGGCCCCACACTTCCTGTCTGCCACAGAAGCTACCAGGAATTTTCATCCTTGCCTTGACTTTAATTGACTCTTCATTGACGCTCTCAACCGAAGGTTGTTTGATTTTGCCAAAATAAACATCGTTGAAATTTTATGTACTTTATATTTCTTGATTTGGCGCTGGCATTGCACTTTATGTAGGTCATCCGACCATACCAAACGGCTTTGACGTATGAATTTTATGCGATTTCCTTGTCAGACGGTTATACCAAGCGGAACTGTTTTGTTTATACTTCTGAGAATGAAACGACGGCAAAACCATACACATTTTATTTACAAACATAAACAAAATTGAAATCTGCCGCTCGTATAAAAAAAGGGTGCAATATGATTTGATTACGGAATGCTTAAATGGACTCAAGGAAATGATTCAATTTATGTCGAATTTCCTTAAGTCAGTTCAATTATTTTCTTTGTTCTGCCTTTCTCTCTTTGTCTGTCACGACAGTGTCACAATTTTAATTAACTTCAATCGGTAAAAATGAATTTTACAGTTTAATTAAAAACTTCAAGCGGATGTTTGTCACTTGCCCACTGAGCAGAAAGTTGATGGGAAAACTGTAAGTGTGTGTGTGTGGGTGTGTGTGCGTGGGTGTGTATTTATAGGGCCATCTGGGTGCTGCCGCCGATCAAATGCACAAACCAAACAAAACGTCCCAGTAAACAAGCAAACCCAACCCCAGCAGGCAGGAGCATTCGCTGGGCAGAGCAGAGTCAGGGGCAAGTGTGAATCTGGCATTGATGATATTTCCAACTCCAGCTGTGGGGTCACCGTCAACGACGCGCTACGCAAAGTGTCAATAACAATTTACACTTGAGACGATATCTCAATATTGTTGCACGACAACAAACGCCGCCAGAGCTGGAGAACTTGAAAGCAACAGGACAAAGCCTTGGCATGATGAAGAGCAGCAGCGGCAGCAGCATGCTTAGGTGCGGGGGTTGGGGGTTCGGGCCAAGCCATTTTGTTGATTTAGCTGGCAGCTGGCATCAACACCAAAAAGAAAACCAAGTGACATCGAGTGACCAACCCGTCGAGGTAAACAACATGGGCAACTCCATGTGTCAAAACAATATTCTGTCAACTAATCAAGCGCAGTCGTTAAATTAAGGGCTGAAAATTATTAATAAGCTTTTTTATAGAAATTTATTATTCTGGGCTTATAAAATGATGAAGCATGGTGAGGCCCTAAGCCCGTTGTGTATGAGATTGTATATTTCCAGATTATTGCATTTTTAGCAAAGGCCAGTAACTTTTGGTGTGGCCGGGTGGCTCAGCGGTTAGTGTGCGCGACCGCTGTGCAAGAGGTCGTGGGTTCGATCCCGCTTCCGAACATCTAATGAAAATGTTTTTCTTTGGCGCCAGCTTTGTAGTAATTAGCCATGCAAAAGCTTCTCAAATTGCCGTTCGGATTCGGCGTTAAACTGTAGGCCCTTTTCTCTTGTGCGAAAATTAGAAGCGCAAGCTCCAAATAGAGTGCAATGCAAAATCTGAGTTAGTTTTAAACAAATCTGTTCTTAAATTCCCCAACTGAATCAATAACTTTTCTAATGGAGTGATGGTAGATTTTTGACCTACAGTAATATCATTTTGGTGATTGGTTATTTCATGGCCCTTGGATCTTTCCAGCATTCTTTGATTTAAAATAGAGACCTCATTTCAACAAAGATGTGGAAAATGTTTTAGAAATTTATGGGTTTAAGCCAAGACCACTTTGTACTCATTTGTTTATCCAAGAGTGAATTGGAGTTAACTTAAGAATTTATTAGACTTCAAGAATATTTTGTTCTTATTTTAAGGCTATGACTTAAGTCCACTACAATCTTAAAGTATGCCAAATTTTTCAACGGTTCGAAATGTACTTAAATAAGTAAAAACAACCTTGAATTAATTATTTCGGGTTTGAGAAAATCGTACTTGAAAAAGGAATTTTGTACTTGAATCAACAATTTTCGTACTAACTGTACTATTGACACCGAATATACCCAATGCGAGTAAAAAGCTCTCGATTTTTTTCTTAGTGTGCTTTACTGAAGCAGTATCTAAAGCAGGGGCCGGCAGCTTGCTATCTGGCGTGCATACGAAAATTCTCAAAGCAGCGCTGCTTCCACACACACGGTATAAACTGTTCAAGCTCCGCTGCGTTACGTGTTCGCGACGCAGTCGTTGCTACTGGAAAAGAGAGAAATTTTTGCGCTGCTCTCACACACAGCAATGCAAAAATGTGAATGTATTTCTTGCCTGCCTCTGATGTGTGTGAGAGCAGCTCAAAAATCGCTCTCAATTTCAGTAGCAACGACTGCGTCACGGTGTAGTGGAATCATGGAAAAGCATAACAAACTAACATGGACATTTTTGAAGATTTCTTTTAAAACAAAAAAGTTTTTCTCACTAGAACTTCTTTTTCGACTGATCATTCATACTGCATGTATATGCTATAGTGATCCGATTTTGATAAAACTTCGAAGAATTGTGTAAAAGTATAAAAAATAAGTATATGCCAATGATAAGGTCGTTTCCAATAAAAACAAAAAAGTTTTTCTCACTAGAACTAGTTTTTCGAGCGATCGATCCCATGGGAGCTATATGCTATAGTCATCCGATTTCGACCAAACTTAGTGAAATCATGGAAAAGGATAGTAAACTAAGAAATACGTACTTTGGAGGCGTTTCCATTAAAAACAAAAAAGTTTTTCTCACTAAGACTAGTTTTTCGACCAATCGTTCCTATGGCAGCTATATGCTATAGTCATCCGATCCGGCCGGTTCCGACAAATTTGCAGCGTATTTGTACCAAAAGACTTCGTGCAAAGTTTGGTGAGGATAGCTTTAAAACTACGGGGAGATGCATAACAGAAGACACGGCGACAACACAGGGCTAAATCAACAGCTCTCATGCTGATCAAATTTTTCATGTTCGGATCTTCCTCAATGCGTTACAAGCATCCCATTTGAATATATACAAAAATGGGGAAATTAACTTCGGTCGGCCAAGTTTTATACCTTACACTTTCCTTGAAAACAAAAAGTTTTTATACCCTTGCAGAGGGTATTATAAAATAGTCCGGATGTTTGTAACGCATAGAAGGAAGCATCTCCGACCACATAAAGTATATATATTCTTGATCAGCACGACGAGCTGAGTTGATTTAGCCTTGTCCGTCTGTCCGTCCGTCCGTCTGTTTTTATGCTATCTCCTCCGTCAGTTTTAAAGCTATCCTCACCAAACTTTGCACGAAGTCTTTTGGTACAAATACGCTGCACATTTGTCGGAACCGGCCGGATCGGATGACTATAGCATATAGCTGCCATAGGAACGATCGGTTGAAAAACTAGTCTTAAAGAGAAAAACTTTTTTGTTTTTAATGGAAACGCCGTCAAAGTACGTATTTCTTAGTTTACTATCCTTTCCCATGATTTCACTAAGTTTGGTCGAAATCGGATGACTATAGCATATAGCTGCCATAGGAACGATCGGTCGAAAAACTAGTTCTAGTGAGAAAAACTTTTTTGTTTTTAATGAAAACGTCCTTATCATTGGCATACACTTATTTTATTTACTTTGGACACATTTCTACAAAGTTTTATCAAAATCGGATGACTATAGCATATAGCTGCAGTATGAATGATCGGTCGAAAAAGAAGTTGAAGTGAGAAAAACTTTTTTGTCTTAAATGACATCGCCTCCAAATTTCGCAATTAACAGTGTATTATGCTTTTCCATGATTTCACCAAGTTTAATAGAAATCAGACATCTTTATAGTATAGATCCCATAGAAAAGTAATGTCCAAAAAGTAGTCTTAGAAAAACTTTTTTGTTATCAATGAAAGCTGCAAGGGTATACAAAACTTCGGCCGAGCCGAAGTTAACTTACCCCTATTTTTT
The DNA here is from genome assembly GCA_018904265.1 of Lordiphosa collinella. Classification (NCBI taxonomy): domain Eukaryota; kingdom Metazoa; phylum Arthropoda; class Insecta; order Diptera; family Drosophilidae; genus Lordiphosa; species Lordiphosa collinella. The sequence continues at coordinate 239,393 of JAEIFV010000116.1, forward strand.
TCTATATTTTCAATATATAGATAGACTACGAAGCCAGCTTAATTTCGGACAAATACCAAACTTTTGTTTAGCCAGTTATTCACAATTTCGGTATACATTAAGTTTTTAAAACTCATTTTAAAATCATTAAATTTCTAAATCCTCTGTAGAGAAGAAGCTTTTCCAATGCCAAGCAATAAAACTAAGAGAAAACATATTGAGTCTGTTAATTTCTGCATAGTTTCAGGTACGTTCACCCTTAATCCTTTTCGCCCCTACCCACTGGCAAACCCAAACAATCTTCTATTTTCAAACCCTAAAACCATTTCCAATTCAACAACTTTCTATTAAGCATAATTTGTTTTCATTACACAAAAGTTGTGTTGAAAACTTTCTCTGCTGTTTTGGCCTGCCCCTGTTCCCCCCAGCCTCTGCCTACCCCCCCTCCCCTGCCACAGTGCTCTCTACGAAATTTAATTGGGCCTACCGGATTTTTGGCTTAAATTTATGTTCATAGAGCACAACAAAGGCAAAAATCATGTAAAATCAAAAGCCGAAAATCAGAAAAATTGCCAAAGGCTGTTTTCACAGTTTGGCTCGTCGGTTTTCTCAACCACAACAAACTTACCGACAAAAGTTAAATGTGAAACTTTGACTCGAAATAGCAGCGAATGATTTGTGTTTGATCTGTGGGGCCACTTTAAAGGAGATGTGCCAGAGCCCCTCTGGTTGTCTAATGAACGATATCCGGCTCAATATCCAGGCCTGTGACAATGGCCGGAAAACGTGGCAATTGTGTGTGGTGCTCATTCGCCTACGTCTCCGACTTGCCAAAAACTGCCATTGTCTTTGCCAAAACACAAATATTCATTATTTGTATAGAATCGGTGAAGGTCGTTTTTATGTGCCTCCGCCCCAAAAGCCAAACCACAAGCAACACTCTAAGCCAGCGAAGCGTACACTTCGGCCGGGTCCAGGACCAGACCCCGGCTATTCATTTGGTTCGTTGTGCTTCATTCATTAGCTTGGTTTCCGTTTCCGCTTCATTCAATTCTCTTGATGCCTTCGCATCGACTGACTTTGACTCTGACTTAATGCCATCGACATCGCACAGCGACGAGGAACCGTAATCGTAACCGTAACCGTGGCCCTGCGCTAAATGCCCTGCTCCAGCACTCCAGCTGGCTGAATGTTTATTTCTCTATGCGGCAGGCGGTTAAATAGAATTTTCGACAAAAGCACGGACCCGCCCGACAATGCACCGAGAAAAAAACAAGGGCAAGCGATTTTCAAAATTTTCTACAATTATGTTTAACTTAGCACTTTATGCATTATATGAAATTATCATTGACTCAGAATACTTCAATAGTTCTTAAACATTGACCAATGATTACTTAAAGGTTTTTCCCACTGTGTATTTGCAATTCATTTTCAATTTATCTTGCCTAATATCGACATGGCTGGCGGCTCCTTCTCAACTGGCTTAACTGGCTGACGGACGGACCTCAGCCGAATTGTAAGGCAGAGTATCAGGGGGAGGGGCTGTGAGTGTATGGGTGTGGGTTAGACTTCTTCTGACTTATTCACTCACAAATACAAAAAGCAAACGATGCGCTAACATGAGTTGGGCGTTGCGTCTTTCTCTAAGCTGGCATTTTACTTCTTGGCTTAGCGTCGTCTCCAAAGTGTTTGCACATTATTTTCAGAATTAATAATTCAATTTTGAGTGCCTGGGCAAATGGAAAATGGCAGAGGGAAAGTGCTTGAAATTTCGAATTCCGATTGATTCATTTGTGTGCCAACTGCAGCCATACAAATGACCATTTGGCCCAGATCAGCATTTCGAGCATTGTAAATCTTTTGTTGCATCTGTCCTTTTGGAGTGTGTAAGCGTGTGTATTAGCAAGTCCCAGCTAAGTGCTGGGAAGCAACAAGAAAGCTACCCGCTTTGCCCATTTTCATCTATTTTAATAAAGTTAAAAGCCACCCGAAAACGGGCTTGACACTCTGCCAGGCGACGGCGACGGGTTGAAAAAGGATTTCAAATTTTAAACAGTATTCTTTCGGTCTAGTATATCAGTGAGGAGTTGTGTTGCCAAGGCAAGACAGGGGGAGAGAGAGCGAGCTCATTCATAAACATGTAGGGCTCCCAGGCAAGGCCCCAGCCAGTTTGCAAGTTGCACTTTTCACTTCTTTTCCCTCTGTGCACCACCCGCTCCTGGTCCACCGTCCTGGCCAAAAGCAAAGTGCTTACATTTTTCTGGCAGCGGAAATGCATATTGCTTCCGGCCTTTTATTCATTTCCCTTTTGCATTTTTTCCGTGCATTTTACAGTCTGCTTGGGCCAAAACTATACGAAAGGCTTACGGTGGTTGCAAACTTCTCCCGCCGCGCGGCTGCTTTACAAATTTTTATGCTGCGGTCATGCCAAAAAATTGAATTGCACTTGCATATGTATGTATGTGTGTGTGTGTGTGTGTGTGTGTGTAAATAAGTTTTGAGTTTGTCTTTCGCTGGTGTCGGACGCAGTAAAGTCGAAAGCGGACTACGGAGAATGGCGAATCGACAACGGACAAAAAACAGTAGATTATTATGCCTGTCATGGCCGTGGACTTAGCCAACTTCCACTACAGCAGTGCAACCAAATACACTGAAATAAAGAAAAACGAATTAAGTGTTATCCTCTTTAACTATCCTTTACGAAATAGGTTTGTTATTTCGTATAATTCCTATATTTGTGTGAGGTCAATATTTCGAAAACAAAATATTTTTATTCTAGTTGTAAAATGGCGATACAAACTTTGAATAGTAACATAGTTGGTAAGGGACTAGCAGACATTTTGGGTAGTCTTAAAAGAAACTGTAAGCTCGCTTACCATTTTATTGATTAAAGATATAATACTGCATCATTCGACAATGCATTTTGATATAAAGAGGCTCTGAAAATTGAATGTGTTCCCCCCTACGTTTCCAAAATATATCTATAATGCATTGAGTTTTACATCGGGTTTTATTTTATCCCCATCAATCCGACTTTCAGAAATGCCGACTTTCCTATTTGACTTAAAATTCGCCAGCCATACTCCATAAGGGACTCACTTGCAAGTTCAAATACATAAGTGCCGAAATCTCGTCGAAGTTACGTAGTGTTGCCAGAACATGAGATCCAAAAGTTGCTGGATTTGTAAATTAAAATTGCCAGAAATAACTAAAAATAAATTAAAGCTGATAAAAATAAATGTTCTAAAGACTAAAATCCACCAACAACTGTAAAAAATTTCTTTTCAAGGTACTCAGATTGAAAAATTCTTCAAGTCCAAATACAAAAAAGGTGACAACACAGAAAAAAAAAATGGCGAGATAAAATCAAACTCAAAAAGATTGATTTAATCTCGACCTTTCGGATTGAAATTTCAAGCACGAGTCGTACTAGATCGAGCATGATACAAGTTCGAAAGGCTTAAGACAATCCTGAAAAGTTGGTAACAATCCGAAAAGGCTAATGTCAATTTCGAATCCGTACTTGAAAGTCAAATAATTCTGACTCGAGATTAAAGTAAGTACGGATGTCCAATGCCAATATTAAATAATCCTGTCTCGAGATTGAAGTTAGTACGGATGCCCCATTTTAAAGCGAAAGAGCGAAATAGTATGAGAGCAAGAATATCTCTCTCACCAGTAGTATGGGGCTAAATGGGTACACACACATAAGCAAAGGCTACTGTCAACTTAGTTTTTCATTTTATGTGTCGATTTTTCTACTTTGATGCCTTGCAATTCCCAATCAGTCATAGCAATGCCGGCATGAGGAGAAAGCTAAATTCAACAAGCACGCGCTAGCTGACAATGACTTCATGATCCCATTTTACCCATTTTTAATGGGTACTGGTTATATTAAAGAGATAACTTCAATTTCAGTCATTTATGAAGCAATCCTTTTTGGGATTAAATGCAGTTTGAATATCGTGGTCAATTTAATCTCGTGCAAACTCGCACCAAGCCGATTTACAGATCAAATCAAGTCCGAATTTCGAGCATAAGTCAATCTCGGTAGTTTTTGGAGCAATCCTTTTTCGGATTGAGTGTAGTTTGAATATCGAGCTCAATTTAATCTCGGCCAAACTTTCACAACGCAGATTTCAAGATCAAATCAAGTAATAAATTTTGAGCTTAAGTCAATATCGGGTCAATGAAGGGATCAAGTCGAGTTCGGATAACAAGCTTAAATCAATCCCATGTGGCATAAGGTCGGGATCAAGACAAGCATTCCGGGATTGAAAAATCAGAGATCAAGTCAATCCTGTTCGTACTTGGAATGAGAAAATCCGGGATTGACCGACTTCTGACTTCGTTTGGGATTGATTTAATCCCGAATAACTCGGATTGTTTTTTCTGTGTAAGAATTAGTTTTTACTAAAAATTTGATAGTCTCAGAACTCAGAATAAAGTACCTGAATTCAGTGCTTTTTTCCTAGCCAGCATTATTTGCGTATTTTTGGTTCATTAAAATAGAATTTAAATATTTTGCTGACAAGTCAAGGCACGTTGAAGACCCGCTGAATGTTTTCAATGGACCAAGGAATTCAAACAAGCTGGATCCTCAAAATCTGACATGGCATGAATATTTATTATTTAGATTTTAAATTTTTATTAGTATTGATTTCACCATTGTTCATCTTCTTCCCTGTAAACATTTGGGCGATTCTAAGCGCCACGTTTAGCTTTCCCATTTCTACATGCGGCGTGTATGATTAAAGGGCACAAAGAGGGTAGGGTCTTCCTTCCGAAAAACTTACAACTTAATTTTTTTTATTTTTTACTTACCTTGTCTGGGACTTGAACTCACAACTTACTTACCTTGTCTCGGGAACTTACACACAATTGCCGGCAGCTTAGCCCATACGACTATATAAGCACTCGCGCGGCAATGCCGCAAATCACAGTTTTAAAGGAAAGCGACAAGCGACGATGAGGTACACGTTTCGTGTTGATTTTCTATCTGTAGCATTTAGTATTTGAAATCCTTAAGGTTTTTTTAGAAAACCTACACGGCACGTGTGGAAAACAGTTTTCTAGGCGAAAAATGTAACTTTTCTGTACTGATTTTGAGCTACATTTTCGTTTAGAATTTTTACACGCTCGTGTATCCAATATCTAAACGTTAATGTAGAAAACCTACATTTCCGTGTGGAATTCAGAAATCTTAATGAAAATTGTTGAAATACTTTGAAAAAAACGCTGATTTTCTCTTGTCATGTAGCCTTTGCATTTGTCCACGACGCATTTAACTTTTCTGCCTGCCTCGTTTACTTGTTTTTATTTCTACACGTTCGTGTAGTTTTTTCTAAACGCCACGTGTAGCTTTCTGTTTTCTACATTTTCGTGTGAGATTTTGCAAGGTGAACTGCGTTTCGTTTAGGATTGTCGTTTTTACACGTGGCGTGTAGCTAATTTTGTTTTCTCTGTGTAGTTTTTCGATCCGATGTTTCGGGGAAATGTGACCATTCAGCAACGTAATGGACTTTCTAAACGGTTTTTTTTTGCGCCCGTAGCATACTTACCTCTACGAAACTCATTCTCGTTTTGGTAATCCATACTATGAGGGAAAAATGCTCAGATATTTTAATATTTTCACCTTGATTTTAATATTTCCACCATTGATTTATCCTTAAATATGAGAGCAAACTGTTTATTTTTAATCAATAATTTTTCCTGCCAACCTATACTCAATTTAATATGATAAGAATCAAGAGCAGAATTCTATTAGTTTTGGTTCTTGAAAACTACGAAATACTCAAACTCGGGGCCTTTGGACTGAACACGCTTGAACCGCCGTCTCAACCAGATACGCCATCGCACATGCAGCTAAAATACTACTTACTCGCATATCGAATTGAATCTACCAGCTTCCTAAAAGTATTTACTAGTATTTACTAGACCGCTTGTAATTCTCAAGTTGAAATTCCCTGCATTGGAAATATAAAAAAGGTAACTGAAATTCGACGATAAAATATGTTAATAGTATTCATATAGTATATTTTAATAAACAAATGGCAAGAAAATTCAATATGATCTTACTAAAAATAGATCTGATACGAAATATTTTGTAAATATTCAATTCGAGTAAATATTTCAAAAACATAAAAAACTTTGCAAATATAAGATTCTTTGAGGTGATGGGCAGCACTCAACACACCTTCATTGTTTGTCATCCAAATTAAAATTGATCAGATAAATACAATATTTGGAAGGTACAAAGTATACAAATTATGGTCGGGCTCGGCCGACTTTCTTATTTGTTTTATTTGGTAAACTTCTTCCACCTTTCCATTCGCCAACTCAATTCTTATTGAAAGCTTTACGTCCACTCTTAAAGGGGTAATTTCGTTTCAGTGTATATTTCCCAATTTCACACACAAATGCTGAACGATTTTTTTTTTGCCTTTCAGTTTTGTTCTACATATTTTTTTTTGCGTTTGTCTTCTGATGTTTTTGTCGTTATGTTTGGCCCATTGTTGCTTTAGAGTGCCCGGCTGATGCTGATGTGTTTCTACTTGGCGATGAGATGAGAGAATGAAAGCAAAAGGTCAGTTGAGCCCGCAGAGTGCACGACACGCCTAAAAATTGTTCTTTGTTTCTATCGCATTGGATGGCATGCGTGTCCACACACGCCGATTAAGTGAATGGGAATGCGAGTGCGAATGCGAATGCGGAAGAGAGAAACCAATATGCAGAGTGGTGTGTGCACTATCTCTGATCAAGTAAGACAATTTTGCATTATTTTTTATGCGCAGGCAAACCCTTTTTGCATACAACTGTGAGGCCCAACAAACAGAATCGACCGAATTGAGGTTGCAGGAAAATCTAATCTCACACAGAGTGGCATGGCGGCCCTCCGTTTTCCACCCCAGATCTTCATGTCGACACGTGCCTTGGGTAGTTTTCAAGTGCTTGCAGCTTGATTTGATGTAATTTATTGAAAATTTATACAAATTTGTGCTTGTCTTTGCACACTTCGTCCTGTAATTCGCATACAACTCAACTCTCTGGGCCAGGGTTTACATGTCTCACAACAACGAAAAAAGAAAACTATGTCTATGCTATTTACATGTGGGTCACGTAGCCAAGTGACTTATACGAAATGCAAATGAAATATATAGAACGAACGAGAGGATAGTGGCAAACTGCCCATGTGGAGGACACTTTTGTGTGTGTGTGTGTGTGCGCGCCCCCCTAAAATCCTGGTCCAGCATTCGTCCTGGTAATAGAATTGCTTTTGTTTTTCTACTTGCATAAGATTAATGTGCGAATTTGCGCCAAGTGAAAGTGTTTTTGATAAATGTGGCCGAAGCAGTGCCAAGTCAAAGGAAGCGTGAAACGCTATGATCGGGAAGTGTTTTTTTTTTGTACCCTGTGACCTCTGACCTCGGACAATTGCAAACATTCATCGAGTAAGGCTCAAAAGTGCGGCGAGTGTTTGTGCTGTGATATCTCCACAAAAAAGTTTTTCCTTTTTGTTCGTTTTTGATATTTTTGCTATCCGCACTCGGCCAGTGTTTGGCTTCAGCTAGGCACCGTGGATGAAATATTTAAGTAAGTTGTCTTTTAAGGCTTATAATTGCCAAATATGGTTATAATTTTTGAAGGAAATTTATTTTAAAACTCAGCGAGACTTAGTAACCGCCTTCCAACTGGGCGTTTAATTTAAAACAACGACAAACGATTTCTATTTTGAGAGCTGTTTCTTTTATTACATAATAGCTTATAGGCAATTGAGGCCAAAAAAGTTTGGTTTCAAAATTGATCTTAATGAAAAAATAAGAACCATGCACTTTAAAAATATTTGAACAATCATATCTTATTACCCTGGAGCCTGCTAAAACATTCTATGATCGACTACACAGTGCTACAAATTTCATAAAGTGCAAAAACCCGGAAAATGACTTAGCGTACGCTGTAGAGCAGGTCGCACATAACACTCCCACATACTTGGCTTTCCTCGGGGACCCCCAAAATCTGAAGATATGGCCCAAAAACCGTTTTGTGCTCATTTTGCTCACTTAACATGAAATAACTCGCGAATGGACCATCTGATTTTCTATAAACTTGTTATTTCCGATAGCGACGAGAAAATTCTCGTATATTTTATTCAATGCTTTCATAGATGTAACGCGATGGCTGATAAATGCAAGTTACAGATCTGGTACTTACAACTTTTTTTTTGAAATTCCAACTTTAACCCTTGCTGGTTTAACAAAATTGCTCCAAGCTATTTTTTCTTAGATTTTATTATAATAGTCCATTTAATTCTTTGTCAGACAAATGTTGTTTAGATGAATTTTGTTACCGTTTGCCGAAGTTATTCGCGTTTTTCTGAGCAAACATCGGCTATCTAGTATTCTTTTTTAATGTGTTTACAGAATAACTTTTCAGTTAACAAAACAGCCCCGAAAAGTATAATTTCCGAATGTAAGGTGGGAAATTTAAATATACTTTTTCTTAGTCACATTGATTTTTATATATATTTTTTACGATGCTGGACTATTTGGGAGAAGTTACCTTGTAGGGCCATGTTAATCTCCGGTCAAATCAACAATTAATACTTACCTTGTGACTACAATAGTACCATCTCTTCTTATTCAGCTTAAGCCTAGGTTAATTTAACACAGTCGTCGATACCAAAGTTTTCAGTTGAATAACTTCTTTTTGTGCGAAAAGATGAGCGATAAGAAAAATAAGTTTTGTTTCATCTGTGGATGGCTTCTGGATGGAAAACATCGGTTTTCAATCAAGGAAAACAAAACCACGATGGCCATGTATTATTTAATTTTTAAGCGCGATTTATGGCAGAACGTTCGGATCGTTTCGGATTAATTGGACATCGGTACCAAACACGTGAGTTTATGCCAATGTTATGACGGTGTCAAAAGCACTTCGGAAGGTCATAAAAGGAATTCAACAACGGTCGCAGCATGATGATATCTCCAACGACTGTAAAAAAGATGTAAAAAGTCTTATATAAGCCATCGAACACAAGCTCATACTCGACGGAAAGGCATTAAATTACTAATAAAGACCATGCTGATCTGGGGCGTGACTTGAGATTATCTTGGAAAAAATCGGAAATATTAGCATCGAGGCTCAAGCAGTGGAATATTGTGGATTCCACCTTAAAGTCCACAATGACGAGAAATATTCCGCTATTCGAATTCGAGAAAAATTATTATTTAGACGAAATGGAAAAACATTGATGTGTTTAACAAACGTGGATAACCTATTTTACGGCTTTAATCATTCTCACCAACCACTAGTCTGGCGATAATTTGTAGATGGCTCATGCAAAAGTGAGTGTGTATATTATTTAATAAGCCTACATATTAAAAACATATTTTTACTCAGATTTAAAAGCGGTGCTTTTTGCATAACCAAAACAAGTTTCCATCAACTCCGCTGGCATATGGTACAAATATAAAAGAGAATTCTCTTAAAAATAAATTATGCTCATCATAAATGGAAAATTGTTGCCGACTTAAAAGTTTTAAGCATACTCTTGGTGCAGGTAGATACACAAAAATATGTTATTTTTGTAGTGGGGTATACAATCGAACTTCAATTAAAAAAAAAAAAACACCAGCCAACAATCGATTTGGCTAAGATAACCTGATTTTGAAATCATATGCATGACACATACGCTGAATAAGAAGAGATGGTACTATTGTAGTCACAATGTAAGTATTAATTGTTGATTTGACCGGAGATTATCATTGCCCTACAACGTAACTTCTCCCAAACAGTCCAGCATCGTAAAAAATATATGTAAAAATTTATGTGACTATGAAAAAGTATATTTAAATTTCCCACCTAACATTTGGAAAGTATACTTTTCGGGGCTGTTATGTTAACTGAAAAGTTATTCTGTAAACACATTAAAAAAGAATACTAGATAGCCGATGTTTGCTCAGAAAAACGCAAATAACTTCGGCAAACGGTAACAAAATTCATCTAAACAACATTTGTCTGACAAAGAATTAAATGGACTATTATAATAAAATCTAAGAAAAAATAGCTTGGAGCAATTTTGTTAAACCAGCAAGGGTTAAAGTTGGAATTTAAAAAAAAAGTTGAAAATACCAGATCTTTAACTTGCATTTATCAGCCATCGCGCTACATCAATGAAAGCATTGAACGAGAATCTTCTCGTCGCTATCAGAATTAACAAGTTTATAGAAAATCAGATGGTCCATTCGCGAGTTATTTCATGTTAAGTGAGCAAAATGAGCACTAAACGGTTTTTGGGCCATAACTTCAGATTTTGGGGGTCCCCGAGGAAACCAAGTATGAGGAAGTGCTATACGCGAGCCGCTCTACAGCGTACGCTAGGTCATTTTCCAGGTTTTTTCGCACTGTAGCACGGTGTTTTTATCAAACTTTTTAAGTAATTAAATACATAACTAAACTTGATTCACTAAACTGTTCACATAAGAGGCGCTATCTATTGGTCAGCTTTGAAAGTTGTTCAAAATAATTATTGTATAGAAACATTTTATACCTGCTGGAAGGGCCGAAGTTAGATTTCTTTTATTTTTTTCGTAAATCGGCACAAGCAATTAAGATAACCACTGGAATTTATGTAAATTATTGTTGTACTCGATTTTAGAGTTCAACTTTTTATGTGCGGATGGATGAAAACACCTGTTTCTCACTATAAATAAGGGTTATCGGATCAGATCGAAAACGGTAGTTTCACTTGGCAACGGAAACACTTAAATACAAATCATTCAGGATTGCTAGTGATTTGTTTAAAAATTGATTAATAATAATAGTTACACAGGTTTATAAATGAATGCCAACTTTTGCAACAGAGCAGATAGCAAACTTCCCATGCCATGAACATCAAGTGAGTCAAAATTATCTAGAGACTTGCTTGATCCACCTAAGTACAATAGACATTGGCAGCTATTTGGGTAATACAAAAACCAACTCCTCTCTAAAGCTTCATGTTTGGTTTCTATAAGTCCATTAATATCCAATGAATCATAAAGGAAAAGTTCGTCCTGAGCAGTTATTTTTGTTGGCTAATCTCCCACTGTGCAGGGTCGTCCGCTTTATGATTTTGTTTGATTGTTTTGCTGTTGTTGTTGTAGTTGGTGTTGGTAGATGTTACTTCTGTTGCTTAGCTCAGCTGAGTGTCTGCAACTTTGCTGATTTCATTGCTTGATTTCCTTTCATTTTTTTTTATTTCGTTCGTATTTTTTGTATTTTCCATTTCAATTTAGTTAAGTTTTGCGCTTGGCTTCTGCTGCTGCCGCCTGTTCTGCCTTCCCTTTCGCCAGCCTTCGTTGGAGATACGTGTGGGTTTATGCCTGGGCACTATAATGGCATTATTTGTATCAAATTGTGGCAACCAAAAAAAAAAAAAAAAAAATGAAAGTAGAGCAAACACTAACACAATTGAAAACTTGCACAAAGGCATTTCTATGCGGTGCAAATTGAATTAAAAGTTGAGTTTTTTCCACTCTGCTTCGTTTGCCTTATCGAAGCTGTCTCAACATTTCGGCTCCTCCAGCGCAAAAGTGTTGAACTGAATAGAAGAAATGTAATTAATAATGCTCCAATTCCTGATTCGATGAATGCAATCAGCATCTTGTCACAATGTTATGACACAGGGGATTTTTGTGATAAATATGTGTGTGTTGCAGGTGAAGGTAAAGGTGCAGCGGTTGCTGTTGCCAGTGCCTTGGTGCAATTTGTTAGCTTCGCTTCAGACGACAGCAGAGAGCTGCTGACAAAGACGAATGAGTAACTAAAGTGTGCAACGACGACGACATTTGCCGCAATCAGCGTGTGGTTGTGGGTGGGGGGAGGGGGATGCATAATAAAAAATGAAAATAAGCATAGCATACTTTTGTGGGCCACAAAAACCCACGAGAGCTCGAAAGTGAATGACACACGCAACCAAACCATTCTCTTTCTTTTCAGCCGATTGATTTATTGAGCGTTTAATGCCTAGGATTGCTGTTACAGCTGGCTTGGTAAGGATTTTTCCATTTTTTTTCTTGCTGCTAGCACAAAAAAACCCCTAGAGCAGCCTCATATTGGGGGCGCATAAGTTATGGCACAGATAATAAAATGAATTAGATCAGACATATCATAGAAAATACAATTTATGTGGAACAGTCATTGCGTTAATTGAAGCACAACCAGCTTGCTTTTCCGTATTCTGAGCAAGTGCTGAATACATCTTTGATGTTTTGCTCAATTATCTTACAAAAGACGAACTAAGCTTGTCTTTCTTAAGCGGATTATAAATGCTTGACAGAACGCATCTCGCGGTTATAGGTTGTGATTTTTTAATGACTAAACTTTGAAAACTGTAGCAGTTGGCAGCGAATTATGTTTAGAGTGCTGTGAACCATCACTGGCACAAGCACACACACTCCTATTGTGCGCGGCGGCGTCACAAGTTTCATAGTTGAAAAGTTTCCTCCCACACAAAATGTATCTTACGTGCGGTAAACACAAACCACTCTTCAGCAAGAAATGCTTCATTTTCTACCCGAAAAATATATACATATCCAAACGTAAGTGCTTCGATGAGCCTGGGCATAGTTTCGCATTTCAGTCGCTGCTCCTTTGCGCCAGTAACTTCATTAACGCTCTGCCACTTGCCGCCTTTTTGCCACATTTGGGGGGTGTGGCATTTCACGCGCTAAATGCATTTCAAGCTGCACGCCGCCGCGTTTATCGTACTGCCTAAGGAAACGCTTCCGCCTCACCCTCCGAAACCAGTCAAAGTTTAATTAATTTTCCTGCGGCTTTTGGCTTCGGTTCTTAAGTGGTTCCTCCTCCACGTCGTCTAGAACAGCTGGCTCCACGTCTTTAGCCGCAGTTTTATGTCTTTTTTGGCCCCAAAATTGGTTCGTATTTTCCAATTTTCACTTCACTTCTTCGCAAAGTATTACGCTTGATTGCTTTATGGGTATGTGTGTCTGTGAGTGATGAAATGAGTTTTAAGAAGAAAATTTGAATCAAAGCCCAGTGAAGTTTTTGCAAAAATGAAAACTAAAATAATAACATAACAAAGTGTGGAAGTGTTATTTACGAGAATGAGTCGCTTCCTTATGTGAGCATTAATTTTTGACTGAAGATTCACGTGGAAGCACTAGGTTTCCCGATTTCGAACTTTGATTTAAGTTAGCACAGTATCAACCGCTGGCGAACCTGCTTTTTTTTATTGTTGTGGTGTCCTATGAGCGGAGTGTGAGTAAAAAAGAGATTTCCATACATTCTTTCACACTCCGGTAAAACACAAATTTAGTTTTGGGTTGGCTCTGTTGTGCCTAGAAACAGAACTGAAAGTGTTTATATCTATTTTTACTTAAGTCAGTGTCAATGAGCGATAGTAAAAGAGTCAGCAATCAAATATTATTTGCTTTTGGATTAGGCTGCTACTGGAAATGAACCTCGTTGAAGGCAAAGCCGCAAGCAAACAGCGCATTTTATTTTAAAAACAGAACACAGTTGATTTTCTGGCAAAACGAGATTATTTGATTGAAAACAGTAACCTTCCGACCCACTTAAGCGTTCTGCTCGATCAAGAAGCATTTCGAACGAGTGTGGTGCAAGTCTATTGAATTGATTCAACGCAATGTAAATATGTAGACTGGTGTACCTAACTAACCCAGTCAACCACAAATACATGGAGCCACCAAAAATGCATATTTTAAAAAGTCCTCTTTACTTTGGCATGCTCCATGTATACCTTTATTTTGCTGATGCAAGCCAACAAAAACAAACATAGTTTTCTATGCACGTTTCGCTTAAAAAATCACCAAACTAAAATACACAAAATTCGAAGCGAATGTTATTTCACACTATAGAAATAACCGCTGATAAAAAGATAACTTTTTTCGAGCTTTAATAACCTTTATATTAAAGTCTTATATCCATTAGAGTTGGAAAAGAATGACCCATATATGCTCTAGAGGGCCGGAGGTGCTTCCATTTAGCTGCTAAATACATTTTTACAAAGTAAAACAAAAAAACGACAACTTTTGAATCAATTGGTCTATGAAACAAATGCAAGGATAACATGTCAGAAGACACTTTCCATCGTCCTTGTGTCAGTACAAGAAATCTCGACCTTAACTCGTATCAGGAGATACTTAACCAGGCTTTCATCTTTATCGAAGACATGTATCACGTTATGTGCGGCATTTCGTTAGTCAGCTTGGATGCCCCTGGAGAAACTGTGAAGAAACTGCGAGCGAGACTCAACAGTACTGTAGCAGCTGCATATTAAGAACCTTAATCCATCAAACTATTGAACAACTGACATGTAACACTGCGAAATACTCCGCAAAGTTTTAACATTGTCTAAAAGCATCTTTAGGGACGAATGCACAATGGCGAACAAACACGTACTGGAAGCAACGAATCGAAACGTTTTCGAGGCGCAATGAATTTACTGTATGTTTCGCACCTTGCTTTTGTATCTGGCGTATATTATTCGCTCAGACACTGCCTCCCAGTCTAACATACTTTCGTGAGCAGAGTGGGACATCATCAATCCTACTCCGGCCCTACGGTTTTTTCCGTCTTTTTTGCAGCGTAGATCATTTTTGATTTTCCAGTGGGGGAAACATAGTCGGCGCTGCCTGTCCATCGGATTTCGCTTAAGCCTAGAATGTCTAGATTATATCTGCAGAACTCGGCTTCAAGTTGCAGATATTTGGCGTTGCTGTTGTTGTTGTCCAGTTGGTTTCCGTCATCAAGTAGCGTTCTGACGTTCCAGAGTCCTAGAGTGGTCCTTGTTCGGTATCCAAAGGTCTGCATCAGGGGGGTGGTTTTGTATCCGAGGCTGAGTTGATGTTTCAGTAGCTAGTTTTGTTCAGAAAGTAGGGTCGCTGGCCCTACTCGCCTATCCTGGTGATGGGGGTGCCATCTTAGAGTCCAGGCCCTCTAGTTATCAAGCTTCAGCGATTTTTCAGCCCACTTACCGAAGACGCACTAAGTCCAATTCGGCTTCTTGATTCGACTTCTTACAGTTAGCTCGCCACACACCGGAGTCCGTGGCTACCCAGAGGATACTAGACTCGTTTCATGGATTCGGAAGTTCGAGAGCTGCTTGTGCCGACCGTACAAGTACAGTCGACACCATTGGCTAAAGGCTAAAGGGTTGGTAAAGATCGGATGAACAATATTCGAGTTATAAGGAAAACAAACAATGGGCAGCATTGGCCGCACAGCAATGGGCAGCACTTCACACATGTTTGTTATGAGTGTGCATTAGGATGCTTTTTATTCTCTGTACCAGATGTAACTATCTAAGTAAAGTTGTATTTGCACGAAGTATCACTTCGGAGATATCAGACAAGTTTCAGAATCAATCGGCGAAGAACAAAAATAAATGAAAAACTGCATGAGAAGTAGGCAATCTGAGTTATTACAGTAAATATTGGTTATATGACGAACCGCTTGTATGCGAATACCGCTTATATGCAAAAATTCCATTTTAGAGAGCATCATGCGCAAAATTTAATATGAGAATTTAATTGCTTGTATGCAAATAGCTTATAAGCAAATAACGCTTGTATGCAAACTTTTCTCACCAAAATTGTAATAATAACTGCAGGAATGTCGCCACATATTCTAACAGCTGGACAAAAAATTTCTTTTTTAAATGACATAAAAACAAACAACAATCAAAATATGGTTTCTGAGTAAGCGTCTTGTCACCAAACCTGACAATAAAAGAGATAGGAAAAGCACACATGTTTACTTGGTAACACCATTGTTGTCCTGGTTCAACCAAATCTGTTCTGCAAAATGGAATTTGCTAGTAGATCAGTCTCGTTCCAGTTCGCCATAAATCTAAGTGAAGACTATGCACCATATCGGAGCTGGCTTTAGCGTTGATGCAAGCGAAATTCTATTAACTTCGCAAAAATTTACGAAGAATCCAGTGCAAATAATACAGCAAGTGCGGTCGCTTTTATATCTGATTATTTGCTGCATATTCTGGACAAATTCAAACCAGAATGCATATTTAATGCTGATGAATCTTGATTGAGCTACAATGTACTGCCAAAGGAAGTTACAAGGGCAAGCAAGAAATTCCAAAAAATTTAAAACCCCGAAACAACGCCTCACATTACTTTTTCTGTGCAATGCAACTGGTACATTCAAACGAGCTTATTGTATTGGAGAGTCAGCCAAGCCCAGTCCTTTTAACATAACGACTCAATTTTTTCCGCTAAATCTACTACAATAGTACAGCCACTTGATCAAGGTATTATCCACTCCTTTAAAATGAAATACCGAGCATTTGTAATAGAAACAAGAGAGGCAGCTGAAGTCGAGTGCTCCAAAATACCCTGTTCCCTTGATTTTATGTGTTTTGACAGCTTACGATGTTGTACCCCGCTACATAGAGCAAAATTGTTTAATAGAAAACCGACTTGATATATGAATGGTACACAGAAACCTACATGAAAAAGTTTGTGGCTCTTTCCCTTAGTCTCTGAGATCGACGCGTTCATACAGACAGACGGACATGGCTATATAGACTCGGCATTTGACGCTGATCAAGAATATTTATACTTTATGGGGTCGGAAATGTTTCCTTCTCCCTGTTACATACATTTGCACAACTTCATTATCCCCTTTTTCCATTTTTAATGAGAACAGTGTATAAAAACAAATTGGAGCATTGGAAAAGGGATTTTCTTTAGTGGAATTTATAACTGATTTCTTATACGGTTATAGCTTGGACTAGTAAGTACCGAACTCAGCCGCCATGTACTAGTGCAGGGTATAAATACTTCTATTTAATTGAAATGTTCCAAAGATTTTCTTGCGTGGTCAATTTAAGGCATCAAATAACATAGTCCATTGGTTAGAGTTTCAGTTCTTCTCTATTACATTTACTAATATGAAAATAATATTAAAGTACTGTCGTCCTTGCTTAGTTATTAAACCTGTAGATTCAGTAAAGTATTGTGCTTTACCCCCATTTCTATTCTATTCTCTTCTAGTTCAGCTTATGTGTTGGCGTGTTGACTGCCAGCCAGTTGGCTGAGGGGCGAGCTCTTCCTCTTTGTGGCGTTGGTATAAAACGACTTTCTTTGTCTGGTTATGTGACTGCTGCCCTGCCTTCTGGTTGTTAAATGCCGCTGTTAAGCCTTAGAATTGAACAATTTAAGGCCGTACACACACACACACATATGTGTGTATGGTGTCTCCGAGTGTGTATGTGTTAGCCATTATGGTTGCCGCAGCAGCGGCTTTTGAAATGGGGAAAATGTTCTTTGTTGTATATTTTTTCTTTTACCGCTCTCTCGGTTATGAAAACTAAAACAGGAAATATTTGTGTGAGGAGGGCAAACTCTACAAATTTGGCTCTTGACACCTGAAAACGTCTAGTGTGGTCTGGTCAACATGCATATAAACATGTTGGCTGTGTGCCATGGGCATTTTTTGGGGGGTGGTGTACAAATTTTTTGCCAGGTGAACAGCAAACAGAAAAGGTGGATTACACGTTAGCATAGTCGACTTTCAGGGGCAGCTGGCAAAAATTAGCCAATTTTTATTATAAATTTAAAGTGAAAATTTACTAAATGTTTGCCTTCCCGCCGACCTTTGTCGAGTTACTTTTCTGCTGTGTCTGCCGCTCTCCTTTCCCCGCCATTGTTTATTAGGCACACACAAAGCCCACAATTTGTGTGTTTTGTTTGCATTGTGTTGCCGTCTTTTCCTCCTTTTTGCATTGCGGCTGTTGTCGCCTTTAGGTCACCGTGTCATCCTCTACTGCAGCAGCAACAGCGGCAGAAGCGACCGTCCTTAACCTGGCACTACTATTTACTACAGCTCCTATCCCTGTCCCCGCCCCAATTCCTGTCCCGCTTTCGCGATTTTATTGCTGTAGATGGGTTTTATTATGCTGCAGTTTTTGCTGCAGCTAAAAACTGGCAATTAAGCGAGTTGACAATTAATTTTATGGTTCCTTTGTGAATTGCTGCGCTCCTCTATGCATGTCGCATCCTAAGGGGCCACGTTTGGTCGTTTTGATTAAAAAATTATATCAGATTTTGCTTGCGATAAGAAGCTTCTTTCGAATTAAGACACATGGCAGAGCTCGTTTAACCAAATTTATCTCTTGGTGTTGGGGACTTAAATTAGATAAAATCTTTGAATTAAAATTGCAACTTTAATAGCAATAGTCGCTCATTATGCCAGTAGAAAAACTTGATATATGAATTTTAATTTTCGATTCTTTCGTATATTAATAAAAGCCAAGTGAAAGGTAGCGTCGAAAATCTAGTGCTTGAAGTAAACTACAAAGTATTTCATCTCAGCGTGGAATTAATAGACCAAATAAATAAAGAAAGTTGCCCTCTTAGCAAATCGAGAAAAGAAAACGATGCTCCCTGGTGGAATCCCACCTTATGTACTTGACAATATTAGTGTCCCCAAAGAGCTCATACAGTTCGTGATTCATTCGGATGCGAAATTCGTCGCAAACTCTCCGAAGGACTTTTTTGTCGAACACGCCAATTGCCGCCTCATCCGCTGGCACGCCAACAATAGTTAAAATAATGAACTATAGTTCAAAAAATTAACTATTTAATAAAATAATGAACTATAGTTAAAAAAATGAACTATTGATAGATGTAAAATGATCTATAGTTCAAAAATGTTAAGATCATGGAAAAATGAACTAATGAACTAGGTCATCAAAATGAACTAGAATTTCCAACATTATATAGCCTTAATTAAGCATTTTGCTGTTACCACATACGGTCACACTAGCCTACAAATTGTTTAGAATTACTACTTTTGTTGAAAACTTCATCACTATTTGCAATTTTTATTTGTTCTTAACGAAGATTTCGAAGTGCAAAAGCCTGCAGAGGCAAGGACCTAAATATGGTTGAGCAATGTCGCGCTTGCATGTCCATTTCGGCGGAGGGTATCAACACCAACTGCCGAAATATATTCAACGACGCGGAGCAGGGCGGCTTGATGTTTTTAATAGAGGAGGTGACTGGCACCGTGATTAAACCTAATGATGATCTACCCCAATGGATATGCCCTTCATGCTTGGCGGCGGCAAAAACTGCATTTAGTTTCAAGCGGCGGTATGAGAAAAGTGTGAAGAGCCTCCAGCTGATAAAGCGTGACGAGAGAGCATCGTTCTTGGAAGCATTACTGGCCAACGAGGATTGGACGCAGCGTCAGGTCAAGCTAGAGGAGGAGTCAAAGTTGTTGGAGCAGGACAAAACCACCTTATTCTTGGAAGAACTTACCAACGAGAATTGGACGCAGCGAAAGGTCAGGCTAGAGGAGAAGTCAAAGTTGTCAGAGCCAAACCAAATAAAAACATTCTTGGAGTTCTTTGATGATTTTTCGATGGTCAGGCGAAAAATTATCTTTATAAGTGATAAAAAAGATCTTTCAGATGAAGTCAGTGTGGAAATCCAAACTAACTCCCAAAAGAAGGGCTTAAGTGTGAACGAAGTGCAGGAAGACCTTTGCCATCACACTGCCGAGCGACCCTTCGAGTGCTCCCACTGCTCGAAGTCTTTTAAACAAAAAAGTCATCTAACTGTTCACCTACGCACTCACACTGACGAGCGACCATACAAGTGTTCCACCTGCTTGAAGACATTTGCCTACAGGAGTAGTCTAAACGTTCACTCACGCATCCACAAGGAGGAAGGCCTTTAAGATAAAAACCCACCTGCAGGCACACATACGAACTCATACTAGCGATCTTTCAAATGTCCACAATACTCTAAAACAGAATACAGGTTTGAGCAGCATATTGGTACTCACACCGGAGATCGACCCTTCAAAAGTACCCACTTCTCGAATACTTTTAGACTCCAAAGCAGTCTAAAGATTAACCTACTCTCTCAAATTGGCGCGCTGCCCTAGAAGTGTTTGCACTAAATATTTGGACAGCTTTTGCACAAAAAGCAAGCTAAACCAGCATTTTTGTACCCATACCGGAGAACCTTAATTTTCGACATCCAAGTTACTTTCTTGCCAATTGAATATTAAAATAAATTTAAATGCATTCAACATTATTTGCCTTTACTTAATTATATGGTGGAAGATGTGCGATCTGATGACTGATGCTGGTTCTTGTAAATTCGCAGTCCATGGAGGAAAGTGCCAAGAGATTGAGATTCCTGAAATTGATCCAACAAGGAAAGATTGCCCTCAGGATCTTGGCAGGGCTTTACACGGGCACCTGCAGATTGCAGGATGACCTGAGCAAGTTGGGAATAACAAACACCCAATTATGCAGATTCTGTGAAGAGAAGGAGGAGTCCTCTGAACATATACTAGCTTACTGCGATGCTTTAGCTAGGCGCACCCCAACAAGATAAGCAATCTAGAACCCACGAAAATCCTAACCTTCGTACAGGAAATAGGGCTGCTAGGAGAGTTGTAGACTCAGTTCGGGGCACAATAGACCAGCACTGATCGCGGTGCGTTCCCCCAACAACACATATAGCGAGTACAGGCCAACACTTGAAATCAAAACCGCTGAGAGTTGTTCGAATACAGCGTGTCAAGCCACGAGTTCTGGCTTTAATGGCGGATTACCCGTTTAGGAGGAGGTAGACGATTGACTTTTCATAGCTCACTTATTCCATCCATCCAGTATAAGCGCTTCATTAACAGCCAACTAAAATTAATCACACATTTACACTCAGAAAATACTCATGGAGCATATTTACCACAAAATTGCACAAATCAAATGCATAAATCGGACGCAACATGAAATCAAAGTGTGATATGACAACATTTATTTTTGGGATTTTCGCAAAAACCGCAACGCAATCAAATGTACCCGAAGCCGGACCCGGACCCCAACCGGACATGAACGGCGGACCACAATAAAGCGTGTAAGTAGATTAAACTCAACCACTCATTAAATTACGAGTGTGTGCGCTGACAACCGCAAAAAACATCCCTTTGACCCATGTATTGATATGTCCTAATAACACAAATTGTCAAACAGTTGATAAGGATGCAAAAATGGAAAGCAAATCAAGCTTAAACGAGCGCCGCAGAAGGAGGGGGAGAAATCACAAAGTCAATGAGGCTGAATGAATGGCAGGCGGCAAGTAATGTCAAGAATTTCAGTGCAGCGCCGTTTTGTAGCAAAAGAGACCGCAGCCTCAAGCAGCTTAGCAGATGGAGAAACTGGCCAAAGTCCTGCGAACAGCAGTCGGTCAGAGCAATAAGCGGGCTTAGCTGGAAGGCAGAGAGCAGAGAAAACAGGTAGCTGGACACTCACAAAGTACCAAGTTACAGGAAGAGCTGAGGCACAGTTTGAATGCCACAACGGGTGGCAATTTGGCATATCGATTTTTAAGGCCCCCTGTTTTACCTGCTTGGCTATTTGCTTTGACTGCTTGCTTGCTTGCCGACTTGGTTATGAATATAATGTTTGCTTTAGTGTGTGTCCAGCTGAGTTCGTCAGCTTAATTAAGAGTAGAAAACGTATTCGGGCTTCTACCCCCACCTCATTAAAAGGCTTCTTTGAGTTACCAACTCTGATTTCAGCTTAGTTTGCAACTCATTTCAAGTTACATTTGTTAAAGACTCTGAAATTGTAGAAACAAATTGGCTTAAATTGACTCATGAATTTGCGTTGTTCCCTTTTAAGGCGGTTTATATGCAAATTTCCTGCAAAGTTTCCCAATTAGGATAATTGAGACAATACAAAACAAAATTCATATAAATTTCTTGACCACAACTTGGGAAACTTTTATTACCTTTGCATTGAATTAAAATACGTTAATATGCGTCTGAGCCGGATTCTCTACAGTGATTAAGGCTTTTAAATATGCAGTAGGTGCGGACCACCGAATTTAAACAACAGGAGTGTTATACAAACCACTACCAACACAAAAGTAATTGGCGGTGTTTCGAAACCCCTTTTGGTGGATTTAAAATGCGCCAAATTTTGTGGGACATAGCGTTTATTTTTTGCTAATAAAGAGATTTCACAGTTGAAGTTTTTTTCGATTAAAATAAAGTACAAAATAATTAGCAGTTTAATACTTAACATAAAATTCCATATTGAAGTGTACACCAATACAATTGAAGAACATTTCTTAAGAAGCAAAAAACACAAGAAATTGAAAGCGAAAACCGATTATTGCCTTATGATGTGTTGTGAAGGTATCAGCATTCCCAAAGCTCAACGCCGTCTATTTAAAAATAATACAATTAGATGTAAATAGATAACACTGCGTATGAGTGACACCATGACCATAACAATTTTATAATTGGGAGGTGCGCTCTAGTACTTTTGGCTGTCTGAAGCACACGAAATCATTCGCTGCCTATAACAAAATCTGCTCTGAAGACCACTCATACATATATGTGGTGGTGATCGAGTTTGCAAGAGGCTCGGGAGAGAAAAAGAACAACACCGAATGAGTGCTGTGGGCACAAGCCGTGCGATTGGCCCTGATTTAAACGTTAATTCTATAAAGTATCGAAACACCGATCTATAAACTTTCATTTGAAAATATCAAACCAAGAAGAAAAATACAAAAGAACAGCTGTGAAAAATGCATCACAGTAAGCAACAGGCTTACATTTTTTTTTTAATATTAGTCAAAGTTATTGTTAGCCGTCTCAAAGTCAAGGATTGATTTTGATTTTTCAACAGAAATCAAAAAAGATTTTGTACGTTTGGACAGCTTTGGATACTCAGACAGACTCTTCCGAAGGCCTCCCGGCTCATCTCGTCAGTGAGCTTCCAAGCTGACTAAAAAGGTTGCATGAAATAGGCAAAATATTGCAATTTTTATGAATCGATTCATTAAAAATGAAGTTGTTAAACTATTTTAAATTAACAAAACTTTATAGAAAGAAAATTTTTACTTAAGCGCGGTGTACACTCGGCGCGAAATGGGCGCGAAATGAAAAACTGCATATTAAACCATCTGCTGCGTACATTTTTCGTGTCGCGATTCCGTAAACAGTTTCTACTCGACACGAAACAGATTACGTATTGCCACTACGTTCTGTTACCAATACGAAGCGAGTAAAGTGCTGTTAACGCCTCACTTCGCTCGAAATTATGAGAGAACGAATAGAATCGATATTTCGCACGGAATTGTAAGTATGAAGCACAAACATAGTCAAAATGAGCGCACAAAAAAGTGAATCTGCCAGAAAGCGACCATCACAGGCATTTTCTAATGTTGATAAACTTAATTTAATAAGCGCAGTGAAAGATAAGAGCGAGTGGGAAGCTTGACAAAAGTGGAAAGTCATGCCGCTACATGTTGAAACATTATTTATAATTAAATTTATATATTTCAAGTGATGGAATGCAAGGCTGTCTGGGTAGCGCTGAAGGACAGCAACCGGTGCCACACCAAAAGTCTCATCTGCAAATCGCTTCCTGACAGGTAGCGCAGGTGGCGTTCGTTTGGATTAACCTTCTTTGACGGAGTTCAGAGCCATTGATTAAAAGATCGCGAGCGCAACCGACCGCCGAAGAACTCTAGTAGCCTATAGGAATTTGTGTGCCGAGAGCTTGATCTCCCAAATAAACAGTATTGCTATTATGGGTCAATCTAAGCAGCAGGGACTGAAGCTTTTAATAATGTTTACTTTTCGACACCCCATTTTAAAAAAAACGTTCAATTGCTAGAAGGCATAATAATAAGAAATAATAATTTGCTTTAATAAAAAAACTATATTAAGAAAGAACATAAAGTATTTTGTGTGCGAGTTCTGCATTATTCTGCATCATTAATTAATCAACTTCACTTTAATTAAAAATCATAATATCCAGTTTGTTTTGTTTACCCACACCATATTTAAATTTTAACAGCGTTATAACAGTGCAAGGTTACTTTGAAAAGACTATCGACGGATCATGTTGATAACAGTCTGTTAAGAATCTGCGAAACATCGTCTGTTTCGCGCGTATTTCCCGTCGAGTGGACATCGCGCTTTACTAAATAAAATTTATTTCCATATGGAATGGTTTATTTTCTTGTAAAAGGTTGTCAATATTGGTATTCATACCATTAATGCTTAATAGACTTAATATTTCTGGTGAATATTCGTTGGTTAATTCCTTGATAGTCCTGATGTGTTTGAGAGATGAGATTCGTGGATCAGAGGAGGCCAACAACATGTTGAAAAGGTCCGTGTTTTCTTGATGTCGAGATATTTTGATCGTGTTAGCATAACAATATCTTTGGTAGTCCTTGTTTTTAGATTCTTGGGCTTATTCTGACAACTCTCCCATCGATAAAAGTTGTTGTTGTATTAGCTGCTGTAGGAGTAAGTTTTTTCTCTGGATACTTTGTACGTAAAGGATTTCTTGTCTAATTGGCATATTTTCCATATTTGAATGCATCAACATTTTCGAGGCAGCTTAAGACATTGAGTATGATCTTAAACCTTTTATCTGAGCAATTGCCTCATCGCTGTCGAAGAATCTCCGGGATGTATTTCCATCGTGTTTCCATAGCCCTGTTGTATATCCTGTTTCCTTCTATTTTTCATTGTTATACCCTTGCAGAGGTGTTATATAATTATCCTGATGTTTGTAACGCATTGAAGGAAGCATCTCCGACCACATAAAGTATATATATTCTTGATCAGCATGACGAGCTGAGTTGTTTTAGCCTTGTCCGTTTGTCCGTCCGTCTGTCCTTCTGTCCGTCTGTCCGTCTGTTTCTATGCTATCTCCTCCGTCAGTTTTAAAGCTATGCTCACCAAACTTAGCACGAAGTCTTTTGGTACATATAGGCTGGACATTTGTCGGAACCGGCTGGATCGGATGATTATAGCATATAGCGCCCATAGGAACGATCGGTTGAAAAACTAGTCTTAAGGAGAAAAACTTTTTGGTTTTTAATGAAAACGCCTCCAAAGTACGTATTTCTTAGTTTACTATCATTTTCCATGATTTCACTAAGATTGGTCGAAATCGGATGACTATAGCATATAGCTGCCATTGGAACGATAGGTCAAAAAAGAAGTTCTAGTGAGAAAAACTTTTTTGTTTTAGTTGGGATCGCCTCCAAATTTCGTATTTAACAGTTTGTTATGCTTATGCATGATTGCACTAAGTTTGGTCGAAATCAGACATCAATATAGTATAGCTCCCATAGAAAAGTAAGGTCAGAAAAAACCTCCCCCACAGCAGACACAGTCCCTTTATTCTTGACAAATCTATTAACACTTAGCAATTTTATAAACGCATAATAGTTTTTGGGAGCAGAGTAGTGTTTACGAACATCTTTGCAGTCCTGAAAGTCAATCATTGATTTTGGTTTTGAACTGAAAAAGTGAAAACTTTGAACCACGTGCTGTGAAATGTTTTCTTCGTGGGAAAAAATGTTAAAAAGTATGGAAAATAAAGTAAAAGTTTGTAAAATATACATGTTATCAAGGGGTGCATGTTATCTGCGATTTGTCTTTGTGTTTCTCTATTCTTGAAAAGTGAACTTTTTTTGCACGTGTGGCCTCAAAGTAGTTGTGTTACGGGAACCAAAATAATAATGGATTGTTGTAACTGTTACCAAGCGGATAATTTTAAATAAGCTGAAAATAGTTTTGCTCATTCTCCTTGAAAAGCAAAGCACGCCCATAGAAACATAATGAACAGCCAATGATTAAGCCAACGATTTGGCAAGGTTATGCATTTTGCATAATACACCCATTTAGAAGTGAATTTGCTTAGAAGTCAGGAAATTCCATTTGCCTGCCAGCTAGCAAATTAATTAGTTTTCAACACTTGACTTATTTTAAATAGCAATTCCTATAATTAATTTCGCACACGCACACACACACACACACCCATTGAAGACCAAAGACGATTTCTCTAAGCAATTCCAATCGGTAAAACGCAAACGACTTTGGTCAGGTCAGATGGGTTCCACAATCAAAGCAAAGGAAGCAATTTTCGACCTGAATGCGTTGGCACAAAGCAAAGCTGTTAAATGGAGACGAGCGGACCCAAATGGCAAAGGCATCTTCAAGAGTCCACACATATCCACACACACAAATCACTCAAGTTGCAACGAAATCAACTGTGAAAGTCATAAATTTTACTGTGCGAGAGAGTTGGCAAATTATTTTAGCATTTTGGAGTAAAAGTTAAATAGAAAGCAAAACATGTGAAGGACCAAGACTTGGCAGTAAAAAATTGTGCAGAAATATTTAAACTGCAATTCCAAAGCGATTTGTTTTATGGTCAGGCAGGCAGTCACTCTCTTCTCTCTCTCTTCGTGGCAATTGTTTCGTAGCATTTTGAGATCCGTTTCCGTTGCAGACCGACAGCGCGGAAAACTTAACTCGGATTTGATGTGGCCAAGCAGCTGTTAATGCTGCATGATTTATATCAAGAGCTGCCAACAGCAGACCCCAGACTCAGATAAAGCTGCAACTACTATCCAGGCAGCTAGGCAGCTCATTATATGGCACTAAATCTACGTTGTATGCTGCTGCCATGCGGTTGCTTCACTTTTTTTTTTTGGCAGGCTATCGAAATGTGCACTGGGATAAAAAAATCAAGTACAGTAGGTGAAAATTAAAAAATTTCTACTTCAAGTACCATTAAACCAGAATTAAGAATACGAATTTACCTATTAAAAACAAAGTATTTTAGTCCTTCCTCGAACGTTTTTTTTTTTTGAGTGTAAAGGGCTTCCCAGCGTATGTGTGTGTGTGTGTGGTCAATGCACTGGCCACTTCCGCTTCCGTTGGGCCCGTTTTGCATGTCGTCCAGTTTATTATTTTATCAGCGACCTCCCAGCCTCCTTCTCCTCCCCCTTCCCATGCTTCAGCGTTCAGCCCTTCTTGCTGCTAGCTGCCAATTGTCAAGTCCACGGGTTTTGGCCCTGATAGACGCTCAGGCTGACAGTTCAGCCTTTTGTTTGCATGTCCTTCGCTCCTTTTGGTGGACCAAACCCGACTCGTGCGGGCCGGCGTGTGTAAAATGATTTGTTTGCCAGGGCTCTCCCATTTTTACCCCCCTGCAGTCCCCGGCCAAACATAAATCAGCACTGAAACTGGGCCTCTCTCACACACACACACACACGAGAATGAGAAAATAAGCCTGAGCTTTCAGATTACTGCATGCATATTCATGTCCATTAGTACAAAATTAGAACTATTATATTTATAGCGTAAATAGTCTGCACCTCATTTTGCAGCAGGTACAAAAAAAAAAATACTGTATTTTGAACCAGAGTCGGTCTGGCACAAAGCCATTAGACACCGTCTCTGGCGTTCAAATGTAATAAAAACATAAAATGTTGCACATTATGCAAACACACACTCACACACTGCAAATACATAGCCAAGGACTCAAGCGATGGAAGATTTCCCTGGCTTTGACGTTGGCGCCGCATGTCTAACAGCCGCCGTCATCATGCCGTATTCCCATTTACATACACACACACACATCCGCACATATGAATGGTTACCTTGTACTGGATAAAAAAAAACCCTAACCGACTCTAGGCAAGCACATTAAATTTATTTGAAATTATTATTATGCGCATTTACCTAACATTTGCATAACCATGAACGTGGCGCAGAACCATACTCTGCCCTCTTCCCCCACCCCCCTCTCCTTCTCTCTCTGTGGGCCAATTTGTAATGAATGTGAGAACCAACCGTTAGGGGTGGGCCTGGACTTTAATTTTAAACATGTCTGAAAAGTTTTAAAATAAAACATTACTTTAAATCAAAACCGAATTTATGGCCATGGAAAACAAATTTGCCAAACTATATCAATTGGGCAGACAAGCAACAATAAACCACAATATGAATCCCAAAACAAAAGCCATGTCTAAATATAACAAAATATGTTCAATTTCATTGCATTGCAAAATTCCATGAAAAGCCACCAGCATGCCCCAAAAAGTAGGCAATGCAAATTTATACTTTGTAAATGAAACAATTTTTAAGACCTCAAAAGGGCAAATGCACTTCTAAAGTTTATTTATTACCAAAATATTTTATTTTAATCAAGAGACAGCGGAGAATAGTTGTCAATGTGTTAAGCACATACTAATGACCTTTGTAGTTCCTAATTCTCTGCCTCTGCTTATTGAGTCGGCAGTGGTCGAGCATACAAATTAAAGCCAGAAAGATAAGCTTCATAATAAGCCAATTCCGTTTTTTTGTATATACGTGCGAATATTTTCTCAGCATCTAGTGCAATTTTTCTGCTCCTATAGTCGACCCCTGAGTTTAGGTTTAAGAAAAAAAATTACTCGTGCGACCCGTGGCCGAAAAAAATCTATGTTTCTTATTGCTCCCGTCAAGAAGAGAGTTTGGTAGAAGCTTGAGAGAAGAGTTTGGTGATATTTTGGGTATGGACAAAAATTAAATATAATAGGTATTTTCTTCTTTTTATTTGGCCCTATATTTCTATCACAACCGTTTGACGGTCTCGGCAGCTGCTATTAATGCCCGCCACTCGCCTCTGTCTTGTGCGAGCTGGCAGCAGTTGGTCAGTTCAAGCGCCTTAATGTCTTTCAACACCTGTTTCGGTCGTCCTACACCTCCTGCTTTCCCTAATTCGTTCGCCTTCCGACTGTACACTTTTTTACTGGAGCTTCTTCATTCATACGAGTAAAATGTCCAAGTCAACGCAGCCGCTGTTGTTTTATGCACTTGACTAGATCAGTGTCCCCATAGAGCTCATACAGTTCGTGGTTCATACGGGTGCGAAATTCGTCGCTAACTTTCAGAAATCCATAAATCCTCCGAAGGACTTTTTGACCTTATCGGTAAGTCGAAAGCGGCTTTACAATCAACAAAAAGATGTTAGGTGTTGATTATCGTCGCATGGGTTTTCTCCAGTATTTGTCACAATGTGAATATTTGGTCTATGGTGGATTTACCAGGTCTAAAGCCACACTGATATGGTTCGATCAGTTCGCACATTCTCGGTTTTAGACGTTCACATAAGATACATGACAGAACCTTATATGCAATGGGTAGGAGACTGATCCCGCGGTAATTGGCGCAGACTGCAGGTTCTCCTTTTTTAAGTATTGGGCAGAGAACACTTAGACTCCAATCATCGGGCATACTCACTTCGGACCAAATTCTGCATAGGAGTTGGTGCATGCACCTTACCAGCTCCTCGCCACCAGACTTGAACAATTCAGCAGGCAGCTCATCGGCTCCAGCTGATTTGTTATTTTTTAGCAATTGAATTACAAAGGATAAGTTAGCGTTATAAAAGATCGCTGATTTCCAATCCAATTGGCAAATTGGCGACATGTTCCTTAAAATTACGCTGATTATTTCTCACAATGCAGGATCAATGTTTAACTTGTCCTTTAAAACACAAGAATATATATATGTACTTTATGTGGTCGGAAATGCTTCTTTCTATGCGTTACAAACATACGGACTTTTTTGGTAAAAAAAATTCTGCAGATTTGTCGGTCCGGAGTTTTGAACCCCTCCTATTTAACGGGTGAGAACTAAAAATCTGCACAAACTTTGTGAGAGCGCGCTGTTAGCTGAGCTTTACATAAAAGCTTTTGGGATGACATTTCCCTCACTTTGTTCTCCTGTCAACACTTTCTTATGCCCCCCTGACAAAAATGTTGACAAGTAGTCGCCGTCATGCCGTCCGAGCAAGAACGTTTTCGTGATCGCGTTGTAAAATTCTACGAAATGCTCGCTGACAAAGGTTAAGTGTTTACAGTAAACCATTTTACCCAAAAGGGCAAGTCCAAACGCACTATTTATAGTATTTTGCAACGAAAAAAAATTAAAAGAGAAGTTGGAAGTGGTCGGAAAGCAAACATTATGACCGGCTCAGAAAGCTTACACAACTTTTTAACATAGGTCAACGAGATGCAGCCAACAACACATCAGTAAAGTGCTGAAAAAGAATATTATTATTGCCAGACGTAAGCAAAGAGCACCAAATTACACACCTGACCAAATATAAGCTGTCAAATCTCAATGTCGGTGGATGTTCCACCAATATCGTGGCAAACTCTTTGTTATAGACGATGAAAGTTACTTTGGTCTGAGTCGCAGCCATGTACCGGGAAATAGTGTTTTTTACACCTCTGATGTATCGTCAACACCTGCTAATGAGAAATATAAGTTTGAGCCCAAAGTAATGCTATACATTGCGATCTCTGAGAGGGGCATTTCGAAGCCGTAGTTCAAGCCAAGTGGCGTTGCAGTCAACATGGAAGTGTACATAAACTAGTGTTTAAAGAAAGTTTTGACTCCTTTTTTAAGAGAAAATCATTCCGACAATTTTTTCCTGAGCAGCAGACATCCCTTTTGTACCAAAGGAACGGAACCCAAGAAACTTGCCGCTGTGTCGTCCAATTGAAGATTTTTTTTTGGAAGTCTGAGTGCTGCAGTTTACAAAAACAACTGGAAGGCCAAAAATACTGAAGAACTGACCAACAGGACCCGCTTATGTATCCGGAAATAAGACCCCAAGGTCGTACAGGCCTTCTGCGGAGACATTTTCCGTAAGCTACGTCGAGTGGCTGATAACCAAATCCATTGATGCAGTTTTTTTGTATATGTAGTCATAATAAAACTGTAAAATTTTCATAAAGATCCGTTGAAAATTGTGGTTATGGCGGCATATTAAAGATTGTGCAGATTTTACAGATTCAAACATTGCAATAGCTTTAAACTTATAAGGGCGACTAAGTTTAAAACATAAGATACCATTCCAATATTTTTTGGTAACTTTAACTGATTAGATATATGGAAATGTGTGGCCGGGTGGCCCAGGGGCTAGAGTGCGCGACCGCTGTGCAAGAGGTCGTGGGTTCGATCCCGCCTCGGAACATCTAATGAAAAAAGTTTCTCTTTGAATAATCTTTACACCCGGTCACCCCTCTCTGCTGTTGGCGCCAGCTTTGCAGTAATTAGCCATGCAAAAGCATCTCAAACTGCCATTCGGACTCGGCGTTAAACTGTAGGTCCCTTTCCCTTGTGCGAAAATTAGAAGCCAAGAGATTGAGAGAAGCTCGTCTTTGGCCCTTTGGGGCTATGT
This sequence comes from Lordiphosa collinella, assembly GCA_018904265.1. Classification (NCBI taxonomy): domain Eukaryota; kingdom Metazoa; phylum Arthropoda; class Insecta; order Diptera; family Drosophilidae; genus Lordiphosa; species Lordiphosa collinella. The sequence goes on from JAEIFV010000116.1 coordinate 270,435, forward strand.
CAAGCTATTTTTACATAGAAAGATTGTTTTTTATACATCGCGGCTTTTCGTTAGTCCAATAATCCTAATTCAATCGCTTTTAAAAGTGTTTGGTTTTTCAAAACCACGTTATGATACTATGCATGATATAATCAACAGCAAAGCTCTATGCAGGGCAGTCTTTAGAAAAAAACAACTCAAATGGCTCTGCAGCGTTGCAAAAAAATATTTCATCATTTGCATGTGTACAAAACATTGTTAAGCTTTTACTTATGGCGTTAGTTTATGGCTTTAGTTGACCATAAATAAATATAAATACAACGCAAAATGTGCAGTGCAACAAAGAATAATAAAAGTCAAATGGAAAAAAACAATAAAAAAAATTTAAAATTCAGTAACGACGAAGTTTATATACTCTGGCTGTTTTTATTGTTTAATTATCATCAATGATTCCTTGACTTTTTACGGTTATGCTTTATTAATTTTTTGCACTTTACTGTATCCCTTCTTGGTAATAATTTTACTACATAAATTCTGCAGGTTATCTCGACTCAACTCGACATGTTAATCATAAATATTTACACCTTATGGAGTCGGAGATGCTTGCTTCTGGGCTACAGACATCAGAGCAATTTAATTATACCCTCTGCAAAGGTATAAACATGCAGCATAAATTATACAAAATGGCGCACAAGATTTTGCAAAATTGTTTTAAATAATTAAATGCTGGCTTTGCACTTATTTACACCATTTACCAAGCCAACAGCCAACCGAACTGAAGGTGTGGAGCATAGTTCGACGGTGTGGACTTTTTGATAACCTAACGTTGCTGTACACTTCACTCTTAAGGATACAGTACTTGCAGAGTCCTTGTGGCTGAACCAATACTTACATAAATACACGCACGTAATTTACTTGCACTTGTAAATCATGGCATACACCTTTCTACTCAATGAAATCGTTTAAATATTGCCTGCTTTTCATACACGTTTATTAATCTAGGAAGCATCCACCATGGGTGAATTGCATAGAACATACGACTGACTGCTAGTTATGCTTTTCTGTTTACCCTCGAAATCCACATAAGTTTCAAATTCCAAATCGCGTGCATTAATGGAACTCGGCTTTAAGTCGAAAACTCCTTTGATGTATTCACCTGCACGCACGGGCAACGGGTCGTCCAAATAGAAAACCGTTTGGTTCCAGTGCGTCCAGGCGGCGCGTGGCGATGTGCTGAAACTGACACGTTGTGCCGATTTACTAAAGCCCACGTCAAAGTAGGCAAGCAGTGCGTGCACCGTGCCCGTACGCAACACCTTTAGCTCATAGAAGGAGCGAATGCTGCTGGCCAACTGAGGGTCAGCGGTATACAAGTTAATCGATTTCAGCAGAAATACATCGCTCATCAGCTGCTGTTCATCGACATGCTCCACCACAGCCTTGGACTCATAACTACTCTTAATGACACTCATATCGAAGCCATAAACATTGTGCCAATAGGATAGATCCCGGTCGCAGTGTATATTCCGGGTAATGGCCATCAGGTAGAGCTGAGCGGTGTCGGGGAAGATGAGACCTCCAGGAGCCAACCATTTGTCACGGGCAAATATTAATGATGCTAGCATACCCTCCGAACACAGGCAGTTCCTGTGAAGAAAAAAATTTTGTAGAAAGAAAAGGAGTTTAGATTGGTGAAGTTTTGATACAAATCGAAAGTGTTTTAATTAAATTCGATTGAAATAAGAAGAATTGGCTCAGAAGATAGTTTTTAGTTATTAAGGTTCGCATCCAGCAATCCGGAATTTTGATTTCGTCACAATACTTTATATAAATAGGAACTCTTTGCTTTGCTTTGCTGCTTATGAGCTACTTGAAAGTATTTCCATTTATGTGTCGTACCGAGAGATATGAAAAGTCAAATGGACTTGGAAAATAATTCTAAGATATTTCGGTTGGTTTATAAAGCAGCGATGTTCCGAGCGACGAGCGCAATCGGCAATTTACACGCACACGAGCCGAGCGCATGCCGAAGTGCATATCGAAGACTGACGTGCAGCAGGGAGTAAAGTCAGTGTCGCTTTGATATCGCACACCAATACACTCTCACTTTTTGGCCTCGCTGTTCTTGAACATCGCTGTAATAAAGCAAACATGTTGATTATGTGTTTAACCCCTACAGAGAGTGGAGCGTAGCTCAGCTTGAGAGCGATCAAAAGGAAGCACACAGAGAGTATAGATAGCACATTCCGCTCATCAAGGCAAGCAAATCGACGTATGTTTGGTACCGAGTATTACTCGAAGAAGGACAAACATGTTTTGTTGGCAAATACGTTTTTCCTGTTTTCTTTAAATATGTCTTATAGTAATGAGTTTAAATGTTAAATTTGTAAGTGTGATTAATATTGGCTCAATTTCTGCTCTCTCTTTTTGGGTAATCGTAATTAGGAACTTCATCAGCCGAACCCACCTCAATTCCCACCAACCCTTTCAACTAAAAAGTATGAAGAAAAGTCCACAGCCATCATCTTCACAACGTGGACTAAGATAGTCAATACCCAGCTCGACGTCATCGTGGATGGAAAAACAATACCCACTAACAAGTACCCAAAGATATTGGGGGTGACGTTCGACCACCTTTTCTTCTTCGCGAAGCATACCGAGAACACCGCTCGCAAGAAGAGAGATAGAAACAAGGCGCTAAAGGCTATCTTGGGGAGTTCTTGGGATAAGGACAAGGAGACGCTCATTGTTACGTACAAATCAATAGGCCGTACCCTCACTGACTAAGCTGCACCAGCCTGGTCACCAGCAGTCAGTGACACTCAATGGGGAAATCTTAAGCGAGTGCAGAATGCAGCTCTCAGGGCTGGATGACACTCCATGACCCATGCAGACCAGAGTAAGAGCTCCCTGCACTATGAACCACCCTTGTACAATTAAGATCAGGCTATTCCTGTTTCCTAAACAGTTACCTGTCGAGGATAAGCCAGAAAGTTACAAGCGAATGCCCGAAATGCAAGGGAAGCCCGCATGACACCTGCCATTTGATCAACTGCCCTAAGGAACCCACAAACCTAAACCCCACACACCTTAGGACCCACTGGACCTAGGGGACTCTACGCGTCCACTATAACCCACTTTCTATCTTTCAAAAAATCTCTTTACTCTCATCTAAACCTCTCTTCTCTTTTCTATCTCTTCCCCCTACACGTATAAACCAGCGATGTTCCTCCATAGCCCCCAGGGGCCGAGCGCAATCGGCTATTTACACGCACACGAGCCGAGCGCATGCCGAAGTCGGGCATATGAGCGTAAGCAGCGCTCTCTTTGCTTGCATTCGATGCCTAGACGTTGAGCAGGGAAGTTCAAAGCTTTGTCGATTTAGTATTGCACACCAATACACTCTCACTTTTTGGCCTCGCTCTTCTTGAACTTCGCTGGTATAAACCCACACACATATAACCGTTACAACAACAAATAAAAAGTATGAACTATGTTATGTAGAATTATTAAAAGAAAATCTTAAGAGTTTTGAACTAATGGGTTGGCTGAACTATTAACCAAAACGTTCTAAAGCCAGAGATATATTTCCGTAGCTAAACTATAAAGCTTTGAATCAACCAATGGATATGATGATAATGGATTTAATCTAGTTGATTCGATTCAATCTAAATTTATTCCGACTGTAAATTTTTCACGCATTTAATTACTACAAACTATTGTGTAGCTTGCAAAATACGGTTAACCAATTTTTGTAAGCTGTCTGCTCACCAAAACGACAGGTACAAAATAAACATACTCGCACACTCTTTCAGCAGAACACTTTTGTTTTGGTTCTCTCTTCTTTCCGTTTTCATGGTTCTCGATGAGAGAACACCAGGTAGCCCAGCGGCGCAGAGCTAAAAGAGGTTAGTGCATAAAGTGCATTACAGTAGGCACCCACGTAATGGGATATGTGAACTGAACGCATACTTCCTCGATGACATTTTCTCAAATGGTATTTTGAGTTGTAATCTAAAACCGAAGTATTTTTTGTTATGCTCCTACTTTTCCAATCACATTGAAGTCAGGAGGCCTACAAAAACGGCCAAGCTAATGGGATTGTAATCGATACTTCAAGGCAGCCAGCCTGCAGCCTAAAAAGGTTCCCTATTTGATAGTGTCATAGGGTTACAGTTTTTTTCCTGAATGCCTCTTAAAAGGGACCACTCATCTGACTCTAACAAAGATAGTTCGTAAGTGTCATATTTTATGATCATACCCCATCCAATCGCACACAATAATGTCCACCTTGGGTATATCCTGTGGCAACTCAATTTCTTCAATTTTGCCCTCAATAACCGTTATGACTTTCTCAAAGCCATTTTGCTTGACAATCAGACGTGCATATTCCACTATGGTAGCCGCATCGACAGCTATAACTTTGGCTGCTCCCGCTTTGGCAGCAAACAAGGAAAGTATACCCGTGCCGCAGCCCACATCTAGCACCGTCTGGTTGGATAAATGATGGATGACCAATTCATTTAATGCTTTGCTACAATCGTTAATTCCACACTCACCTTGTTGTTGAAGGTGGCTTTGTTGTGCAAAATGGCCTCGCGGTAAGCCGTGTTGCGCACTTTATCCTTTAAGAGCCACTCGTGCAGCTCGATGCGTCCGTACATCTTAAAGTATTGCGTTTCATACCTTTCCTGCACTCGCTTACGCTCCAGGGCTTCGTTCAGGCGCATATAGCTGGGACTGCCGATGTGAAAACCGTCAGTGCCCTCCGCTTGCATGATGTCCAACACTTTGCCCGCCACCAGATTGCTGATACTAAATTTGGGTGCAGCGTACATTCTGACTGAATATGATAGATTGATTGTAATCTGTTCTATGTCAAATCATACCAAATTCTCCCGGGTGTCTTAGAGAGAATTATGAATTGTTTGGTTGGCTTTTTCCTTTTTTTTTTTTTAATAATTAATTCGTTAAATGATGCCTGCCGCCGGCCCCGCACATGCATCAACTAATTAAAAAGCTCATTAGCGTGCATAAATCAGCGTTATGCAGACATAAATTTTATTATTACACCCAACAAAACGGCAAAGCTGACCTACAGAGCACGCCGACAGCAGAGGCTGCTTGGTATAATGCGCAAGGGACGAATGATGAGATAACAAATTGAAGGGAAACGACAGTGGGACAGTGGAACAAGGCCGTCAGAGGAGAAATGGGTCAATAAGAGCAACGAAGGGATCTGCATTCAAAATTCACTAAATCAGAAGTTACTGTTCCATCATTAAGAACGTCCCAAGCTTTGACAGCTCATATTTGCTATCAGTTAGGTTTACTGAAGTCTGCCGTTTTAATCTGAGTCTGTGTTGACTGAATGAAAAAACCTTGTTCTAATTGATTAACAATATTAAAAGGCTCTTTTAGAATTTTAATCAATGATAGGCTTTAATAAGTTGTTCACAATTCAGACTAGTGTTGGGTAAAGGTACCTTTTATTCCCTTCACGAAGGAGAACCCAATACAACTTCTCAACTAAATATAACCTTTATGTAAGACAATTCTTGTATCTTGTATTCTTGTATGACGAATAAAAAACCTACACGACGCAAAATGCTAAAAAGTGCTGTGCCATCATATCTTCTAAAACAAATTATTCGTAATATTAATCTCCCAGTTAACGCTGCTAAGAGGGACTGTATCCATGTCACTCATTGTTTATACACAGCGATCAACAAAGCTATCTTTCCGTACGAAGCGCTAGTTTGGTGGAAGGCAGAGGAGACAAAAAAACCATTTTTAAACCACCATTTTTTTTCGAGGAACAGCGCGCGCCCGATCCCTTTGATCTACCCCCTACACAAAAAAAACAAGAAAGATTTTCGGTCAAGACCGACTATAACATACTCTGTACCTGTTAAGTGCTGCCCATCACCGTTGCGACCGGTGCTGCCCATAATTGTTTGTTTTCCTTATAACTCGAATATCGTTCATCAGATCTTTAAAACTCCTTCAGCGGATCGATTAATATGTCCAGAACGCTCGAACCATCTATCTATAAATCTGTGGGAGATATGGCGTTTTTTCGATATTGCGGGGACGGGAAGGGGGGTGGCCAAAATTGAAAATAAACTTGATCTGTTTGGAAGTATAAGAAACATATGTTCCATACATGTTAAACCTCTATCTCTTACCATCTCTGAGATCAGTTTGTTCATACGGACAGACGGACACTTTTGCACAAACTTAATATACTCTGTGTACTTATGGTACAGAGTATAAAAAGATAAAAAAATCCATTTGGACTGGATTTTTCTTTGATATCCTTATATCATCCAACGGAGCTGAAAAGTCATCCAAGGGATAACCATTTTTCATATCCTTTGGATGATTTTTCAGTTCCATTGGATGATAAAAGGATATTAAAGACATATCCAGTCCAAATGGATACGAGAAATCATCCATGGGATATTTTTGCATATCCTTTTTTCTCTGTGCAGATGGACGTAACTCTGAAACCAGTCGCCGAATTCCTGAAGTATGTTTGTAAGTATAAGCAGCGAGAAGCGCTTTAAGACTCAACTGAAACTATTTAAAACCTATACACTCAGGGAAAAAACACTGATATTTTAATATTTACACTTTGATATTACTATTTTCCCGATTGATTTAGCTATAAATATGGAATTCGTATATCTAAAGAGTGAACACTTCAAATTTAATATTGAAAGTAGTTAATTTAATATTGGAAGTAGTAAAAAAATTTTTTTATTTAAAAATTTTACCAAATTATCTATACTCAGTTTATTTTGCAATGAATCCAAGAGCAGAAAAATTCTATAAGATTTGGTTTTGAAAAACTAAGAAATATATAAATTAAAAGAATGTTTATAAATGTTTACTTACTCTGTGGGGACTCAGACCCGAACTCGGGCCTTTGCGCTTAAACACGATTGGCAAGCCGACTTAACCAGTTGCACTATCCCACATAATTGTTGTATTATATTTTATTAAATTATATTATAACATAATTTTTTTTTGTTTTGTTGGGTTGTGCTTTTTGTTTTTCAATTTATATTATTAACCTTTTTGGGAAATAAAAGGGTAAGGCGGTTTAATTTTTTTTTTTTTGTATTTTATTTTTTTTTTATTAATTTTAATACGAAAGTGTAATGAAAAGTTTTTCGCAAGCGAAGCTCAGGAGAAATCAACTGGTAAGCCGTCAAGCGAATCGGAGAGCTGCCGAAGAGTCCGAGCAGGCGACCAATCGACGGCAGCAATTTGCTGAACAGTTGCAAGTTGATCGGCAGGCCAGGTTGAGATCTGAAGAAACGCCAGAGCTTAGAGCGATGGAAGCAAAAGCTTGGAATCACTTGGGGTGTTTTTACAAATTTTTTATTTGGGCTTAGATTATTAAGAAGATTCGGTCTAAGGCAATTTTTTCCCCTGAAAAAGGGGGGGTATACAAAAGGGTTTAAAATTTTGGGGTAATTTTGCTACAAACTTATTTAAGCTTTGATTATCAACTAAAAAGACGGATGATGTAAATCAAACGGTCCGGATAATCGCGAAATTTGAAAAATTCTCATTTAAGTTTCGATTATTGAGATTTAATAGATGGCAACTTTAGACAAGAAGGAGGTACAGAGGAAATTTTTACAAAAATTTTTCTATTTCAGATTAATGTAATGACTTCCCTTTGGTGACTTTCTTGAAGATTTGACAGACGACAATTATTAAGTAAGCTTCGTCTCTTCGTTTTGAGTTTGAAAAGCTAAAGAGCTCGTAGCAACGGAAGCTGGGTAACTACTTGGAAATAATAAGTATAGTATAATCTTAGTCCTAGTAATCCAGGGGTGTCCATAGGGGCCTTTTTTTCATATTTTGAATAATGAATCCAAATTTTGTGATTGCATTAAAAAAATTGCAGTTAAAGCAAATAGCCTAACTTGGGAGATCGATGATCATTTTTGGGGTTATTTGACAACAGTTGATCTTTTATCATATTTGCTATTTCGGTTGGGTAGAATTTTAGTGACTCGTTTGGTATGGAAGGACATGGGTGTTGGAGGCTGGATTGGGTTGGAAGAATTTCTCAGAAAAGCCTCGAAAACAGATCGAGCCCATATGAATCTCTTGATAGATGCGCTAAAGTTTGGAAATGTGGACATCTCTTGTCAACATAAGTGCACAGGATAGCTTACGTGTTTTTTGAACGGTTTTTCTCTGCACACGGTTTTTTTCTACACTATAAAATTAACATTTTTAGTTTTTAAGAAAATTTTTCTTGAAGTCGCCCCAAAGTTGAATCTTACTTTTGGTGTTTTGGTCTTTAATCAATCACGAGCTACTCTTCAAATTTGCAGGTTTGAAACCAATTTATAATTATTAAATCGAAAGATGTTATAAAAGATTAGCCTTTTATACTGATTACTTTTCAAAACCTAGTCCAAAACCGAACCAAAAGTCAAGTCAACAACTTGACTTGAAATCCCAAACTGTGTTGAATCTGGTCCATATTAAATTGTGGACTTCAGTGTGTGTACATACAAAGAAGCAGCTTCCCTTGGCGTGAAAAACATCATAAAGAGATGAGAAATTATTTGTTTTTCGTTTTTTTTTTCTTTTTTGGTTGCTTAGCCTGTTTGGCAGGCGGCGGCAATACCTAAAGCATTTAGCCCTGAATGAAATATCACATCCTGCAAAGAAATAAAAATCAGCGTCAGTAAAAAAACAACTCCACATAAGAAATGAGCAGGAAGCAGCGAGAGATGAAACAGGAAGCTTCACACACACACAGAGTCGCTCGCAGCGTCAAAAGACAATGACGGCGCAGGGTTCAGGTCCAGATCCGGGGCTGAGCAAATGTATAGCAACAACAAAAAATGACGAAAAATTGTAAAAATAAAATATAATGGTTACGTCGTCTTTGCATCGTTGTGGACTTGGGCGATAATTTTTTATTTCTATGCCCGTAAGCCAAAAGTGAGCGAAACTGGGTGAGTGAAAAGGTGTGCGGGTGGGTAAAGGAGCTACATACACCACTTTGCGGCCAACGTCGTCTCGCGTTTTATCCTTTATGTAATTTCTGGTTTAATGAGGCGACATTGCCATGGACTCTATAGCCGCTCCTGACATGCTTTTAACGTCCTCCCGCCCACGACGCAGCAGACAGCCTATTTTACACTCATACATTTTTACGACCCAGAGCATTAAGTTAAAATTTGTGTTAAATATTTTATTGTTTTTATGATCACATGAACACCTTCATTTTCATTCAAGCAAAAGAAATCCCATAGCCCGCCTACTACCACCACAGATCTTATCAGATTTGTGTAATGAGGCACCACAGTGGCGCAGGCAAAGGGACATCATGTTTCCCAACTGTGTGAGCGATGAACTTGCGGAAGAAGAATTTGTTTACATTAGGGACTAAATTATAATACTTATAAAGAGGCAAGCAAATTTCTTTGAAATTTTGAATTGATTGAAAATAGCTTTTTTGTGATAGCACTTTTCTTTTAATTGTAGCATATTTATACAAATAAAAGAAATATTGGTTTAAGCTGCAGCCGATGTTTCTTTTACCACAAGCCCGCTTAATAATTTAATAAGCCAAAACCATAAGAAGGTGAAAAATTAATTCACTCACCCAAAACATAATGCGTGAAAGCTGTCATTTCACCTATTTAAGCTTTACCATAAGTTTTAATAACCATCTGAAGCGCTTCATCAGCAGATTGATTTTTACGTGAAAAGTTCAACTTTTTTCGGAGCAAGTCTTGACATTTTTAAGTGGAATAAAGTCTCTGATGCAAATACATTTTGACAACTAAAGTGATGGGCACTTATCGACAGATGTGCACTGATAAAATAAACTTTAAAATATGTATGCAAATTAATTTAACGTTTTACATATTTAATCGCTTGCCGAATCGTATCAGGCGTGATATGTCAATCTTTCTAGATTTTCGAATTAAACATTAATGGCATTTTGTGTAAAATGAGTAAAATATGATTGGCTTATAGATGAGATAGAAGGAAAGTCGAACAAAGCAAGAAAAGTTGGCCGTTTTTGATGAGAAACATCTTTAGTTTCGGTACGGAGGATTTTGGTGGGAGTAAAATTTGATTTCAGCGTCATATTTTGTGGTGTTTCTGTTAAGATGTTGGTGCTGCTGTTTATGTTTTAGGCTTAGGTCTTAGGTTTAGTTTTAGGTTTTAGATTTAGTTTTATCGAGAATAGAGATATGATTATCTATTAAGTGAAAGGAGGAGCACGTTTTATACAGCATGTTTCTCATCAATGCCCCGTGTCTGTTAGTTTATAAATAAAATTAAAACAGATTTCAGAGCCACGCTAGATAATTTACTTACTTATAGATTATAGATAATGTGAATATAGGTTTAACGACCTGTTTTGATTTACTCAAAGTGAATGTTAGCAGGCTCAAGGTCGAGGTTTGATTTTAGTATAATAATCAACCAGAAAGTTCAACAGAGAATACATATGAACATGAACAGTAGCTATGGCTGTGTAGACGGCCGTTTCGGCTGCCGCCATGGCAATGCCTTCGTCAACTGAAAGTGTACTGACGAAGGCTTTGCCTTCGTTAAATTTTCTGGTTGATTATTGAACTATAATCAAACCTCGACCTTGAGCCTGCTAACATTCAATATGATTATAGATAATTTAAGATAACATTATTCATTATTCGTATTCGTAGAGCATTATTTCGTAGAGAAATTCATTTCAATTACCAAGTTATGCAAATAAAAAAAGTAAAATTTTAAGAATAGTTTGAACTACCAATAATCCGTCACCACCAAACACACAAACTACACAAGGAGTTTAAGGTAAGGCTGCGTTTTCATTGGTCGACGCTTAGTACATGACTAGACCAGATTATGTCATGTTTTTAACAAGTTATTGACAAGCTATTCACATTGAAAACTTTACAACATGCAGGCCTACTAGGTTATCACGTCATCATTATCAGAAAACAGCGCAGCGACAGCCGCAACAGCTTTACATTTATCCATCCCGTTGTACTTTTTTTCAGAGGGTATTATAAAATTGTGGAAGCATCTCCGACCACATAAATTATATATATTCTTGAACAGCGCATCGAGCTGAGTTGATTTAGCCCTGTCCGTCTGTCCATCTGTCCTTCTGTCCGTCTGTCCGTCTGTTTCTATGCTATCCCCTCCGTCAGTTTCTATGCTATCCCCTCCGTCAGTTTTAAAGCTTTCCTCACTAAACTATGCACGAAGTCTTTTGGTACAAACACACTGCACATTTGTCGGAACCGGCCGGATCGGATGACTATAGCATATAGCTGTCATAGGACCGATCGGTGGAAAAACTAGTTTTAGTGAGAAAAATTTTTTTGTTTTCAATTGAAACGCCTCCAAACTTTGTATTTCTAAGTTTACTATGGTGTGCCATGATTCCACCAATTTTGGCCGAAATCGGACAGCTATGTACTATGGCTGTCATAGAAAAGTTGAGTCTGAAAAATAGTCTTAGAAAAACTTATTTGTTTTCAATGAAAATGTCCTTAAAATTGGCATGCATTTGATTTTTATGCTCCCACACGATTCTACAAAGTTTTGTCAAAATCGGATGACTTTAGCATATAGCTCCCATAGGAACGATCGGTCGAAAAACTAGTTCTTGTGAGAAAAACTTTTTTGTTTTTAATGAAAACGTCCCTTACGTTGGCATATATTTATTTTAGATACTTTTACACAATTCGACAAAGTCTTGTCAAAATTGGATGACTATAGCATATAGCAGCAGTATAAATGATCGGTCGAAAAAGAAGATCTAGTGAGAAAAACTTTTTTGTTTTAATTGGGATCGCCTCCAAATTTCGTAATTAACAGTTTGCTATGCTTTTCAATGATGGAACTAAGTTTCGTCGAAATCGTACATCTATATAGTATAGCCGAAGTTAACTTTCCCCTATTTTTATTTTCAATTGAAACGCCTCCAAACTTCGTATTTCTTAGTTTACTATGGTTTTCCATGATTCCACCAAATTTCGGCGAAATCGGACATCTATATAGTATAGCTGTCATAGAAAAGTTGGGTCTGAAAAGTAGCCTTAGTTTGAAAAACTTTTTTGTTTGCAATAAAAATGTCCTTAAAATTGGCATGGGGGAAGCAGGAGAAAGATATCGGCCAGATTGGCTCAATTTTATTAAATCATTAAAAATTTCTGTTTCACTTTACCATGTCTGGTACTAGAACTCGGGACCTCGGCAACTGAAAAGACGGACGTATGCACTCGACCACGGTCATCTCGCGATTCATAGCTGCGAAGAGTTCAGTCTGAATCATTGAGCAATGCTAAATCAGCATTTTGGCAACAGCATGCCTTGTAGCCTAGTGGGTAGGATATTATTTCCGAGTGCCGTGGGTTCAAATCGCCGTGGTGGCATAGTTTTTTTTTTTTTTTTTTACTAATTTTTATTTGAGATGTTTTGAACATTGTCTATATTTTTTAATATGCTGCGTGGTCCGAAAATCCAATATTCCATTTCATTTCACTTTTATATCACTTTTATAAACGGAGAATAAGAACCAAACCATGACCCAATGTTCATGATTTTAAAACGACATTTTGTTTTCTGCTTAGTTTAACTGATTAATATTTTTATTTAGATACTCAAACTATATCCTTAGCTATGTTTTTGGTAATAATATAACATAGTTGATCAACTTTAAATATATTTTGTTGTAATTTTTCAAGACCCAAACTGAAAACGAGTTTTCTTAATTTGTTCGTCGATTTAGAAGATTGTTATACTTTTAAGAACGAGGTCTTGTATTAGGAACGGAAATATCAAGAACCAATTGAGTACAAAAGTAAGAAAATGGGGATGCATTTCAGAACGCCATTTTTTTCTAAGAGTATAATTAATGTCATTTTCTAAGTAATCTGCTAGCATGATCCAATCGAAGGAATCCTCACCGTTTAGTAAACATATTATATCCTGCTCTGATAGTTGCGCTTTTCCCAGGGATCCGCAACGAAACTCGCTGAGAACAAGGCAGCTGCCAAGGAAATGCACGATGTCCTTGACTTCGCTAAGGTTTCGCAGTGTGCACCCGCTCTGTTTGCGCTTCCATTAAACCGCAGATTATCAGTGCGAGCTTTAAGTATCCAACTAATTGTGGCTCTGCTGTATCTATTATCACAGTATGTGGTCCCTCTTGTGAAGTCAAGATACTTGTATATACGCGATTCGCTTGATGTTGCACTCTGGATGTGGGATATGTGGTCTTTATTTCGTATCGTCTTGAGGAGTTTAATACTTATATTGCATCACTTTTCTATTGACATAAACGTCTTATTTAGCATTTCCTGGGTTAGTTCACAGCTTTGAAACAGCTTTCTTATTTCTTCATACCAAAAAGTTTGCTTTTGTATTATGAATTTGGTAAATATCTGTGGTAATCGTCTTGCATCGTATTCAAACATTAACCTGTGGATGTACCTTAGGTGCAAAATAAAAACGTACACATATCCTTCTTCTGCTTCCGTTTCCAGATAAAGCTCATCAGATCATCTATTCCAAAATAAATAGCAGCAGCTGCATCAAATTGCTCTGATATCCAAGAAAGAAACCCCTATTTTGATTTGGTTGAAGAGGGCGTTTAGTTTACCAAACTGTTTCATGCGTCTTATATATCGATACAATTTCAACCAAGTTACATAGGCACAATAATAGCTTTGACTAAAATATACAAAATCTAGGAACAACCCAACTTTATTTAATTTCTCCTTTATTTAGTCAAATGTTCAATAAAACAAAATAGTAAAAATTCCAATATTTGCCCTTACTTCACCTTGTCTTGTTTCTATTTTTGTAGGTTTATTCACAGAAATTTGTATTTCTGACTGGCACCCTCTATGACTTAGCATCATTGGTAAAAATGGTTGAATCTTAGTTTCAATCACTAGTGTGCCACAAAGCATCTCCCATCACAGGGTGTGCTAGGCATTCTGATACCTTTAGCCCTGCTCGAGGTACGACACCGAGCCGATTGATGCGTTGGCCAGTCAAAGCACGTATCAGCCGTCTGACTACTCTATCAAGGGATTCAATTGTACTGAGGGGCTCATTTGTACCTCCATTGTGCTCGGGCGCACATATTGTCTTCCCTGTGTCGCTTCGCCGGCTTCTGTTGCCTAGTGTGCGTGTTCGGTCATTAATAGTTTCCAACTGCCACACAGATTGGCACTCTGTGAAATTAGTCGTAATGCGGGTACACGGTAATTTGCACACTTTTTCCTGGACGGCGCTAACGTGCAATGTGATAGCCGAGATTATGAGACGGCAAATGTACTTGGGTATAAACATTTTTTAGCTGCACGTTGCTTGCCTTTCGCAAGGAAGCAGCCACAGCACCTGCCCCTGGGGGCGTGTCAGGTGCAGAAGCTCAGGTAGAATTGCTTGTTAACATATGGTCACCTTTTAACCCCTAAAATAACAGACTGTCGTCGAGTCAATGTCTGCAGTCAATTAGCCTTCAGACGACATTCATTGCCCATACACACTGGAGTACCAAGGACCTCATATTAGCCTAGCAATCAAAGTGAATTATGATTACGGCGAATTTGCAGATTTACTGCAGCTAAAAATCAGCGCTAATATAATGCATAAATCAGGCTTCTGCTTAAGTCAACATATATTCAGTTGAATCAGGCATAAATACACTTGGCCCTGCCGCCGCTGCTGCAGCCAAGGGCCACATGTGAACCAAGTGAAATTCAGCGAAAACGAAACAGTTTACCCACGACTAGCTTAGGGTAGGGGGCTTAGCGCAAGCGCCGTGTATTCCCACTTCCAGTGTCTCTCTCCATCTCCCCCTCTTGCTCTTTTTCTCTCACTCTCTGTCGCTCTCCGTCTGTCAGCTAGTCTGTTTGGCAAAAACTGGGAAACTGGGCGGCTAATTAAAATATTACACCGTAGGTCAGTTTGAGACTTTGAGCCGTGAGAACTTTATGACTTGGCAATATGGGCAACGAAGGAAAAAAGTGCCTTCATCATGCCACAAAAGCGCATTCCTGTCTGCTGCAGGTAGTCCACATCGATCAGCGTTTGGTTACCCAAAGACACTGCCGAAAGGCAGAGCCAAAAACTCAGGCATAATTAAAAGGCAATTTATCAACCAAATGGCCTCTGTTACGGTTCTTGAACAGAAGATGTGTAATTTCGGTGTTTGTCGCTTAACACATTTCCACTTCACTGAAGTCGAAACAAACCCTCGCAGAGAGCATGCGTAGCAGCAGTGCTGTTCTGGGCGCCCGTAACTTCAAAGCCATGTTTGAAGTATACAACAAACTATCACTTAGCCAAGCCGGAGCTTTTATGCTCTATGCGATTCAACCGATTAGCTTATTTGAACTCAAGCTAATATTTTTTATCTGTGTTCAAGAAGAGGTTAATTTTTCTCAATAGTGATAGTTCTGTCTTGTGCGAGCTGGCACCAATTGTCCAGTTAAAGCGCCTCAATGTCTTTTAGCGCGTGATTTTCCCAACCTAGTTTCGGGCGTCCTACCCTTCTTCCTGTCCCTAATTCGTTCGCCTTCCGCCTGTACTGGAACATCAATCAGCTAGTTATAAAAGGATCTCAAATTGAGGGGTTTGAAATGACACATCTCTTTTGATTGCTGTCCCACCATATTCCATCGGATGAGACATTTCTTATAAACAACGCTGCCAATCGACCTTTCCTATCCACCTGCTTTAAGCGAACAAAATTCTGCGGAAGATAGGTCCATATGCTCGAACGCGGCGTAAAGTCTGAGGTAAAAAAAGGTAAGAAAAAATCGAATTTTCGCACAAGAGAAAGGAACGTTTAGCTGCGATCCTCCGAGCAGATGGACCATAATGAGACTTGTTAACAATTTTGCGGAGCGTGGGACAGTCAAAAGAAGACCTTACAATTGAATCCCTACAGTTCGGACGGAGAAAACAATCGCTGCTGTAGCTGCTGCCATTCAAAACAATCCAAGAGTTTCGACAAGAAACTTATCTGCTCAAATGGGTATAAGCAGACAGTCATTGCAGTCAATTATGCCCTATAATTTGAACTTATTCCCATATAAAATTCAAATGGCCAACAAACTGAACGCTGCAGACTTGCCGATTCGCTTGGAATTTTGCCAAAAGATGCTTCAAATGGTGGAAAAGGACGAAAACATGTTGAACTGCCTTTTTAAGTCTGACGGCAAAATAAACAAACAAAATTATCAAATATGGAGTGCTTCCTACCCTCAGATACTCCATGAGACGGAATTGCATCCACTTTGTGTCACAGTGTGGTGTGCAGTTTTATCACGCTGCATTGTCGGGTCCTACTTCTTCGAAGAAAATGGTCACACCGCTACTGTTACTGGAGACAGTTACTTGAGCATGTTGAGAGAGTTTTTCTATCCAGAATTACGCTGAAAGAGAATTTCTTTCGACTCTGTGTGGTTTCAGCAAGATGGTACAACTCCACACATAGACCAGCCTGTTATGACAGAATTGCGACGAAAATTTCTCAATAAGCTGACATCCAGAAACCCAAAAATCCGTTGGCCCCTTATTTCGACTGACCTTACTGCACCCGATTTTTTCTTGTGGGGTTATTGCAAACAGAAAGTCTACAGTCTTTGAATGAACTAAAGCAATCCATTCGAGCAACAATTTCTGCTATTCCTGTCTAAGCTCTCCAAGCAGTAATGAACAACTTTTTGATAAGATGCCGCACAAGCATCAACGAGTAGGGGGCATCTAAATTCTATTATTTTTAAAACTAATTAAGCTCTGTTTAATAAAATTGAATGAGCTTTAACATGAATAAAAGAAAAATGAATTCCATACACTGAAAAAAAGTTATTTGAGTTTCTTAATATAGCAATATTCATCAGCCACCCTGTAACTGCCAGAAGGAAGCATTTCCGACCGTATAAAGTATATATATTCTGAATCAGCATCCGTATGAACGCACAGATCTCAAAGATGGTAAGAGATAGAGGTTCGACGTGTATGGGACAAAAACTTCTTATACCTCCCGGCTCCGTAATTTAGAAAAAACGTCATATCTGCGTCAGTTTTATAGATAGATGGTTTGAAACATCAGGACATATTTTAATATCAAGATTATTTATCGGTCCGCTAAAGGAATGGTAAAGATCGGATGAACGGTTGTCGTGTTATAAGGAAATCAAAAACTATGGGCTGCACCGGTCCCAACGGTGATGGGCAGCACTTTTCAGGTACAGAATATGTCAAAATCGGGCTTGACCGACTTTCTTTCTTGTTTTGTGATAGACTCCTGAAGTTTTGATAGTGAAATTTACTTTTTTTTGGAAAAGTCAGGTCTAAATCTCAAAAGCTATTTTGATTTTACTTTACTGTCTTCAGCTATTTTGTAGCGCTTAGCCAGGCCTTTCGACCAGCTTAAAAACAACGTCCGCGCTTAACTTTTACTCTTGGCAAACCGCGGGCCAAACGAAATCGGCACGAGTGCATTAGACGAAACGATCGAAAATGGAATACTTGGAACATTTGCTGGCACTGCCAAATTCTAGACAAATTTAACAAAAAAAATTTTTTTAATCTAAATTGATCAAAGAATTAAGGAAAGTTAACTTAAAAACTCTTTCATTTTTGTGTTGCGAGAAACTGAATCAATTCCGTTTCTGAAAAGTTGCAGTGGAAGTGGAATTGAAAACATGCCGGTATAAATTTGATCAGTATGCTTGATAGAAATGTTTTCCACTTGTAGGAGAAGGTTTAAACAAATTGGATTACTAAATTAGCAATGTTAGCCGGCTCGAGGTCACGCTATGCTTCTCATTACTTTAAACGGGGACCCACGACAGCACAAAGTAGGCTGGTTGACTGTAAAGCTGTTTCATTAACCTCCCGGTTAAAACTTAAGTCAGTTTAAAGTTATGCGAAAGCATAGAGTCACACATATCTAATTGGATTACTTAGACTAAAATTTAACATTACGCGCTTTTACAGGGGATATACATATAAAAGTTGTACAGTGTACTAACAGGTTCTTATTCTACTGCATAATGAAATGGCTGTTTACATTATCCAACAAAATAAGGCAGCTAAAATCTTTCCATTACGGCGTCCAAAAAATTTATTTTACTTTCGTGAAAATGTCTCTAAAAATGAGTACCCAAAAAAGTAAGCCGAACTGCATACTTATCTTGAGGCGGTGGCAGGTTTCATGCTTACAAAGTTAAAAAGTCTCAGTGGATTCGTTTACCATCAAGTTTTTTCGCTCTTTGGACTCCAAAAATCCGTATGCAGTAAAACTTAAAAGCCGATATGCGAGACAAATTTTACCTAGGCACGGCCCAGCACGATATTTAGATCTAAATACCTAGCTGAGGACTCCCGGTCAACACTTGTCTTCTAATGTGATAATTTAAGCATGGAAACTTTAAGCGAAAACTGGTGCAAAACCATTTATTGTCTTAATCTTGTCTCAAAAAAGACTTTTTTGGGTTTAAAATCTACGAAAGTTTGAGTTTTTTATTCATAAACTTAACATCTAAAGTTGAAATTTAATACCCATTTTTAAAATTGTGCTATAATTTCATTTGTACGGCCCTGTTAGGAACTAGGAAATTTGTCTGCAGGTCAAGTCTTTCTTTTCCATGAATTGAATCTACAAATATTTATTTGTATAGGATAGAAACTTAATTTCAATGCTTGGGTCTATAATCCTTGTCTTCTTAACAATAAGCCCCAATCTTTGTGGATATGATGATATACCCCAATTCGAGAGTATCATTCAAAACAGAGTGGGGAAACGAGTTGTTGTAGAACCCAAACATAGTACAAAAACTGGTTTTTTGGGTCAAAAGCAAAAAAAGGGCCAAACCGACCAACGGCTGAACAGGTAAACTCGAGATAATTATTCAATGAAGCCGACGACGAGTCGTTCTATGGCTACAACAGCAAGGGCCATGCTAAAGGGTTAGCAACGGACAGGTTAGCCGACGACCTGGTCGAGCATCGCGCGTATAAGAGTCAACCAAAGGCGCATGGGCGCATACTCTCTCGCTCCCGCTCCACGCTCTCGTGGTCTGTATGGGCATGCTCTCCGGAAGTTGTGTGTGGTGGTGGCTGCTGCAAACGCTTGATTCCTGCCACAGAGTCTGAGGCAGATTCAGTACTCAATTGTTGTTGAACGCGTGCGGTGTGCAAAACTGAAGCTAACGTTAGCTGCGCTTGGGAGTAACAGTTACTTGTGTTAGTAAGTGTGTTTCAGTGTGTGTGTGTGAGTGTGTGCGAAATTGAAAATTCAAATATTATTCTGTGAATTTTTGAATATTGAAATTTAACAAAATTACACGTAAAAAGGCTTCGCGTAAACCTCTCGCAAATCAAGCGGAACGTCGCCTCAAGAAGGGCGGGGGGAGGGTACGGGTACGAGCGCATCGTGAGTGTATCACAGGAGTTCTCTCCACAAAATTTTCGGCAATTTTCTGGGACCACACCCGCGCGGGTGCAAAAAGTTACAAAAAAAAGAAACACGAGAAAAGCCTAAGAGTCTGTAAGAAAAATTCCAGTTTTGGCGACGATGACGACGAAGGATCACACACAAAAGAGAGCGTCGCGCCACTGGAACGCTCGACTGTGCTAAGCAAAATTCTGCTTCTGGCTCCGAAGGGGCGGAGTGAGAGCGCACAAAAAAAGGATGTTGGGTGAAAGTTGCGCAAGGCAAAATTTCCCGCTATTCTTTTTTTGCAGAACCGTTACGCATCAGCTGTTAGCTCGGCCAAAAATATGGAAATCTAGAATAAGAGTTATAAACAAACCCACCAGATTTCCCTTTCTCTGGCCTAATTTGAGATTTCTAAGCAAGAATCACAAATTGGTCATCAATTGGCTCAACTTAATGTTTGGCCAAAAACTTTAACCCCATATTTTTGGGCCATTATTTTTCCTTGGGAAAAAACTGGTTCTCATAGGCTCTTTGCAGCCAGTTTTCCAGTTGGAGGAGAGTCGCACTCTGGTAGGTAGCCAAAGCATTCAAAACGACGGCAATTGGTGTGGCGGCTATGCACAGCTGTGAGCTCTTGGTTTAACCGAAAGAAAAAAAATTCTCTAAAAATAAGGAAAACCAAAGGAGCAAATAAATAATAATTCACACGACTATTCATTTTGCTTCAAGGCAAAACAATGTGACAATTATATAATACCCCTCCGAGCCCGCATCGAGGCGTGCCGTCGCGCTTACCCCCAGTGAAATGAGTCACGTGTGTGAGACACCAAAAAAATATAATATAAAAAAGCAACTGATTTAACTTCGCGAAATTACCACATCAAAAAATCCTGCGACATATTCCTGATTTTTACGCCGTATTGATTTTATATTTCTATTTATTTAACGTCTTTCTTGCCCTAACATAAAAAATTGCTGCTTCCTTCCTTAAGCCCACGGTCCACGGTTTCAAACGGTCCTTCATCAAAAACCAAAAGAAAAAAAATAAATCGACCCATACGTCTGTACGTACAAAGTTTCACTTGAAAGCAGAAAGTGTCATAAATCAAGCGATTATCCTGTAAACAAAGTGTAAAACGCAACAACAACAACAGCAGCGGCCGCAAAAAGAAAGGCTCCTGCTCTAATAAAACGCCATTTTTACGGCATAAAGAAAAAAGTCACAGGCAGACCAAGAGCAAACAACGCAGCACCCGAATCTTATGCTCGCTCGCCCCTCCTGTATTTTATGACTTGAGCATTTAATTTTGCTGCCTTCGCTTAGCTCAGCGGTTTTTGTTTTTTTCGAAGGAATCCCCGCCTGTCCGGTAAAGCAACGTCAAGCATAACAACACACACACACAATATTTGGATTGGAGCTGAACACACTGTATAATGTTGGCGCAAGTGAGGTGAGTCACATATTTAAATTAAATAGTATTGGCCCAAGTTGGCGACCGTGATCTGAATGAGAAAATGTCAAATTTTTTGCCAATTTTGGGCACTAGTTCTAGGATTAGCCTTTGCTTTTTATAGTTGTAAAACAATCAGATGAAATAATTACATTTCAAAATTAAAAATTGTCCTTGCCAAAACTTGGACTAAACTTGGGCCATTTGATCTACGAAGAGCATTCTATGAATAAATGAATTAAAATACTGTTTTAGAACAGCATTCATCCACTTTTTCTTGAAATTAATAAGCATTCAAAATTATAATGAATAAAATTATATCAAAAATATTTAGATTTTTATAGTTCTTTTAAGAAGTATTTTTTTTTTTTTATAGTGGGCAAACCTATATTTATATCAAATATGACAAAAATTCTGTTGAAAAGTGTGCGCAAGAAATTCCGTGGCCTTGGGAGTGCTGAGGCAAGAGTGTGCGTCTACTGTGTGAAAGGCCTGTAATCTAACTAATCTGTCTCGGAACCTCATATAAAGTGTTAAAGAGCCGTTAAAGGAATGCATACTGTTTAGAGAACCCAAACAATTATAAGATATATTTTGAAGCATAAATGCCTTATCAGCCTTGCTCGACTCCAACCTTCCCTTAAACTGCGACGGGATAAATGATAAATTTGTTTTTGATGGTTCCCTTTTATTTGATCCATAGCTGAAATCCTGCTTAATTGGTATAAAACTTCGATCGAGATCAGATTGATACAAGCTTTTGGTCCATTACACTGTTTTATTTTTTTTTATAAGTTTTTGATTTTATTGATGTTTTTGAACACTATTTAGTTAGAAAACACCTATATTAGTTTTATTATTTAAAAAAACATACTTTCACGACTAAAACGATTGACTTCTTCCGAAAATCGGTCAATAATCAGCAAAGTTATTGAACAGATTCGGATAACGAAATTTTCGCACTATGATGATGAGTCGCGCCACTATTGCACTGTCGACCGTAAAATTTTTGAGCTTTTAATAGTAAATTCGTAAATAGTTTCATTTTAGAGTAAGTACTATATAACTATGTTCGTCAGTCTGTCTGTCCGTCTGTCATTCCGTCAGTACGTATGAATTAACAGATCTCAGAGATGGTTAGAGATAGAGGTTTGACATGTATGGTACATACGCTTCTTATGCTTGCAGGCACATGAAGTTTATTTAAAATTTCTGCCACGCCCTCTTCCGCCAACGCAATTTAGAAAAAGCGTCATATCTCTGGCACTTTTATTGATAGAAGGTTCGTACTTGGTTGAACATATTTAGTAATCGGGATTCTTTATCGATCCCCCACAGCATTGGTAAAGATCGGATGAACGATAGTCAAGATATAAGTAAAAGAAGCTTCTCTGCTGCAGCGCTGCTTTCAGTTGCTACTGCAGGATCAAATATTACACTGAGCATATTCTTTTGTTGGTACAAAGTATATTATAGTCGGGCTTGACCGACCTTCTTACTGGTTTTTATATGGGTTTTTTTTATGGCTTTTTTCCTAAAAAGTTAAATAAATCAACCAAAAATTTCTTGATTTGAATTAAATAAGGTGCAGAAGATGCAACATTTAAATGATATTTGGAACTGCATACGCAAATTAAATAGTTTCTTACAAATTTGAGTTATTAATTTTCGTTTAAAGTACGGTGAAGTCGCAAAAAACTGCAAAATCTATTTGTTTTTACGATAGTCAAGATATAATGTAGCTCACTCGACGTTATACAAACTATTATGGGATGCATAGTTTAAGACACTATAATTATATCTACCTTGATAAGACGGTTAAAACCGTTACTCAAAATCTTGATGTGCACGAAAAATTTGTGGTATGCCACAATGTTACATTTAACTAAATCTATAACCTACACTCTGTCGCATTTTAGAAGTTTTTTGACTGTCACTTCGTGTTATTATTACTCGCAGCACCTATTTTGATTGTTTCCACCAGCGGTCCATTTTAAAATTATCAGCAAAGGAGCTTACAGATCGAGGTTAGCGTTTTATATATCAGAATTGTCAACTCCAAATGTGACCAGGACCGATTTAGCTTTTCTTGCTTTTAAATATTAACTTAAAGCATATTCACACTGGCCGCAGCTTCGGAAAAACAGCAAAAATCGAGCTGTGCGAAAGACATACAGGCTTGTTCTTAAATCCAATTACTTTTCAAAGGTAATTCCGCATCAATTCCGAAACGATTATTTTTTGTGTTCTGAATTCCACGTGAAATTACTTCGAAGTTACTTTTGTAGTGGCTCGAATGTGTATTTTACTGCCGCTTATCGATTGATAGTTGTGAAACTACAGCTATTGAATATAAGCAAATTAGACTTAATTTTAATATATAGAACTATAAATACAGCTCTATACCAGAGGCTATAACAATTAAGTAAAAGTAAAATTAGATTGTCAAGATGACACAGCCCAAAGGGCTAAAGCCGAGCTTCTCTCAATCTCTTGGCTTGTGCGCTTCTAATTTTAGCACAAGAGAAAGGGACCTACAGTTTAACGCCGAATCCGTACGGCAGTTTGAGAAGCTTTTCATGGCTAATTACTGTAAAGTTTTATTCAAAGAAAAAACTTTTCATTAGATGTTCCGAGGCGGGATCGAACCCACAACCTCATGCACAGCGGTCGCGCACTCTAGCCACTGAGCCACCCAGCCACACAGAGGCTATAACAATTGATAGCTCAAAATTGCAGAAGGTTGAAAAAATGCTCGGCTTAGAGCCAGTTTTGTGAGACTGAAACGGATACTGTAGACTTTGCAGTCTGTAGACGTATGCACTAGCACTCAGTAAATTACACATTGAAATAATCAGTTTCTAATGGTCTGGCAACCCTTTAACCAACGATGCACGACTAACGATTGATGAATGCCTATCGAACTGGTCGGAGTTTCATGATGTAGAATGCAGAGCACGAATATTTCACGTTTTAAATTTCGTTTTTACGAATCAATTCCATTTTCGAAATATTTTTTGTGGATATTTTTGTGGCTGATAGTCCGGTAAATCTTTCTTAAAAGTTGCCTACCTCAAGCTACGGCGCAGCTCGTAGATTATTACCGATTCCGAGTTCTTTTCCCGATACTTTGCTTTTCAAATCTTGGCTAAATTGTATCTTTATTCATTTAGTTATTAGTCAGATTTAAAAGTAAAATAAGGGAAATGTGAAAAGGAATCGGACGATATAGGCATAATTTTTTTTAATAAGATCTACTGAGCCGTGCCGAAACCTAGGTTTAGTTAGCTTTTAAAATAATGCGTCTTAAGTCCTCAGTAAACCAAACAATTCCTTTTTTCCGTCAGTTTGCATACTGATTTTCAATGCAAATCCAAAAAGCCAGTATTGGGGTACACAAACAACAGAGTGATAAATAAGCTTTTAAATTTGAACATTACTTAAATTTATGGTTTCAGTTAGCTTCAGTTGTTCGTTTCTAAAATTTGTCCAAGTTCATCCAAAGCCATAATTTCACTTGTCCAAGTTCTCTAATAAGGCGGTGGAAAACAAAAGTCTTGTAGGAAACTTATTCTAAAACTTGTAAAAGTAAACTTATGGCTTCTGCAATGTACTGGCTGCTGTATGGTTTGGTTTCCCAGTTTCTGGTTTTGGCATTCTCTTTGCTTTCTCAAACTCGCACTAAATTGCAACTAATGCAAAATTGAAAAACTGTCCATAAATACCACAAACCGGAGGCAAAAATTTAATTAAAATTTATGCAATTTCCAATTACAATGGCCAAGTGTAAATAAGTGCAAATGCGAGTGAGCATTATGGCACAATTCAATTACAAAAATAGTTTTGAGGCCCGAAAGCATAAAAACATGGCCACAACAACAACTGAAACTGGGCCAGAAAAACAACAGCAAAATGGAAAAGCAGTTGTGGCATTGTTTGGTCAGTGACAGAGACCGACAGCGTTGGTCGAGAGGGGAAGGGTCGAGTTTGATTGGTTTTGTGGTTCCTGCTCCTCGAATCGATGCAACAAACAACTAAACAAACATGTGTAAGCGATGACGAGGAAGACAAAGACCACAATTATTAAAGGAAATTGAAATTTCCATACATAGTAGTCATCTTGGTCACAGTCTGCCAACTGCATTTTGCGCTCCACTAAACTTTTTTGTCATCAACCCCGGAGGTCGTTTGCCTCGAAATCCCCTCCCCGGGCCACTGATTATATTTGTGTGCGACAGTTGAACTAACCGACTTGTATCAACAAATTGTTAATAATGATAAATGAAGGCGTTTAGTCTGTGTGTGTGTTTTTGTTTCTGTTTGGCTGGAGGAAAGGATTATTTTCACAAATATTTCATTCATGGTTGAGAAATTTAAGCAGTGTAGGTTGATTTTGTTTGTTTTAAAGCAAAAAAAAAAGCTTGGCTCTTTGTTTTCTTTATATCATCACCATCTTCATCATCGGCATCGTCATGACCATCATCGTTAACGCGAAGGGCAATCGATAACTCATTAAAGCTATCGATCATCTAGGCTTATTGCCTGTTGTTCAATTCAGAGACAAGTTTTTGTAATCAACTCGTGTCAATCTGGACAGCCACACACGCTAGTGACGAAAGCAATGTTAGGCAATATTAAAAAAAAAACAAAACGTCACTTCAAGACATGTTTTAGGCCCAAGAGATGAAATGTAATTTCAACTTTTTTCAGCAAAACCAATATATTTTTTTCTTTGATATTTTTTTATAAATTTGTATGGTTCACTAATTACACAAGCCATTACACACGCGTTTTGCCACGCGCTTAAGAAACCATTTGTACAAGTAGCGACCCACGAAAAACTAAACATTTTCATGGGCTTTTTTATTTTATTTCATTTTCTTTGGTATGTTGGTCGATGCCTTTTAGAGTGCATTTATATTGACAAATAAATTTTCTTTCATAGGCGAATGCAGTTTTCTGAGCAAAACTCAGTGATCAGATGGGCTGGAGGATTATGGAGCACAGAATGCCAATATGGCAAATAGGCGACAGCAGGGTATAATAAAAGCTTCTGAAACTTTGCCGTACGGATTCGGCGTTAAACTATAGGTCCCTTTCACTTGAGCGAAAAGTTAGAAGATTGAAAGGAGCTCGGCTTTGTCGCTTTGGGGGGTGTAAAGCAAAATATCAATTACAGTGAATAAAACAGTAAAGGGTATCCTTTTGGAGTGGCTATCACTGGTGTGTAATGTCCTTTTATTTTATAGGGGAAGCTGGGGTGTTGCGATCATAGTAAGATCAATATTTATTCATTCTGTGAATTTTGTATTTTAGTTAAAAGATGAATGTAACTTTGCTGATTATTAGTTTTTAAAAAAAAATTTTTTGTGGTTTTTCAGATCATTTTGAAAAAAGTGATTTTTGACTTTATTTTTACTTTATTTGTATTGATGCCAAAAACCCAAAACAAAATTATTTTTGAAAGCATATTTTGGGCAAAATGCAGTGATCAAAGATATTTCGGTTGTATTTACTTTTTGATTCCAAATAAAATTTTGAGCGATATTCACAAGTGAAAAAAAAAAAATTACTTCAATATATGAAAAAAAAATCGAGTTCTGGTTCAGCAACTTTAAGCACGTGTTTACTGATCGGTTGCTGGTCAAAAGTTAGGTAATACGAAGGGAGAAACTTGACATAAACAAAAAGCTGTAATTTTTTTATGCTTGGACCAATAATCGGTTGGCTCACAACACCCAGCGGCCCAGAACACCACATCTTCCCCACTAATGCTCAAAATTTCACAAATCTCAAGACTGCTAGTGCTATGAAAAGTAAATGGGAAATGTTGCTTGATATTAGAGAAGCGTTCCTCTAAAATCATTATTCTTTGACATTTGAAGACAATGGTTCCGGTTAGTTTCAGTTTTTAGACGCCATCGTAACAATCCAAGTACCGAATCTTTTAAATATTTGACCATCTGACCCAGAACTCGAACCGTACCTGAATCCGAACTTTTTGGAAACCACATTCAAACTCAGTATACTCAAGTTATGTTTACACGAGCAAAATAATTTGTCTTATATGCATTGCAATTTGGTTTGATAGGTCAAATTTTGGAAAAATAAACGTACTATCTGAACACAATATAAACATTCTATAGCATACTGTTTTCCCATTTGTGGAGTTAGTTCTTGCAAAGCAAATGTAAAAACAGCCTTTGGCGGGTATCGTGATGCTTGTTTCCATCAAAGAAAGCATTCAGTCGCCCAACAGATCTACAAGCTAGGAGTACCTCCTGAAATTATAATTTTTTTAAGGCCAGCTTGGTGGAATGTTGTGCAATTGACTGCAGAACTTAACTACAATATTTGAAATTAATCTTGCGTTTAGACACACTTTCAGGTTGCCATATTGTTAGGTGCCAGTTGCTACCAAACACGAGGGAACTCCTGCCATTGTAGTGCCAGTTGACTGGAAATCTGTCAATATTCTCGTGTAGTTTACTCAGTCCGAACTGACTGCCAGATAACTGGCTTACAAAAATTTGGAAGACTGCCAGAGTGTCTGAACGCTTCCTAAGTAATAAAAAATCATAGTATAAGAGCTTATTCAAATGAATACTTAAGCTGTATTTTCAATTGTCGAGTTCTCATATGGAATGGGTGAAAAATTCCTCAGTTAACTGGTTGGCTGGTTAAGTTGGCTGTCAAAAAACTCATTTGAGAAATATATATATAAATATAGCCTACTTCTCATGCAGCTTTTCAATGTTTTTTTCTATATTTTTGTGTTTCTCAGATTGACTACTACACTTGTCTGATATTGAAAACTTTTATTAGATATCAGACAAGTAAAAAAGAGTTTAACAAATTTTTCAGTTCCTAATTATGTAAACTTTTCACTTTCAATTCCTTTATTCCTTCGGTTTCACGTCGCTTCAACCGTGAACTCACCCAATCACTTCGTTTTATTTTGCGCCTTTTGTCTTATAGCTGAGAATTCAGATACAAGCCAAATAATCAATAAATTTTGTGCGGTTTTTGTCCATATAAACTTTTGTAAAAGTATTAAGCAGTAAGAGTTTTTGTTCAGACCGATATTTATAAATCGCTGCTTTAGACAATCCCTATGATTAGTGCGAACTAAAATTTTGTCGCAAACTTTATTTATTTGCACATTTATTTGAAAATTAATTTGACCTGTTTGTGAATACCTACACAAAAAGATTCAAAAAAATATCCATTTGGACTGGATATTTCTTTAATATCCTTTTATCATCCAATGGAGCCAAAGAAAAAAACAATCCAAGGGATTATCATTTTTCATATCCTTTGGATGATTTTTCAGTTCCATTGGATGATAAATGGATATTAAAGACATATCCAGTCCAAATGGATACGGGAAATCATCCAATGGATATATTTGCATATCCTTTATTTTTTCTGCGTAGACAAACTCCGCCATAATAGTTTGCTTAAATTAACTTACGCGTGTGAACATATTTTTATATACTTGTATATGTCTTTGTGAGGAGAAATAATGCAAAAGTCAAGTCTTAAAATGGAAAGCAAACCTCGCATGTTTATGTATAAGGAATGTACCGAAAAGAAACTGAACAACTATTTTTCATCTGTATTACAAAAGTTAATAACTAGTCAAAAGTAATTTTTTCTTTTTGCATATATTTAAATATACATCCATAAACATTATTTGCAAACCAAATATTTTGGGAAAAAGTCAAGCACTTATTTTTGCGCAAATTTTTTGATTGACCCCATTCATAAGGCTTTGCACACCTGCTGTGGTAACTTTCCGATTGGCCCTTATCCAGTTTTTTTCTGACATCCTGTTTTTGCTAATTCTTTTTCGCCTTCGGCTCTGACAATTTGTGGATTTTTTCTTACGCACAAGATTAATGCTTTTTCTTAAGGAATGCCTTTGCTCACAGACCGTTTTAAAACAAAATCGGCTTTTGATGCCCTTTGTAAAAAAACACTCGTTTTAAGCACCTCAGCACCTTAGGGCCATATTTATACCTTTAAATTGTCGACACAGACTCTTCAACAGTACTGCCCCTCTCTTTAGTGTTGTGGGCCGGGTAAAGTTGTTGAGTCCAATTTCACATATGTTTCGTCGTCCATCACAATGCATTCGACTGCATCATCACACAAGCAATCATAAAGCTTTCGAGGTCTCTGCTTTTCTTCTTCCACTTATCGCTGACTTTTTATACCCGTTACTCGTAGAGTAAAAGGGTATACTGAAGTCGTACAAATGTATGTAACAGTCAGAAGGAAGCATCTCCGACCCCATAAAGTATATATATTCTTGATCAGCATCAACTGCCGAGTCGATATAGCCATTTCCGTCTGTCCGCCTGTCTTTATAAACACCTAGATCTCTGAGACTAGAAGAGCTAGAGCCACCAAATTTTGTAAGTATACTCCTATTGTCCCTGCGCAGATCAAGTTTATTTCAAATTTTGGAAACGCCCCTCCCGCTCCCACAATAAAAAATGTTGAAAAACTCCTACAATTTTGAAACTCCTACAACGTAGCAAACTTTTTGGCGCTACTTGCGTTTTTTTTTCTCACATAATGTTGAAATGGTCACATTAATGTTACTGCTCTGTTAAATAACATAGGGCAAGGATATTAAACACTAATTGCCCTGAGTAACTTTAACTTACTCTCTCGTTTTTTAAAATTTTGGTTTTTTGTAAGTCTTGAGGTTATTCCTTTGCATCACCCTTTGTACCATTGACACGCTTGTGTTCGTTTTTTTAGCCAAATCTCGAACCGACATCGATTCATTTTTCTAAATTGAGGTTAACACCGACTGTTCTAGTTTTTGGTTATGTGCCTCCATTTTATTCAGCCCGTTTCCGGTAAGTCTTTTTAGTGAGCATGTCTTCCCGAACTTGATTATAATGTTCTTACGCTTTTTGCACTCACTTTAAAGCGTTTAACTAATTTTCTGTACGAAATTCCGTTTTCAGTACAGAAACTGTGCACAATTTTTTTTCCGTACTTTCTTTTCGATTCGAGGCATCGCAAGCTAAACATCATGCCCGTATCTTGTTGTTGGTTTGCGCATTAGGTTAACGCAAAATGAAATTGCAACAACAACTTCGAATGTGTCTCTCTTCTCTTTCTCTCCTATGCTCTTGCGAAACTGAAGGCAACAACAATACGTGCAGACAGTGCTGTAGCGTCGATTTTGTTTTTGAAGCCGAGCCACAAGCACACCCACACATAACCGGTTTTCTCTTTCGTTTTCTTGTGGTTGTTGTTGTTTCTGATTTTTGATTTTTATCTGTGTGAGTAAATACGCTCGCATAAGAGGTATTTGGGCACCTCTGAAATAGAGGATATGAAAAATGCCACATTCTTCAGAATCGATCAAGCTTCTAAATTGCATGTCGTGATCGAAAGCTCACACTGGGAGAAATATTAATTTAACTGTGTGCAGTTTCTTTTTGGTACATTTCTAAGGTACAAATGCATGGTGTACACCAGAGATGTAAATCGTATTTACAGCTAATTATATGGGCATTTCCATAATGTCGAACATGACCTTAGTACACATTAAAAGTGAAAAAAGTCTAAATAAAACGCAATTTAAATTCGTTTTTTACCTTAACCCTTGGATAGTATTTTAAAGAGTCCTAAAGTGAATAGCAAGTGAAATCCTATTCGAAAATATTGGCAAAATAAGAAGCGATTCGAAAAACAGAAGTGCTTTTTGAGCCCATCTATATAAAGAAAAAGTTTAGTGAATTCTGACACAATTCTTAAGCCCAAATAGTCTTAGTCTTGAATTGTTGTTTGAAATGTATTTTGTTTGATTTGCAAATTTTCTGTACTTTTTTTATTTTAAGTATTTATTTGTGTCGATACCTGACATGTTGAAAGCAAAATTTTTTCCATCAAGATATTTAGGTGGTTTCTGTTTAATGCAAAGCCAGAACTCATAGTTAATAGCAATCACATAGTTTTTTATGGTTTCTTATGCATTGATTTTTAACTCTTTGTATGCAATCCATAGTCGCTTTTTAAAGAAAAAACGTACAATAAAACAATCAAGATGAGAAAAATGGTGCATGCGTGTCTTTGCGCTTAAAAATCTCTAAATGGGTTAAGCATAAATGTAAGATTAACTTAGCTTTAGATTAATTTTATTGTTTCCCTGGGAAAATATAATAAAATTTTGTATTGTTACCTAATTTTAATTTTGGTGGAAATGCCCTTATGTAGATTGTCGTTGTCGGATAGAGTGACGCATTTCATGATGCGTAAGTGGTTGCATTCCTTCTGACCCACCATCAGCACTTTTACCTTTACCCCAAATATAATATCATAAGTTATTTACGAATAATCATAATCAATCCAATTTGTAAGATCGATTATGTGAAGCACTGTCGAAGTTATCTTAACCATTTCGATGATTTTTAAATTGATCAATTTTGAAGTATTTATATTTTCGATGTGTAAGTCTGCCCAATATTGAAATAACGACTTCACAAGACGTCATGGCGCGCCGCTAAACGAAAATGTTAACGATATTTTCTCACGCATGCAGCGGAATGATTGAAACCAAAACACAAGCGAACCAAAAGCTTAAAGCAACAAACGAAAAGTACAATAAAAACATTAAGCAGCATTACTAACGTCTATGTAAGAGGAGGAGGAGGTGCGGAGCATCAGATGTATGTATGTATGTATTGGTAGAGAGTGGTCAGCCACATCTCGCGTCGTCGTTTGTTGGAATTTCAGTTGGTATCGAGTGAGGGGGGAAAAACTTGCAGTAGACAAAGTTAAGGCCTGGGCCAGTTATTCAGTTATTTAATAATGTGAACCAGAGCAGACCTTAGGAAACTTCAAACTTTGAGTATACACACACACATACTCACGCTCTCGGATACTCCAAACGAGTAAGTCCAAAAGTGGCGCCCAAAAAATGATGCGAAACTAAAGCCCAAAACATAAGTGGGAACAGGCTGACGATGCTGAAGCTGGGAGAATTATGAGGGGGACGTTGAAGCTGGAGTTATTCACCACACTGGAGATCGGTATAAGAGAGAAAACTCGTTTTCAGCAGATACACAGAATTTCCTGCAGCTGTAAGTGCTAAGGCTTCCTTCTCACTCGAGTGTAATGACGTCAATAGAGAAAAACCCAATGCAATTTGCTGCGATCTTAGGTAGCAGCGTTGCACTGGCAGGCAAACAGATTTATTGAATTTCACACGGATACGGCTTCTTCGCCTAACAGTACCTGCCCATGCCCAGGAATCCACACACACTGCACACCACCTGCTTTGCTTTTTACACTCCATTGGCACTGAAGCGTTCAAATTGACCCAGTTGCTGACTTATTTTTACTGCACTACGGAAAAAACACACACAAAACACAGAGCACAACTAACGTCGAAGGGTTTCCCTTGCGTTTTCAATGCATTTTTTGGGCTGCCATTTGATGATGGCCTGCAAATAATTGAATAAACTGCGGCGTATGCAAAAATGTTTGCATTTATGCGGCTTTAAAAATAAATTTCAATTTTCAATTCGCAATCTAAAATTCTGGCATGAGGTTGGGCCAGAGGGCAAAAGGGCGCACTCCAACTGACATTCTGGGCATAAACAACTTGGCAGTTGCAGAATTGTTTGCATTTTCTCACTTGTGAATGGAAAATAAGTATAAGGAAATGCCAGGAGCTGGACCCAACTGCAATAAGCCCGGAGATTCTAGAGACGGTAACTTCACTTGTTGTTTGTTTCTTTTCTATTTTGTGGCAAAACAAAGTTCTGGCCAAGAGTGAGACATGGTATTTAAAAGTTGAAGAAATTCATTTGATATAATGAAATGAATTTTTTTAATGTTTTTGGAGACCATGTTTCGCTATGGTGAAGTAAAGTCAACTCAGAAAAAGTCAGTCAGACAAATAAGTGACCTACCAAACCAGCGACTTGGCTAAAGGGCCGCAGAACAGAAACTACCTCCAATAAGGAATGGTTTTTAAATATAAGATGATATAAATACTGCAGTGATCAAATTGAAAGGTGATTTTTTAGATATTTTCAAAAACTTACAGTTTTTACTGGCTCTAGGTCTTGATATGCTATTGGCATAACTTTAAACAGAGGCTCGCAACACAACAAAGGAGGCTTCAGGTTGATCGGACGTGTTTCAAGAGGGACCAATTCCTCACTTATCAGCGATTTTGAGCCTGAAATGTCAATCAAAAGAGCAGTCTTTCCATGCCAGCAACGGCAAAACTGTTCCCTCATGAAACGCGTCCGATCAACCTGAAGCCTCCTTTGTTGTGTTGTGTGCTCCTGTTTAAGTTATGCCAATAGCATAACAAGACCTAGAACCAGTGAAAACTGCAAGTTAGCAGTATAAAGTTCATTAAAACAGTCATAAAAATCTTCAAAAACATTAATTTACTGTTTTGATTCTAGTCATTGAGTTTGTTAGCCGCCTCAAGGTCAAGCACTGATTATAATCAACAGAAATCAACAAAGATTTTGTTCATATGGCACAGCAGGTTGTATACTCAGTCAGCCTGTTTCGACGGACTCCTGGCAACATCTCATCAGTGAGCATCAAACGCTGACACATCATCAAACCCTTTCATTTCTCTTTTAGTTTAGTCCTCTTGGTGGTAGTCTGAATCCTTTTTACTTTTCCCCGTCATATTTTTTTTTGTTTTCTGATTCGCCTATCTCTTTTTACTATTCCTTACCCCTTACGCCTCGTAAGTAGGTTGGCGTATTTGTTGTGAGAGCGTCCCAACTCCACTATTCGCACCCATTATACAAATTTGTAAAACTGGAAAAATTGTTATACTGTCCGTCTCTACGTCTCTTTGTCCGTCTACAACTTGGTTTCTCGAGCTCATATTTTCGTTGTCCCAAATCTACATCTCTGAAAGTCTCTAAGATGATACAAAATATTAAAGTAAAAAACACGCCGGTTTGCTACTTTTATTCCTCTTGTTTTTACTCAGGAAGGTATAACTATTCTAAGGTATTCAAGTCGGCGACCGCTTAACGTCTCGTTAACTCACAACGTAAACGTTTTGTTTTGCTAAAATCCATTGTCCCAACTCCATATAAAGCGCCAAAAATGTGTTAATCGTTTTCCCCTTTTTTTGTACAGTTTTTTCGATTTCTCTTGAGCGACTTTTCTAAGCTAATAACTCCTTTAATTTACCCCAAACTCTTCTTCGTCAAAAAATTTTTTGTTTCTTGTTTTCAAAATTCTTGCGTTTTTATGGCCTATGTTATGAATGTATAAGATGGATTAACTTAAAGTTAATTTGTTCAAACGGTTTGCTTTTTCTAATCTAAGTGTTACCTTTTTACTTTTTTTTCAAATGAAGTTACTGAAACTGTAAAAACTTGATTTTTTTAAATTTTTGTCTTTTTGGTAGAGCTGTGATTTTTTATTTATATATTGGTTTGTGGGCTAAGCCAAGAAAAAACCGGCAATTAATTTGAGTTCAACGCTCAAAAATTTATAAGAAAGTTTTCTTTTTTTACTGCCTGTGTTGTTTCAGGAAGTTTTGTGCAATGTTTGATATACTCTCAGCTCATTGTCCTTCAAATATCTTATTCGAAATACAGTTTGTCGTTTCATCTTCGCGTAGTCGCTACTATTGGTAGCATTACTTATGGCCAAATGTAAAATGGCTTGACACAGCCCCAAAGGGCCAAGGCCGAGCTCCTCTCAATCTCTTGGCTTGTGCGCTTCTAATTTTCGCACAAGAGAAAGGGACCTACAGTTTAACGCCGAATCCGAACGGCAGCTTGAGAAGCTTTTGCTTGGCTTATTACTACAAAGCTGGCGCCAACAGCAGAGAGGGGTGACCGGGTGTAAAGATTATTCAAAGAAAAAGCTTTTCATTAGATGTTCCGAGTCGGGATCGAACCCACGACCTCTTGCACAGCGGTCGCACACACTGAGCCACCCGGCCATATGACTTGTCATTAATTGAACCTATTAATAATGCATTAATTTCAGCCGGCAATGTATTTTGAGCGAGACAGCTGTGTGGTAATATTAATGTCAATTTAATGAGGTTGTAATGCATTAAGTTCGATTAACCGATAAAAATGCAAGAAAAAATACTGACTTAAACAAAATGCCAAAAAATACTTTGATTTCGATTGAAGATTAATGCATTGAATTGTACTTTGAAACTAATTATTTTGTCATTAATTTGTTTTTATCCTCCAAAATGGTCAACAGAGGCACACACCACAACAAGACCTCGAGCCAGTAAAAACTGCAAGTTAACAGTATAAAGGTTATTAAAACAGTCATAAAAGTACTAAAACGCATGGCACCGCGTTGTTGTTCAAAACTAAATAAAAATGGTTTCATTTGAAACAACATAAACTCCTGTTTGTAAATGCAAACATTTTTGGACTTCTGCTTCAGACGTGGCGGCCGTTTGGCTGCTCACTGAGTACAAAGTTCAATGGAGGCCGCACAATTACAAAGGGGAATGGCTGTCTTAGGCTGCCTTTTTAGAATTCCCTAACAGTTTTGCCATCGCTGGCATGGAGAGGCTGCTCTTTGGATAATCATTTCAGGCTCAAGATCGCTGATGAGTGAGAATTTGGTCCCTTATGAAACGCGTCCGATCAAACCGGAAGCCTCCTGTGTTGTGGTTTGTGCCTCTGTTTAAAGTTATGACAATAGCTTAACAAGACCTCGAGCCAGAAAAAACTTCCACCATTCGACCATTTCCAAAATTTTAAAGGAGACAATCCTTATTCTTTTTTCCGTGTTGAAAAAGAAGTACGTGGCATTCCATCTACAAGCACGAAATGGAAAAAGATTGCCAAAGATTTTAGAGCAATGGGGACTTCTAAACTGTTTTGTTGCTATCGAAGGCAAGCATTGCAAAATATGAGCGTAGGCCAAAGCCTATTTCAATTACAAAGGTGACGGCTGATTTTAATACCTATGTGTAAGCTTGACAGCAGGTCAAGATTTAGAGTTTATGTCTTCCGCTAGCTTCTGCCAAAAGTCACACTTCTTCGGTGTTTTTTTCCGCCAAATGTGAAAAGTGTGACCTTTCCTACTGAAGGGTTTGATTCGGCTCAAAAGCAGTTTGCAGCCCCTAAATTAACTAACTTTAAAAGTTTTAGCAAATCAATTGAGCTATATTTTTGTAGGTGTTAAGCTCAGCAGTAAGTGACCGCTGACGACTGGTCATATCTTCTGGCCATAATGGCTAACCAATACCAGAAATGACCAGAGTGACCACAAATAAGCAACACCCAGCACATTATACCAACTCAATTTGCACTTCACAACCCTTGTCACTTGTTCCCTGTTGTTCCCTGTCCCCAATTGGTCGCTGTTGTCCACTCTTCGTAGTTGTTGGTCGTCGTTGTCGTCGTCTGGTCTTGTGTTGTAAAGTGTTCGGTGTTCATTATTTCGTAGTGGCCATTAAAGTAATTTGCCACACTTGTCGCCGGCCATTAGGCGCCATTAAAGCGCAATCAGAAAGCTCTCCACCTCCACTCCCCCACCCATCCACTTCGTTCATAACTTGAGAATCAATTTGAAACGGGGAAAAAGTTGCCCAAAAATTTCCAAGCACGAACCCTTTTTATTAGTTTTGAGCTATCGACAAAAAGAAAAACTGAGACTGGCAAAGGCAGGCGCCTGCATTTAATTTAGGACATTCGGGCCACGGGCTACTAGTTCAATGGACTCGTCAAATGTCTGAGAAAAAATCAATATCATTTTCTTTGTTTGTTGGGGAAATATTAAAATTACGTGTGCTTAGTAGTAGCTAGGGGTGTAGTCTAGTTTTGGGCGTTGCTTGTTGACTTACTGCAGGTTCCTCTGCTGCGGCATTCCTCGAGAGTTGCTCGCTTTAAAGCCTGGAAATTTATTTATTGCATAATGGGAAAAGTTTTGCACTTCAGTCATGATTTGCCTTTCTACTTTTTGTTCTTGTTCGGCTTCTTCTTTCATTTTAATGCAGCCAGCAAAAGACGTGCGTACCAAAACAGGGTGGATGGATGGAGGGTCGAGTGCTAAACTTTTTTTTGCCTTTGCCTTTTTTCCGCCAAGCAGCGCAACAGCAAAGTTTATGGTCATGTCCGCTCAGAGTCGGAGGAGGGAGAATGGGATGGGATGGATGGTCGTTCATTAGCGTTGCCATTACATTTATTTATTTTTCTTCGTTCTGTTCTGCGCGGAATCCATCTCACTCGCTCGCTGCTTAGGATCTATGGGCACAGTGGCTGCCAGAAGTATAGTTCCGACCTAGATGCAGCTCGCCCAATTGCATGTGGTTGAAGAGGTTTGACCAGCACTGTAACGAAAATATTGAAGGCGAACCAAACCGAAAAGATGGAAAAGTTTGCCCAGCTAAATTTTGACTTCCGTCTCGAGATTTAAGCCCCTTCCGCCCAGAGCCTTTGATATTTTACTTCTTCGTTTCGTTTCGCGTTCTTCGTTTTGCGACTGCATAAATAATAACACAGAAAAACTTTTATTATTAATTTTGCTTAATCGAAATGCCGCAATTAAGAATGAAGCATAAAAGTTTTGCGTTTCCTTTGCCCGACTGCCTGACTCCTTCTGCTCGCTCTGACGCCCTCGCCACGTCCTGTTACTTGACTCTTTGAATTGAATTTTGCTCAAAAAAAAGTTATGCTTGCGCGGAATTTAAATAGTGTCGAAAGCAACAACAAAATTAGTTAAATAACTGCTATTATTCATGCAGATTCATGCCAAGGCAAAGTTCAAAACAGGATTTGGGATGATGGAACCTTGTCGGTTATAGTCGGTTAGAACCGGGAATTATTGGGATCATTGCAAAAGTAACTCAACTAAGTTTGAATTGGTTTGGTAGTTTCAGTTTGATTTATGGGGGTGAATGCTAGACTCGATATTCAATACACAAGCAGTGGCAACCAAAGGTTCGGCCACTATCACACAGGCATTCAACTGCTGGCCCTTAGACTCAAAGGCTGACGGCTTTACCTTGGTAATTCCACCATGTCACAAGGTTATTGTGACGTAGGAAAACACGGTGGTTAAAGGGAGACGGAGATTGTCAAAAACAGCTCAGAGAGCGAAAATCATCGAACAGCTGATTTATTTTTAAGTGGAAAGATATCAACGCAGCAAATTGTGCTTCTACATTAAGTCTTCTTTGGGTAAGCCCGCAGAAGTATGGAGCCGTAGGGCATCCACTTTGTTTGGTGTAGTTTGGACTGCCAATCCTCCCCCGAGTTATAATACTATATGGAACCGTTCTGTACCACTTAGTTATTGAGTACCTTTGTGTTTTAATACTCTACGGAGCAGTAGTGCCTCCACTCGTCTCTAAGCCTTGGGCCGCCAATCCTCCCCAGAGGTAAAATACTCTAGGGAGCAGTCGTGCCGCCACTCGTCTCTGAGCCTTGGACAGCCAATCCTCCCCAGAGTTAAAATACTCTACGGAGCATTCCTGCGTTCTATCATAAAAAGTTTTTTCTTTGAATAAACATTATACCCGGTCACCCCTCTCTGCTGTTGGCGCCATCTTTGTAGTAGTTAGCCAGGAAAAGCTTCTCAAACTGCCTTTTCGGACTCGGCGTTAAGCAGTAGGTCCCTTTCTCTTGTGCGAAAATTATAAACGCACAAGCCAAGAGATTGAAAGAAGCTCGGCTTTGGCCCTTTGGGGCTGTGTCAAGCCATTTTACAAGGCCCATCATGGAAGGATTGAATTATCGGATTGTTGCTTAGGGAATCTATTTGCTGCAACAAAGACTTTAAGAAATCATAAATTTCTGTAAACCTGCACGCGGCGAGCACTCCCTAGGCCAGAGTTCATTACATACTCCTACTCTGTACTCGGACCTCATAATTCGACTCTGAGTACTCGATGCTCCGAATAAGAAACTCAGTACTCAATACACAGTACTCGATTCTGAGACGATAATGCATTCTCATACTCAGGGCTCGATAGTCAGTACTCGATATTCAGTACTGGATACTCAGTTCTCGATACTCAGTACACGATACTAAGAACTCGATACCCAGTAGTCGATTCTTAGACGATAATCCATTCTCATACTCAGAGCTCGTTACTCCGTACTCGACTCAGTACTCGATACTAAGTACTCGATACTGAGTACTCAATTCTTAGACGATAATCCATTCTTATACTCAGAGCTCGATACTCAGTACTCGATACCCAGTACTGAATACTCAGTTCTCGATACTCAGTACTCGATACTAATTACTCGATACTCAGTACTCAATTCTAAGACGATAATCCACTCTCATACTCAGAGCTTGATACTTAGTACTCGATACTCAGTACTGAATACTCAGTTCTCGATATTCAGTACTCGATACTAATTACTCGATACTCAGTACTCAATTCTTAGACGATAATCCATTCTCATACTCCTCGATAGTACTCGATACTAAGTACTCGATACTCAGTACTCGATTCTTAGACGATAATCCATTCTCATACTTAGAGCTCGAAACTCAGTACTTGATACCATCCACTCGATAGTCATTACTCGACCGCCCTGAAGCGCTTTACAACATCACCGCAAAATATGCCACCTCAGCGCGACGCGTGATGCTCACTGTTTTTGAGTCCGAAAATAATTGTCTCTAAAAAGTGCCAATTTACCCTGAATCTAAGGAAAGCTTTCTAAAATATGTATCAGAGACCTGCAACAAGCCTCTAATGCTCGATCACACTCTTGCGTTTACTTGGTTGGACTCATCGCTTTGGTTCGTCATGATCGCAAGCACATTGAGTCAGAACGAGTAAGCTGTTTGCTTCGTCTGAGTAATAATATAAACAAGCTTTTCATAACACGAGTCAAAATAAGCCTTTCCACACATTCTTCCACAAATGCAAAAAATAGGCCATCATGCTATCTCTTTTGCGCTCACAAATTGATAATTTTTGTGTGCCTGTGACAATTCTGTACAAGCGTTGATCGTAACAGATCGCTGCAGATCTTTGACTTCGGAAACAAGTACTCTCGGTGATTCGCGGCCGAAGCTAGGAGTAATCGCGAGTATTTGTACCGAACGAACTTTACTTATGACGGCTCGCATCAGAGCTTCGATTTTGTAACAAGGGTCTTTGCGTCGACTCGCGGCCGAGGCGCTGAGTCAACTTGAGTATGAGTAAGGGCAATACTCGAGTCAGACAAGCCTTGAGCGTTGAGCGGTTGTACTCCTGGCGGCTCGTTGCAGTTCTCTGATATGTATAATAAAATGCAACCTTTTCTTAACCAAAAGGCAAGAAATCTTAAATGTAAGAAAAGAAATTAGCAAATTTTTCTCTTTAAAAAAATATAAGTTAATTCTTAAAAATCATTTTGATTTTGGAACGTTTTATATCACGGATCCTTCATTGTGATGGCGCTTGAATAGAAACATTTTTTTGGACTGGAATGTTATTTACAAGCGCTCATATATTATGCAGCTTACCACATTCCATTGGATCAGAAGACATCTTCTATACAACTCCAGCGGATCATCCCACCTACCTGTTTTAGTTAATTTAAGTATTACGAAAAACAAAGAAAAATCTGCATTTCTATTGTCCCCTTGCTTTGTCTGGGTATCTGGGTGTCTGGCTCGCCACCTTATGCAATACTCAAATTAAAAATTCTCTTATCGCACTGCACCATCGCACACAATTGCTGTACTTGCGTCAGTCTTATTTTGAATTTGCCTGTACTGGTAGATTTTTGGCTTAAAACTGGAATCTACTTTCATCACTAATCTGGACGCAGAAAGAAAAACTTTCCACAGACTTTGCAATTTGCTATTTGGGCCACACAAAAAAAAACCATGTTGCAGAAGAAGATTGGGCCAAAACTTTTGTGCACTTTTGCAAAATATTATTAAGAATTTAATTGCCTCAAAGCATCAACTTTTCATTCCCAAAGAAAATGGTAATAATCATTGGAAATAAGAAATTTGCTGAGCACAACTAAGCAAAGGCTTTGTGTCCAGTCATGAATTCATCAGACAATGACCAATAAATAACGCACACTCACACACACTCACATGTCAAGCATAATGAAACACAATCCATTATGGAATCGTTGGCCTTTACACCGCACACACACACAAAATGTTTGAATGTTGAATGAATGAAAAATGTGTTGCGTAATGGTAGTGGGGGCGCTTGGAGTGATAACAAAATAAAAATGAAAAGAAAAGTGAAAACTAAATGAGAAGCACAAATTTATTGTAAATAATATAAATGAGCAGTTAGCTTCTGTTGTGTCCTGCACGAAAGTTTGCCCTCTGCCCACAGCAAATTCAATTTCAAAGCTTGGGTCCTGGCCAGCCATTAGGCTGGCCATTACAGGAACCCACAAACATCCTGTTGATGTCAGCAAATTTTATTTATTTGTGGTTCGTGTTGTATTACAACATTTTAGAGCAATTAAAATTGTACAATGGCCCCATCTGCCCGCCGGGTACGGCCATTCGCTCGTTTTGCATGCCAGTTTATTTGGGACCACAATTTTTCTCTTTAGATCATTTAAGGTAAAGTGCCTAATGATATATTGACTTTGGGCCAACTTTTATGTTCGGTTCTTGCGCTCATCTCTCGACCATTAAAAAGTTGGAAAGAACCAAAGAGAAGAACTTTTAGCTAATTGCCCCGCTCGAATGGTTAGGTAAAAGTCATTAGATTAAGCGATAGATAAAATGAAATGCACACAGCATAGACAAAAAAAAGACGAAGCAAATTATGACAATTTAATTTATGGGATTAAACTTGCCCGAAACTGAAGACCGCACGGGTTTAGTTTTGTTAACAAGTTTAGGTGTATTCTCTGGGAAAGGGTTGACCCATTTCATTAAAGCTTACAAAGACACACACCCTCCACATGGTACAACAGCCGCCACTGCACTGTGGTTCGAATGACATACAAATGTGGCGAAAATTAATCTAAGCGCTTTAGAATTTATTTTTTCTAAATGAATATTCATTAAGTGTTTTAGGATAAAATCTCGTGCCTCTAGATAACATTCTCAGACCTGGGGTTCGCACCGAGGATTCCCCATTTGGGATCCCTGGTCTTTAGGTCTAGTTTATTCCATAGCC
Organism: Lordiphosa collinella; assembly: GCA_018904265.1. Classification (NCBI taxonomy): domain Eukaryota; kingdom Metazoa; phylum Arthropoda; class Insecta; order Diptera; family Drosophilidae; genus Lordiphosa; species Lordiphosa collinella. Next base: position 312,445 of record JAEIFV010000116.1, read on the forward strand.
CCCACCAAGAATCCCCCATTATAGTGTCATGTTCTCTTGCTCAAGTTTATTCTCTGGTTATCGCCTAGGCTCCATGTCTATTATCCTTGGTCCTTAGGTCAAGTGGATTAACCTCAGGTTTCCTCTGAGGATCTCCAATTAGGATTCTTTTTCTTTAGGTTGAGTTGACACCTCACTGGATACCACCCAGGAGAAGCATCGTCAGGTACCCAGTCCTCAATACAGCTTCCAGTAGACTGGTTCCCAACGAGGAGCCCCTGGCAAGATTTCATGGTCCCAAACATAGTCTATGTACCTTCAGTTACAAGCGAGGACCCAAAAAAATAGTTTTTCAGTTCGGGGACCTGCAATTTATGAGTTATACTGTACTTCTACTTCGAATGTTTACTCAAAATAATTTTATCTTTGCTCGACTTTCATTCCGTTTTTGAATGCTCTCTTTTATGTGATTTTTCGATCATTCCTTTTAGTAAACAAAACACAAAGCATATTACTTAATAATATTTTTCGTTGAAAAACCAAAGCACATTAAATTTTTACCACGTGTTTTTTGAAAACGTACCACTGTACCCCGCCACACAATGTGCAAAAGTTGTAAAATTTGTGTTGTGCGCTTAAGGGCGCACTCTACACTGCACACACACACACACACACATGTGGCAAACTGTCGAAATGTCTTAAGGCGTCGCTGAGTAGCAACTGTGACAAGTACATGGCCAGGCATCCACTCCACTCGCCAGTTATTGTTGATTTGAAGTGTGCGGAGAGGGTTGGAGTCTTCCACTTTGTAAGTTGTTGCTTGCAACATGCTTAATTAGTTTTTTGGAGCAGGCACAACCGCAATTGCTCGTCCTGGTCCCAAGGCTCGGCCCATGTGTGTGTATGAGTATAATTTGTGGCTGGCATTTTTTGGTTTGATGCTTTCGACGTCTGCCGCCCAGCTAGGGGTTTTTAATTAAAAGTCCCCCCCGCCACACGACTGGTGGCGGGGCCCGGCATAATGCAAATGAGCTTGAAGTAGCTGCTCGTGAAAGATCATGCGGTGGCGCCGGTATCCTTAATAGCGTAGGTGTGCAGTCAACTAAAAAGCTTCCAAACGAATGGCAGCGGAAGCGGATGCCATTAAGTGCTTGCAGGCCAAAAATATAATGGCGTCTCGTCTACGCGCTGCAGCGTGCGGACACACACAGCCTTAGGAATGGTCCCGTGACTCACGAGCCACAAAAACAACATCCTTGAACTACAAAAAGAATTAGCATAAAACATTTTTAAACCTAGAAAAGAAAGAATAGAATACGAAAAAGACTAAGTAGTCTTAGTCCAAAGGAAGAATAGAAAATTATTTAAATGTTTATTACGACTTTAGTTAGCTATAAATCAAACATGTCTTATTAGAAGGTAAAATTTAATTGATTTGCACCAAAAACCAAGTAGTATACCGAACTGGTGGATTGAAACAACCATGAGCCACTTAACCAAGTCAGTCTACATTCCCAAGCAGGTTTTAATCATTTTTACTATGCATGTAATACACACAGAGCAATGTTACCTTTAGATAGGTTGCAAGTTCGTATCAAAAATCAATGGTTGGATTACGGACATTAGAGGTTTAAGGTTTTTCGACAAAGAAACTAAGGTGCAAACTATGTTCTTAAAAGTTTAAGTAGAAAACCAATTAGATTGCTGAATATTCACAAATGTGTTTCTTTCTTTCTGACTTAAATGTAATGTTTACATCTGGATTTGTAATGGCAGTGTCGAGAAATTGGCAGGCTATGCAGTTACTTTAATCAGACAAAACTAACGTTATGGTGTAAAAGCCAGAGGGGTTATAGCTGTAAACTGCATACATTGATGAGATGCCCAAGGCTTTAAAACGTGAATGCCATTGAAGGCTCTTATGATACTTTTCTGCAGATTCTGAGACACTTGCTGCTCAGAAAAGAAAGCAACGTTTTTATAACCTTTATAACTTTGCCATTTATTATCCGATCTTTATTAAGAAAAAAATTGCTCAAAATCTTAAAATTCGTTGGAGCTATTCCACGCTTATTAATGCAATTCTAATCTCTATTTTAAATTCGGTTGTTCTAGCTCTTCCAGTCTTCGAGATCTAGGTATTTGTACCGACAGGAGGACAGACGGACATGGGTATATCAATTCGGCAGTTGATTCACTTCAAGAATATAATGGTTGATTTTTAGCTTTTTTTTGGCGGAAAATCCAAAAAAAAAAATCAAAATATTTGCAATAGTGATATAACGATCAAAATGATCTTAATCTACTATTTTTTTCCTTGATTGAAGAGTTTTATTTATATTTTTAAATTTTTTAAGGTCAATTTTGCAATTTAGAGGGATTCAGTAAGTACTTCCAAGAGCGAATCGATCTAACACAATTCTAGACCGAAACAGGATAAATTTAAAAGCTTTTTAGGAGCGAGTCGGAACGGAAAATCGCTGAAACATTTATTTGTAGCGATTCATCAATACCTCCCATTTATTTTTATACACTTGAAAAGCGTATTATAATTTTGCCCAAAAGTTTGGAACGCTTAGAAGGAATCATTTCCGATCACAAAAAGTATGTATATTCTTGATCTGCATGATGAGCTAAGTCAATTGAGTTTTGTCCGTCTGACTGTCCGTCCGTCTGTCAGTCATTGTGTTTCTACGCAAACTAGTCCCTCAATTTTGAAGCTATCGAGCTTAAATTTTGCACAGAGTCATCTTTTAGCTGCACACTGCACATATGACGGAACCGCGAAAATCAGATGGCCACTTCTTGTAGCTGCAAAAACAATTTTTTATTCTTTTAGTTTTTTAATGAATATTCCAATTACACAAGACATAAGGCTTATAAATTAAGTCGTTGGTCACACAATTAAGTCGGTGGTCACACAAGTCAAGTGTATTTAAACTTCGGCACAGACGAAATTGCGACCAATGACTTAATTTAAAAGCTTTATGCCTTGTGTGATCGGAACAATAAAAAAAATTTGTATGGGGATCAAGAATATATACTTTATGTGGTCGGAGATGATTCCTTTTATGCGTTCCAAACTTCTGGGCAAACTTATAATTCACTTTTCAAGTGTATAATGATGCCGCCAGCCAACATTCGGCACCAAACAGTCATTTTTTCAGGCTACATAGCCTGCTTTTAAATTGCCTCTGTTTTTTGAAGAACCCATTGAGTCAAAATGTGCTTCGTCGCTCAGGACAATTTTTTAATAAAATAAACGGGTTCCATTCCATTGCCTTCCTTGCGATATTGTTCTCATTTTTTCGCAATGTACGATATGTCCTATCCAGCTTCATTTCATACTGCGTATTATGATGTCGGCACTCGCCATGTTCGCTCGCCGAAGTAGCTCGGAGTTCCGTATTCTGTCCGGCCAGAATATGCTGAATATGGTTTTCAAATGTTTGGAGCTTGGACACTATGGAAGTTTTAACTTTCCAATTGGAAGAACCGTATAGGAGCACTGGCATTACGTTAGACTTGAACAGCCTGATTTTGAACCAGTGTGGATATGTGGAGCATAGCCAAACAGCTGACAGCCTCCCAAACGCACCTTTAGCCTTTTGACAGCGAGACTCCACATTGAGTTCCGTACCCCTCATCAACAGCGACTACGCTGCCTAGGTAGCTGTATTGCTGGACCTGCTGAATTGTCTGTTCGTCGAAAACCAGAGCCTGGGATTGTCCGGATTGGATGCTGAGCGCTTTCGTCTTCATCGTGTTGATTTTGATCAAGAAATTTATTGGATATTCCTTACGCTTCGACCGCAGAATGCACACCACCCACAACAGCCTAGATAGCTCAGGTGACAATTTTCAAAATAGTTTTGTGTATTGCTTTGTTTCCTGAGTACCAAACAACAAAATCAGGAAAGGAAAATTTTTTTATTAATTTTTTTAATGCGGAATTTAAAAGCCAAAAAAAAAGGAAAACTGAAAACCCGAATAGCATGAAAATGACATTTTATATACTTCAAGATATTTTCTGCCTAAAACACACATTTGCAGGACTTTAGCGTAACCTCTTTACTCTATAAGTAAAGAGTTTCATTTTCAAATTGATCTTAGAAATATTGTGTTGTTATGGTCGCAGGTCATATCATTACGTTTTTCTGTGCACTTGGTCTATGTACTGCCAGTGCAAGGCAACATCAGCTCAGCAGCATTTGTGACGGTGTGGATTCGTGATTTGTGCTGTAAATTGCAGTATTTTATGAGTAGGATTCTTTATGTTTATATTTTTCTCGCTTTGAATTGACTTGGCCGTACGTGTGCCCTTAAAGTTTCTAAGCGAAATTTATCCATGTGCAGCGGCTATAAATAAGCAAGCAGCACTGCATTGTAAAAGGTGGAAATAAACTTGGTATGTATGAAGAACTGCTGCTGCCTTTTTAAAGATGGAGCAAAAGCAAAAAAAATGGATATAGACCAAATGCTTGCTGTGTCCTGGAAATAAAAACATTTTGGTCGTCTTAGCCAACTTGTTGTATCGAAAATTTCCACTGATCTGCAACTGTTTAATCTCTGTATTCCTGGCCAATACATTTCTCTACCTTTGGAGCCAAAGTAGATCCATTGTGTGACCAGGTTCCTTAGTCAACAGGTTCTGCTGGGAAGATAATGAAAAGACTTTGGTGAATGAAACGGACTTTGTACGAGCTGCTGACCTTCCATTTTGTTAAGGATTTGGCACGGCACACACATCGCCAGCACATCTCATCTCTCTGGTTCCAATACCGGAAAGCTGTATGGATGATGCAGGTCCACACTCACACACACATACACATTTTAATGACAACGACATGGCCGACAATTCAGTTATGGGTCTCATGGCACACACACACACACTTCGACGAACCTCGACCAAACCAATCAACTGATTTAGTGCACGGCATTTCGAAACCCAACCTCATCCTGCTGATGTGGCCAAGCACAAATGCAATTCGTTTGCTGATTTGTCATTGTTTGCCATTTGGGCCTGGCCCCGAAAACCATCAGCCCCCCTTCCACTCACGGTAGCAGTCCACGATGCGATGTTTGAGCTCAACTTGAGCTGATTTACAAATGAAATCATACGGCAGGGCGGGCAGCAGCCGGCAGCATCATTTCGGTAATGAAAATTCAGCCATAAGGGAAATCATTTTTCCGGCTTTTGTTCTATTTTAGTTTTATGGGGCCAGCAGAAAGAGGAGGATTTTTGTTGTGGTAGTGCCGACTCCATAAATAAATTTCGTTCTAATAAACTTGTCAGGGAAAAGTTTTAATAACGCTCCACTCACACTCAGCCACACACACACACAGACACACGCATGTGTGCGCGCAAAAGCCTTGACGCTTTATGAAAATTTTACATGTCATGGCAGAAAGGATTAAAATCAGGACATGTTCTTGTTGTTGCCTTTTGCCTTTGTCGGGCTCCCTCTCTCGCTCTCTTTCCCTTCCCGTTCGCAGGATATATTAAGTTATGCCTTAAAATGGCACTAATGACGTTTATACAGCGCTCTGTCAGAAAACTTTCTGCGTAACGAGTTGCCTCCTCGTCTTTACCTTTTTCTCGCAGAGTTATTTAATTGCAGTGACAACATTTGAGAAAGCAAAAGCAAAGCCACGCCCCACCGCACACCCCAGTGCTCACACTTAAGCGTTTCGCAGCGGGGAAAATGCTTTTCTTGCGTTATCAAATGTGCGTGTGGTGGAGGTGGCATTTTTACGGCTGTTCTGCTTATATTTATGTGTGCATGTCTGTCTGCTTGTATACTGTTGGAACGGAAAAGCTGGTGCTTTTTTTTCCTTCACAAATTAAGCAAATTCCGTTTAAAGCATTTGACAAAATAATTTAATTAAATAGACATTTGAGGCTGACAAGGTATTCGGTCGTTTGGCATTACTGTGGGGAAGAGCTTGCGTAACGTAACGTTACATTGCGTTGCCAATGGTATAATTGAATGCAACGACTTGTGAAAACAATGTCGGTATCTGATATTAAGAGCAACAAAAATGATTCCACCCCGCCTACTCTTACTACCCATTTGGGACCACGCTGCGGCTAAGTGATTTTACTTACTCCAACTGGATGCCCCCAATGTTATTGCTGACCAAAAATTAAGTCATGCTTAACAAAATACATTTACAGTGATTTACTTTAAAGTTGGACTATTTTCTGTTGCATTTTAGTAGAACTTCGTTCTATATTGCTGTCGTATTCCATTTTTTATCGTAACGGCATGGTTAAAGTCACACTCTCCAGCACGACATTATGATAATGTGCACAATATGCATTGACACACCAAAAAGAGCGTGGAAAACCTTTACAGCTGTTTCATGGATGTCCAATCCAATCATCAGAAGGCGTTTAGCAAAATTTCAGTTCCCAACTGTTTAAAGTTCTGATTGCATGGAATTGGCTCAACGATCAGGAGTCATTTAGCTAAACGCCTTCTGACGGTTGGATGTCCAAAATCAATGAAACAGCTGTAAAGGTTTTATAGGCTCTTTTTGGTGTGTCAATGCATAAGTTGTTTACAGTTGTGAACAAACGCAACTTCTTGACCTCGAGCCAGCTTACTCGTTACTAATTAAACATCAGAAAGATCGCCAAATAAAATGGAAAAAAAATAATTAAATAACATTTGCTAAATAGTCCCTTTGAGAAACTCAAAGTAACTAAAATTCATTGTTTTGATTTGATTGTTTCCCACAGTTTCACTATACAAAAACATGCACACATATTGTAAATTGGTATGCGGCAGCGACTGCGCTGCTCGCATTTTCTCGCTCAATTGTATTTACATAAGCCGTGTTCTAACTGTAACGCGCTGAATTTGGCAGAATTTTCGAGTCTCACTCATGCCGAACAGACTTTCGACTTCCTCACGCATACGCCTTTCCTGCTCATTCGTTTTCCGTCTGAAAAAGGCGCTTCTCCTCTCTCCTTTTCTTCCGCTATCGCTCCTTGACAGCTCGCGCTGCTCCCGACTGCACGGTTCCCCTGCGGCTTCTTTCTCTGCAGTAGCTCGGCGGCACTCATCATCGTACCATGACTGTTTTCGGGAGTGCCCGGCATATCCGAGAGGCCCCTGGCAGCCGTACTCATTTAGTGTGAAATATGTTTCCACTGTTCACTTATACCTGAAGGGAAAGGTGAAATTTCCTTAAGCAAATGGGTGAGTTTTGCTGTGTAGACTTCGGAGGTCCGTTGTGATTGCAGCTTCTCGACATTCAGCTTTCGACGTGTACTAGAACGTGCGGCATGTGCCACACTGAGCCGCTTGCGTACTTTGGCTGCAGCAAGGTAGTGATCCGAGTCTATATTGGCTCCTCGGAAAGAACGTACGTCTAGCACACTCGATGAATGGCTTCCGTCTATCACAACGTGATCAATCTGGTTTTCCGTGTTATTATCAGGGGACCTCCAGGTCGCCATGTGGTTGTCGCGGTGTTTAAATCTTGTGCTACTAACGACCATATTCCTGACCGCAGCAAAATCTCTTAGCCTCTCTCCATTACTGGAGGTTTTAACGTGCAGGCTATATCGGCCGATTGTCGGACTAAAAACGGCTTCTCTCCCGATTTTTGCGTTAAAGTCGCCTAGCACGATCTTGATGTCGTGATCAGGGCAGCGCTGGTATGTACGTTCCAGGCACTTTCGTCGTGGCGTCCTTGTCTTCTGTTGGGGCGTGAGCACAGATAAGGCTAATATTAAAATATTTTGCCTTAAGTTTGAGTACGGCTAGTCGCAAACTCGTGCTTTGTAGCATGTCCGCTATAGTAGATCTCCCAGGGGGCATTGGTTGATGATGTTTCCTGGAGTGCGGTAACGTCGGACTTTCAGTAACTGTTTATCAGCACCCTCCCTGTTGAGGGTGCGAACATTCTAGGTGCATATCCTCAAATCGTGGTCCTTAAAACGTTTGCGTGTGTCGTCATCGATGGTGGTCCGTATCCGAGGCATATTTACAGTCTTAATTGGCGGATGAATTTGACGATAATCGGGTGCCAAGCCCGAAGTTGCGTCCCCTATTTCTTGTTTCCGATGAGACCTACGCACAACTGTCTCATAATATTAATAAAAGACCATAAAATTAGCTACAACTTTCACATAGTTATAACATTGCGTTACAAAACTATAGCTTCACAAACTTTGAATCGACCCGTTTTTTGCCTGTAACAGTTCGACAAAATCAAAATTTTTTGATAAACCCGTGATGTGACCCTTAAGTTCTGATAGAAGGGACTTTTGTGAGCAACACCTCATACCCAGTTTTTTAACTGAACCATAGGTTCGCGTTTACCTCAATTGTTAATGGTTTCAAGTTTAAAATCTACAAAATTCAGGAAAAACGGACCGGGTCATTGGGATCTTACAATTGGAAACAAGAAAAATGGACAAAAAGTGCATTTAGGTTTGTCCCCTTCTGGAGGTACCTTAACTAATTGTACTTTGTCTTTAAAAATTGTTGTCTAAAAGCTATAGTTTCAGTGATCAATTCGCGTTTTGCAGTATAGCGACCGTTCCCAATGCCACAAATTGACACAAATTTGAACTTAAGCCTTATAGGGAGTCCCCTACCACATATCAAAAATCTGGCTGGCTATCTGACTTGACTATTTGTATTTTAGAAAGAATAAAAATATTTTGTCCGAAATTAACGCCAACTACAAAGATAAAGGGCAACACTGCGTATGAGTAATTATCAATTAATGCCTTGACGTGCCCTTTAAAACATAAGTTTTTAGCAGGGATGCAAACCACTCGAAAAAAGTACTGGTTCGGTTCAGTGGTTCACACAGTTTCTGAACCGCCGGTTCGGTTCATTACATGGTTTTTGGAGCTAAATGAACCGCGGTTTCGGTTCGGTTCAGTGGTTCATAGAGGCACATTATGAAATATTATGATTTCTGTCGTAATGTGACTTTGAATTCCTATAAACCATTTGAATTCTGATTGATTATTGAATTATAATTAATCCTCGACCTTGAGATGGCTAACAATCACTTTGACTAAAATCCAAACCAGGACGATAACCCCATATACATGCAAAGACCAGTCACGGTGAAATGGTTGTTCTAAAAACCTGATAGGTTTCTCAATTAAAGCAAACAAACAAAATACCTTGGTATTTCTAAAGGGCAAAGAAAACTCCTTTTAAATGTTTTCAAGAGAAATTCTGACGAGTCCAGGATGGTTCCGGACAAAACTGAGCCTGTCTGAGTATCCTTAATCTGCTTTGTGTCCATATGTTCATATCATTGTTGTCGATTTCTGATTGATTATTGAATTATAATCAATCCTCGACCTTAAGACGGCTAACAATTACTTTGACTATTTGAATATCTTTAAAATCCGCGGTTCGGTTCCCCTGCTGGAATAAGCGGTACGGTTCGGTTCAGAACCGGTTTGCATCCCTGACAAAAACATACAAAGATAAAAGACAACACTGCGTATGAGTATTGTATTAATGCCTTGACGCGCCCCTTAAAGCATAACTTTTTAGACTTTTGTTTTCTCGTTATATATACACCATAAACTAACGAATCCATGAGCGCTGGTATGATCTTAAATTTTGTATACAAAAATAGTTCGCTCTAGTGCACGCTTTCAAGTCTAATCCAGACCTCTATACAATTTGGGGCATAGTTGGGCGAAAGTTAGTTAAAATTAATTGATTCGCGGATTCGGTTCGTTTCAGTGGTTCAGTCTTAGTTTATTACCAGGCCTGCCTCAGTTTTTTTAATAAAAGAGGTATAGTTCGGATTAAGGTTCAATATTTAAAAAAATCGGATCAAGGGCCGGTTCGAGGGACTCAAAAAACCCGAACCGTACCGGTTCTTTGGGCTTCGGCTTAGACCGGCTTGCAGCCTTGATATCAATTGCTCTAGATACCGAAATCTAGGAGCTTCTCAGCTTTAGCTTCCATAATCCGATCGACTATTTTTTTTATCACTTTTTGCAATTTATTTGTAATCGGTAAATCAATTGTTGCGAATCACTTAACTATATTTCAAGAATTAGGCGTTAAGTTAAGGTTTAGGCCTAGGTTCCCAGCTAAAGTTAAAGGGGGACATATGCTTACATAAACCCCGAGAAATTAATGAAAAGGTGGTAAATTGATCAAGAGGTATATTTCGATAAAGTTCATTAAAGATTTCATTCAGTTAGTCTATTGTTTGACGCTGTTTTGCAAATGGTTCGTTTATGTAGGGAAAAGCAGTCTTGAGTTAGCATCGTATTCTGTTGGAATAGTAGTTAAGTCTCTATAGCAAAAGCCATTGGAAGCAACTTTCGCTGCGGTATACATATTTCAAAATAGGTAGGAAATTGATACGTCAGTTTTTGGACTTAATATTTATAAAATAGTTACCTCAATTTTGGAACATGATTTACCTAAATATACTTAAAAAATTAGGTAATTAGTACCTCTACTTTAGGGCTTTAAATATATTATAGAAACTCTCACCATAAGTCGACACAAATGTCATTTACCATCAAAAGTGTCCGTGGCTTTTTCTGGATGACTTAAGTGTTCTTATTACTAAAAGTTGATGCATGCGCAACCTCAGCAAGAGCTCTACCCTTCTGTTTTTAATTAACAGCCCAACACATACTCATGCACACACACATACATATAACACCTAGACCCAGATCTTTCGACATTAAACAATGCCCCTTAGATACCAAAGTCAACACTCGAACACGAGTTTTACATTAAAACGCAAAGTTTTATTGCCAAAAAGTTTCCACTATTTGTATGAGTGAGAGCCTTGTAAGTTTTTCGGCTTTTGTGCTTTGTCCTGTGCTCAATCTTTTAAGTGGTGGGCGGTGCGGTTCAGTGTCCTTATCAGTTGTAGCTACAACATATTAGCTGCTTAATTTTATGGCCCGGTGTGAGAGTGTGTGTGTCTGTGTGTGTGGTTTGGGTGTTGAAATGGAAAACTTTTGTTTATTAATTTGTCAGGCTAAGCTTAGAGCATGTTAAGGAAAAGTTTTTCTTGAACGCCACTTTCGACTGGGGCAAGGGCCGAGATTGATTGCCAATTCTTGATTCTCAGCATGGACATGTGACTGACTGACTGATTGACAGCTCCATCAAGTGCAGTCAGGTGCAAGTGCCACTTGGAGTTACCCCTAGTTTGAAGAATGAAAAATCATGGTTTTCTTCCATTTTCTTCTCTCCTTCCAGATGACGCCACTGCCGCCAGTGAGTAGGATACGTTAGGGGTGCGACCATTGACTATGGGACCAGAGGCATGGGCGTGTGTGCGGACCTTGGGTCTTATCGATGGTGTCGGGCATTAAGCCGGTCGCGACCAGAAGAAGAACAGCAACCAGAACAGCAACAGCTACAGCCAAAGCAACAACAATCACACACAATCAACAGTAAAATTCCAACAACGATTCCCACAACAGCAAAGCTGACAACGCCATCGCCTGCGAAAACGGCTGCCCTCACACTGAAAACAACGCGACGGAGAAGAAGAAGGACCTGCCACATCATCAGCAGCATCCACAGATCAATACCAGCACTCGAATTCGTGTTGATTTGGCTGCTGGCTCTGCTCGGAAAAAATGCACAAGCGCACAACATACCAGGTGAGTGGCCACAGCTTAATTAAATTTCAGCCAAAAATTACCACAGAAATAGTTTTGAAACCTTTTCTGCAAATCCGCTAACAATTTCTATTGAAATTTCCTAGAGAGAGTTTCGGTTATTTCGCTCGATTTTTATTTGGTTTTCACGAAAAATTTAATGGTCCACGGTAAGCGGCTTATGTGCGGGCCAAAAGCTGATTACATTTGGCAATTAGTTGACAGTTGGCTGAAGTGCGACGACGACTACCAAAAATCGACAGTCGACGAGAATGAAATGACATAGAGAGAGGAGAGAGGAGAATAGAGGTAGCTGGGGGATATGTGGCTTTTCAACTCAAGCAGATTTAATAGAGTTTTCATAAAGCAAAACCACAGATAATTCTGAAGAAGACTTAAAAACACATAAGACCTCTGACCTCAACTAGTCTAAGGCAGATTATGGAAAGAAAAGTGTTCTACAGAAGAGGTTTCTTAGGGGTCAACATTTCATTAGCACTTTCCTGCCCGCTGCTTGAAGTAAATTATTAATACTGCTTAATTACAGAGTGAAGCAATGTGTTCCTATGTTTCAAGAATTCTGAGTGGTTTCTTAGCATAAGCTTTTATTACACTTGTCTGAGTTCTTATCAGAGCTCGCTTAAGGTAGTCTTTTGCGCATATTTGTGTGTTGCGCGTGTGCCTTAGTAAACTGTAATGCTGGGTTTACACCGCGTCACACTGTGACAATTTGTGACAAACGTAGTCACAGGTCAAGAGTGTTTACATTGGCGTCACATAAATTGTGTGTCACAGCGCTGTGACAAGACAAATGAGTACTTTTGGTGTGAACGATTTTTGTCATTGTCACAGAGCGACACAATGCTAAAACTTGAACTCGTTCGTGACCAGTGAGCCAGTTCCACGTATAAAACAACAATAATTGAATAAAAAAGAAAAACAATGTTTTATGTTATCTGAAAATAAGCAGACGCTAAATTCTATATTGAATCGACAGCACCTCAGAGAATTGGTCATTTTGTTGGTCTGTGCTATACTTATTTTATAAAGAAACCAAGAAAACCGGCGGTCTATTCACAGCCAAGGTCTATGACGCCAGCTGATCCAAGTGACTGAGGTGAATGGCTGAGCGGTGGGTCAGCCATTCCAGTTCCGTGTGGATGCGAGTGCGGCGGGCGAGGGACAACTGGATATATCCATCAATGATGGCGAGGTGCCTTATCATGTTCAAGTGATCGCTGCCTGGTCTCCTGCACCCCGGAACAGGCCAAGTCGCATCTGATAGACATCAAGTTCAATAGAGAATGGTAAAGTGGCCTCCACCTAACATAGGAGCTGATCGAAAGTTGCTGCATCCTTGCGCACATCATTTGTAAATTTGTACAGAATACTTCTCAATTCTCCAATCTACTTGGCATAGATTCCTTTATTCCTTTAAGTCAAATTAATTTTGTCGTCGCAGCAAGAGAACTGATTCTCATCTTTGTCCGGCAACCACAACCCAACAACAGCAAAAGCCGCTAGGTCCGGCTCCTCTCAGGAATTCATTTGATGAAACTAAAAAGTTTAATTTAATTTAAATAAAAAAAATACACGAAATCACAAAAAAACTGGCGCATATTTATCTTTATTAAAACTTAAGTCCCAAAAAAACTAAATAATATTGTCACAGTGTGACAGAAAAACCAACTTGCTCGATGTGCTTGTCACAGGAAAAATGAGTTCAAATGAGCTGCCTCATTGAAACAGCTGTTCAAGCAATTCTTGTCACAAACGTGCCAACTACTGTCACAGAAAGTATGTGACTCCAAGTGAGTACTTGTGTTCACATTGAAAAGTACTCATTCCCGTGACGCAAGATTTCTGTGACAAGGCATTCGATGTTCACATTGCGCTGTGACACTGTGACACTTTGTGACGCTGTGTAAACCCAGCATTAGCTTCTCAGACTGACCATTACACCATTTAAGCAACTTTTTCTTGAAACGCAACGGTGATGGGCAGCACTTCACAAGTACAGAATATGTACTAGTCGGGCTTGACCGACTCTCTTTCTTGTTTATCTTTTAATAATTTGTTTATTTCCGGAGACCATATTTGGAGGGACATTCCCTAAATGGTGCCGTGCCACTTTTACCACTTCTAAATTGTCTAATACCTGAACCTTTTGTGGTCTGTGTTCACTATTAATGTATTAGCTTGTCTCAGACTGGACCTTACCCAGGAGGTCGTTGTAACGATACTTGGCCTGAAGGATTTCTTTTTGTGGTGTTGGTTGCTGTACATGAATTCCCCTGGAGTCCTCCAAAAAAGAACAAGAAAGGTGTCACAATCGAGGGTGGCCAGAGACAATGGAACAATTGTCCTGAGTTCGGCTGCGAGGTGCACTTCAAGAGAAACTTTCAATACCACAGAGAAGATTTGTTGTGCGAGACCACTAGATGATTAGATTGTTCTGGAGTAGGTTAGGTATGTGGACAATGCAAGGTGCACTCTGAGACACGAGATGGGATGCAGGGCGCACTTCAAAGGATCTCTGACACCGCGACTTTAAAAGGCTTATCTTCACTCCAGAATGCAAGGCCGTATTTTTAACTGAACCGACTGAAAAGCTGTTTGCCCTCTTGGCACTAGCTCGGCTTGTGTCGCTGTGAATAGCGAAATTGGTTCAGCCCCTGCGGCCAGGCGTGACCATCACTGTGCTAAGCTTAATCTCTTCCTTTTTAAGAAGCTCTCTTATTGTGTGTTGGCTTATGTCACAATAGAGCTCTGTCTGCATTGCTGCATCCTTGCGCCCCAATTCGTTGGCCATTTCGTTTCCGGGGATATCGCTGTATCTGACACCGGTATCTAGTGTAGGGAGATGTTGTTCCTGCTACCAACGTATCCACTGCTTCACGATATTTTCCTTAAATATCAAGTCCATCGAAAATCATTTGCTATACTAAACAGACTTTATCTGAATAACTATATCTTTTATCATACTCCTTAAGTGCAGGTCGTTTTTCAAAAGCCATTTTGTTTATGAGGGAATTTAAGAGTCCATTGCATACTGTGTAATTTCTTTCTTCTTTTTGTCTAATTTATGTTCGAGAATGAAAGAAGAAGCCAGGCAACTAATGAGAAACCACCACGATAAGTAGCAAGCTTCCGGCACCATTCACTTCATTGAAGTTGGCCAAAGTGCTTCGTTTGAATATGAGAACGCCCTTTTACCTATAGAATTGAATGATGTGTAACACATTGCTTTGACCACTGGGCATGCTCTGAAAGGTTTCTACGTTAGAAGAATTTATGCTCGTGCCTCGCCCATAATGCGGGCAATTTCTTTTTCTTTTTTTTTTGCTCTCTGTTTGAGCCGCAGTAGAGGAGTAGCTCGTGGTGTGCGTGTATGTGTGTGTGTGTGTGGTTATTGCTTTTATTGCTATTTTTACGTGACATTCAGTTGGCCTGACATTTGCCCCGGCAGTGCACTGACCAAAAGGACGCGCTGGCATCTCGTTGACGAGTCTGCCCAGGGGTTACTTTTAAATGGATTTGTTGAGGGCTATGTCGCCTGGTCGCATGTCAAGTGCTGGTCATTGACTGATGTTTCCGCAGGTTGCCGAATGACATGACGGCTCCTGGGTTGGGAAATCAGTTAGGAATGCAGTTGGATAGATATTGATTGACCCTTCCCTTCTATCCACTTGACGACTGCGAAACGTGACATTTCATTAGCGTTCGTTTCTCCTGATGATGGGCCAAGGTGAGTGTTGCCCGATTGACACTCGCTGATTAGCTTGGCTTTCATTGTTGTCTTGTCCATTATTTATGTACGACAACATGTTTTAGTTTCCGTTACCCAAATCAAATCTGTGTCAATGCTGTCCAAAAGTTTCCCATTCAATTGAAGTTCAATCGAAAAACGGAAATGCAAATGAATTTGTCGGAAACAGCAATAACCAAGCTAGTACCTACCCCTTATCCGAGTGACACACACACATACAGAGATCCATACGTGCGGCGTCCGTGCAGGGACTGGCCCTGAGCTTGACACTAAACTTGTTAACAAACAACTTTTGACCTGGTCGAGCTCTGTACGGCAGTGCCAGTTGCACTGCCTTGATTTTTGCTGCGTAATAAACTTAAGCAAAGTGCCAATTGTTTTACAGAAGTCGTTACTGGAATTCGAATTAGAATCGATGGAAACCCCATGTATTTTGCATAATTTGCTTCCGTTCGCTAGACAGCTGCAAAAATATACATGCAAACAGGCAAAAGCGAAAGCCCAACAGACAATGGCTAGATGAAGTGAGTGAGACAAGGACTTGCACGCTGCACGCCATTGTTGACTTTGGGCATTTGCATAAATTTATGTTAGAAAATTTTGCATTTAACTCGAGCGGGAGACGAGTGCCCGCCACCCGCTCCCCGCGCACAGCCACTTGTGCGTCTATTGCCCTTTCATTATGCGGCAGACGACGATGACGACATGTCGAGGGTACCAGCTTCTCACAGGAAGTCTGTCGTCGCGCCTTTTGAAGGCGTTAACATGCAAAAGTGGTTTCATTATTCCATTTAAATGGAATATTCCTCAGATGCCTCTACGGTACTTGAGCTCGCTCGTAGCTTTCAATGATTGAAGTTAAGTCGAGTCGTTTTTCAAGGAAACTCATTTCGAGCAGTTGACCTTTCGACCCTGCCTAAAGTGGCCTTTGGCGTAGCTAAGCTACTAGGGAGGGTGGAGGGTGGCTTTTTTTCTTTCAATTTTCGGCTAAATTAAATTAAATTAATTCACTCCAAAAACGCCACGTTACATTAAACAGAGGGGAAGGGGAAGACGCCACATTTAGGAGTCAGCTTGAAAAAGGAAGTAAGTAAAAGGAGCATCAGCGAAATTCGTAGGGAGATGAAAATCTTGTATCGTGTGAGTCAGCGGTGGTTGCCAAAATCTAACAAATGGAAGCAGCAAAAACACACAGAACGTAAGTTTTTAGCAAGGATTTCAAATCAGGGTATCAATAAATTTTCTTATTCCTATATAACAGCATTGATCGGTTTTGCATCGAAGCTTTAATAATCTTCTAAAATATTTTGAAGGGTTGTGACAGTAATTGGTGACCTCTGATACTTAGACATTATCATTAACAATACTGCTTAGGACGTTTCCCTCCTAGTAAAAGAGTATTATCTCTCCTAAGATGGGACATTTTGGTATAAAGCAGCGATGTTCTAGAAGAGCGAGGCCAGGAAGTGAGAGTGTATTGGTGTGCGATATCAAAACGACACAGCCCAGCTTTGAACTGCACTTAACGACGGCTGGGCAGCGAATGAAGGCAAAGAGAGCTCTGCTTACGCTCAAATGCCCGATTTCGGCATGCGGTCGGCTCGTGTGCGTGTAAATAGCCGATTGCGCTCGGACCCCGGGGGCTATGGAGGAACATCGCTGGTATAAAGTATGCGCATCTTCTCCTTCTCTCGTATTGCATAATGTACATTTTTCCGTGCCATCGCTTCTGTGGCGGAAGTATTTTAAACTCATTTAGGTTGCAATGTTGTTCAATCGAAATCCAACGGCCACAAACGACCAGCTACACCTCGGGACGCTCCTTGTTTGGTAACTGCTGCCAGCTTGAGTCCATTTACAAGTTCTCGAACTCAGCAACAAAGCCCTCCTCCGAGGCACGATCGATTCAGGTTTAGTCGTGTCTACAACGCGCACGTCTGTGATCCGGAACAACAAAGCTTTTAACCGAGGCAACGAAGTCGTCAACCGATGCATAACTAAGTCGTCGATGAGAGCCAGCGATGGTAACCGAACTTGCTTATCGACCCCTACTCGAAGCAACATTCAACCTTAATTAGAGGCAACATCATCCGGTTCCAACGATCAAATTGATCGACCCCCACTCGAAGAAACAAATAACCTGAACGAGAGATACCCATCAGTAATAGGAGTTACTTAGCTTCTTCACTCAGCGATAGCTACGAAATAAGTGTGGCCAGAGCTGCCACAGTACTCCCCCTTCAGTGACCACCCACACGGTCATTGGATTGGTACAAACTGCGGAATCCGTAGTACTGAGAATTTGCACCGACTACGGATTAGCGTAGTTGCGTCGATGTCCGGTGGTTGCTTCGAATGGGCGTCGATCAGCAAGTTCGTCTGAGACTGAATGATGTTGCCTCTCGTTGAGGTGACTCGGTTGAGGAGCTATGTTGAGGGTAAAGCTGCCCCTCGTCGAGGGCTTCGTGTTGCCTCCGTTGAGAACTTTGTAGTGACTTGGTTGAGGGCTTTGTTGCAATTTGGTTTAGGCCTTTTTTGTTCAGGTTCACAGGCGTATGCGTAGTAGACACGACTGAACCAGTATCGATTGTGCTTCGGTTGAGGGCTTTGTTGGTGAGTTCGAGAACTTGTAGATAACTCAGGCTGGCAGTAAAAAGCGTCCCGAGAATTAGCTGGTCGCCTGTGACCGTTTGTACTCGATCGAGTGGCCGATTACTTGCAGTTCAGGTGTGCCAGCGAAGAAGGCAGTTGTCCTGCAGTGCAAGTAGATATGGTTCGATTGTTATGCAAGTGCATGCACGTTGCTCGATGGGGAACGAACTGTGTTGCTGCCGTTGAAGTTTAACAGGGTATGCTGCTGAACTGAAGCAATGCCTAACAGCAAGGTGGTCAACGGCATCATTGTCCGGACGTGAGAAGTGCGTTCAGTTTGAGATTTGGCCGTGGACCGTTACTGTTTGACGTTGGCGATACACACATGAGTGCAGCGAGTGTATGTGTGAGTGCGCGTAGAGCAATTTTCGCGAGAACATGTGTGTATGTAGAAAAAGACGTGGCCGGTTCGATGCCGTGAAATACCTGGCGAATGGCTGAAGGTGTCCATGTAGTCATCTGTGGGGTCGTTGCTGTAGTTGATGTTGTAAAATGGTGCTTGTCGTTTTCAGTTGGCACGTTGCGTCACTGGCACATGCGTGTGTGTGTTTGTGTATTCGTATGAACTTTACAATAGGTCGAAATTTGTTTGTGCAAAACACCACTTTGTTGTTCATTTCTTAGACGGGGTCACCAATATAGCGACTGAGCGGACGTTATCAATTCACTCCTTATATTTATTATATATTAACTGAAAAGGTTTAATATAAGTGGAAGTTGCACATTCTACTAATTGTTCGTGATGAGAGATGAAGAGCTGCGAAAGTCATCGATAGACTGTTCGTAACCATCGTCTTTAGTGTGTTATAGGGATTAATTAGTTTAACATGAATTGTTGATTGCGAGCTGGCCCGAGGCTGCCAGCCAGCGCCAAGTTCGATACACACTGACTCCCCTGGAAATGAGATGAATAGGCTTAATGATAGTGTGACCATAGCCGCCAGAGCCATCGATAGTCGTTCGTGTCTAGTGGTGGCAAAGTCGCCACATGGTCACAAAAGAGGCTCCATTTATTGCTCAGTTTGGGAAGTCACTTAGCTAGCTCTGCTCAACTTGAAAATTGGATTATTGTATGGCAAGAAAATTATGTAAGATCCTTATTTTTATATTTACATATATAGTTTTCTCTATTTTTTTTAAATTTAACTGTGTTAAAGTAAACTAACACCATGCTAATCTCCTTCTTCATTTCCCCCATTTCTTTTGCAGAAGATGCAGTGCATATCACAGCCATACTTGGCGAGGGTGTCATCTTCAACTGCCATGTGGAGTTCCCCAACGATCATCCAGTGCCATATGTCCTGCAGTGGGACAAGAAGGTGAGCGAAACGGTACGATATCACCATAAAACATTTCTTCTCTAAACTCTCTTTTTTACAATGTCGTTTTTTGAAACGCTAAAAATAACCAAAAACAAAAAAAAACAAAAAGCAAAAGAAAGTAAGATTAAAACCGAATAAACAGAAGTCAGACAGATCTCCTACTCTCGTATTCAATGTTTTCTCCATAATAATACCTACAAGTGCTACTTACTACATATACTTACTAATGAGCATCCCTTAACTAAACCGTTTTTCAGTTGTTCGTAATTAAATGGTTGAAGCTTCAGGCTTAACGCTGCTAATGCTACTCTAATTTGTGTTGTTGTCTAATACGATACGCTAACCAAACAAAAAACTAGCTTGAAATGAACATTTCTTCTTGGAGTGACTTCATTTGCATTATGAGTTGATTCAGTTTCTGCATCTTTTTGTTTTGTAAGTTTGTAATTCTGGCAAGTTGCTGCAAAAGCTTTTAACAAGCCCACAACTGAAAGGCAGCTGAAGCTTCAGATTCTGATTCGGTTTGAGTTTTTTGCCCACATCATAACACACACACCCACACACACACACACACACACTCAATACTTTTGCGACAAAAAATGTAATTAAATTGTTTTCAATTTGAAGGCCCCAACCCCCCAAAGAGAGCGAAAGAGAAGAAAAATTTCATTTTCAAATTTGTTCACAAAATTTTAGCAAACGAAAAACGAAAAACAATTTCATCCATGTGCAAAATCCAACAAAACAATTAGACACACTAATTCATAGCAACAGCAAAAATATTGCAATAAAAGAAATTCGTCACATTTTCCAGATTTTAGTTGCGAGTTCTCAATTTCAATTTTATTCACTTTAAAGCGCAACTTTCCTCCTGCACAGCAACATAGAATATAAAACAAAAAATAAACTGTCATTTTATTATCTATCTAACTCCCACCAGAGCAGAGTTGGCCGGAAAATATGCTAATGTTTTGCCAAGAGTTGAACAACTGATGTATGGAAATGCCATGGAGATAAGTGAGGGTGGCAAACTTTTCCTTTTTCTGTCCCAAATCGCCGAAAAACAAGTGGACATTAAAAATTCAAGCACCGATTTGATCTACTAAAGTGTACGAGTCCCCCTCCTCCAATAGGACGCTAATTTTTATTAAAGCAAACAAACTCTTTGGAAACAGAATGAAAAAGCAAAAGAAATTCGTTTTGAGCGATGAAGTGAGAGCTAAGCGGTCAAACACTTTGGAATTATTATTGTCGCCTTGCACTCGCTTTGTCGTTTTCATTGCTATTTCCCAATTTTGCATACTATTACATGGTCCTTTAAGCAGTCTCAAGTCTCATCAGCTCAAGGCCAGTTTTAAAAGAAATATCACCATGTAAAAGTTGCTTTACTTAAGCAAAATAGTATTTATATTCTAGTTCAGTGATAAGCAGTGGCCAACAAGCGAAAACTGCGGCAAAGTCTGAGTGCTTTTTTTCCATTAAATTAGCACAAGAACTTTAAGACTCAGTTTCTCATAGATGTGTTAAAAAAACGTAAGATTTCTCTCCCACAATTCCCAAATTTTTAAAGAACTTTTAAAATATTTTCGAAGCTGGTGGACTGATTTTCGAAAAATATGAAAATAGTATCTCATTATTTATTTAGGCAAAACATTGCTGAATCATTAACGATTTCTAATTTTCTACTTAGAGATATCTGTTAGAGCCATGCATGACTTTCCTACAGATTTGATCTATCTATGAATTTCTAGTCATAGTTCACAAAGTTATTGACTCCTTAAATTTGAGGTCGTAAATTGTGGAGATTGTTTTCAAGTGAAGACTTTATAGATGGGTTACGCATATATCAGGGAGCACCACGCATTCAGAGCAAAATGTTGTTCTGCATGGTCTCGACCGTATTAATGGAGAGGTCATGGGCAACGTCTCAGAGGCTGATATCGCGGTTCAGGTCGTTTGGATGCCAGGAAGGCTGTATCATCAGCAAAAGTGGTTATCAATGTGTTTTGGTTGTATAATATCTCGTATCTCAGCTCGATCATCAAGCAGCGTTCTTCAAGGGAGGAATATTTGACTTGATTTGAACTAATGAACCACTGGAGCTCGATTCGTTTGGAGCTTGATCTGTTAGGAGCTTGATCTGTTAGGAGCTGTATCTATTTGGAGCTTGATCTATTTTGAGTCATTATACATATGAGCTGACTAACTCGAATCAATATAACTAATTTCAGACTTTATTTTCTTGAACCTATTTTTTAAAAAACATGAATCAAAGGGCACTTTGACTCCACTCATACAGATATTATCTGTAACATAAACCTAGACAAAAAGCTCAAAGTCTAAGCTAATTTAGCCCATGGAAGCTATTTAGAGTTTGAGAAATTGGCTCTTAAACTCATACAATAGTAAATGGAATACTGAGATATCAAAGTGACTAGACTTGGGGAAATTTAGTCGCACAATCGGCAGTTGCATCCCAACTCAGCGAGATTCACAGTCATAGTATTGTTACATGAAAATCGTTTTGAAGGCAGACTGAAATTGACTAAATAACTTGAATAGATAAATCGAATGAGATATTTAAATATAAATTATCGCAGCAACAGCATAAGACACAAAAAATGAATAAAGTTCATAGTCAGACGAACATTTCGAGTTGTTCGAAAGGAAATATATACAATTTGGAAGCAAGAATCTATTTTTTTTAGCAAAAAAAAGCTTGTGAGTAAAGCGTATGACATATTGTGATATCTTGAAGCTTCATATGAACAGAACACCATTGCACAGCTGTGAAAGCTAAAAGCTTTTGAACAACTATCTCATTTATACATAGCATTGAGAACAGTCCTTTAGGTAAATCAAGATATACATAAGAGTATTTTGTGGTATAGAGAATATCCAATTCTCTTGACTATCTAATCAAACCAGAACCGGAATCGATACAGAAAAGAACCGACTTAAGTTCAGAACCAAAACCGGGAACGGAATGGAAACGAACCGGCTTCCGAGAACTTCTGGAACTTAAAAGATCAAAAAGAACCTAAAACTTGCTCAGGCACAGTTTCGGTTTCTGATTGCAACAAAGCGGACACTTAGTTTTCACAGACTGTCACACAAATTGGCAAAAATCTGTTAAATAGAAAAACGCTGGACAGTATCTTAGACCCTCACTATAAATATATGGTAACCTTATGAACAGAAATGTTCTTGTGTAAAAGTAAGTAGCGAATATATAATCTGGAATTTGAAAGACATGGCAAAGTCGATTCATATATGTGTCTGTGTGAAAAGAAAATACAAATAGTTCAAATCAGTTTTTTGGCATTAAGCTTGACCCTGAATTTAAAACGTTTTCAAAATGAAGGCGACGTTCTAAAATGATTAATTACAAGTTAAAAATGATTAAGTTAATTTTACAAGAGAGCGTTTATAGTAATAGTTTATTTTGCTTGATAAAGTTTATTATGTCTCCGCTAATAATCGGATGGACAAAAAACCAATGACCGCTCTTCCCTTAAATGTTAGACGTACAAACCGGGTTTACCGAATGAAGAATCCAGGAATTAATAAGGAACCAAATTTCGAAATGAACTAAAGCCAAAACAGAAATTCTTACGTTTTACGGAATTGGAACCGAAATACGATGCCGTTTGATTCCCTGATGAAAAGTTAAAGTTAGGTTTAGAAATGAACACTACTCCAAGGCCTAAGCTGCTTGTTTAAGCTATCCATTAATGGAAAAGTCCTATTAGATTCCCCTGAGATACTTAAGAAGTAACATGATCTAGTAAAGAAGAGAAGCAGTTTATTAACCTGCGCTGAGTTCCTTGCTTAAGGTACTCCGAAATCCAATTAAGCGGATTGAATGAGAAACCAGGAAGCCAAAACTTGAGTAAGAATTAGAGCTCGCAAATAACAATTGAACATTTTTGCCTTTGCGGTCTGCTCAATAACAACACCAAGTTTTTATTGTTTTGCTCATTTACCTGAGCAACTATTATAGACAGCAACCCGAGCAGGTTCGCTCACGATTAAGAGTCAGTAGATGAGCAAAAAGCCAAACGACTCACCTCAAAGGGTAATTTTTCTGTTATTTGTTTTGTGTGACAGACACCTCACTCACACGTACACACACAAACGCAAATGTCTTTAATTTTCTTCGCTCGCGACGATTTGATCAGTGAATGAGCAGAGCAAAATGGAAACAAATCCATTGGTTGTTCAGATTGAGCGATTTGTTCATGAGTCGATGTGAAGGTTCATTTTTGACTTTTTGCTCAAAGGGTCCGAAAATAACTGTTATTTTTGGACAACGAAAAACGGTCAAATGTTATTTTGCTCTCTGGTAAAAATGACTGAATCAACGTCACCACCACGTATGTTTGAGCTGTTTAGATTTACTTGAGGAACTATTGAACTGAACTTAGGGAGATTAGTTCTCGATGTAAGAATTTAACTATTTTTATGTGGAATGATGAAAGATTCATTTCACATATGCGGAAAGTGAGCAAGTTCAATATAAGTTTTATAATTTTAGCCAGCACAGAAATAAAATTTCAGCATGTAAGCGGACTCCTTTTTAAACCATTTCGTTCATGAACTTTTGTTCACTAAACAAGTCCGACACCAACTCTGGTCACACTACATTACAACAAACAGGCGCGTCCGGTTTATCGGAAATCATAAACAATTTGTGTCCTGGTGTTGGTTTTGCATTTATGCTGCTTTGAAATTCCCAAGCAGTTATAGCAATGCTGGCCTGACGAACCCTCTGCTTCTGCTCTAATGTTAGAACCTGGAGGTTCTTAAACCTCCTGTTCAGTTGACCAGCCTCCTTTGTGGTGTTGTGTTTGACTATTAAAGTTATGTGAAAACATAACATGACCTCTAACCGGCTTAAACTTGCTAGTTTGAATATCATAAATGTCTTAGAATCAGTCACAATGTATACCCAAAAGGTTCACAAAAATATACCAAAATTATTCGCAAATTGAACCCAATTGGTTACCAAAATGGGACCGCGATGTTCCCAAAATAAGACCAAAATGTTCCAAAATTGTTTCCCAAAATGTTACCAAAAAGAGCACCAAGTGGTCTTAAAACGTTACCAAAATGTTTCTAAATAGAAGACTGAAAGTTTGTAAAATGACCCCAAAATGTTCCCAAGTTGAGCCCAAAATGGTATTAACGCAACACCTAAACGATAATGAAGATCGAACAACTGGTCTTAAAATTGCGTTCAAGAAATGACACCGGCGTTAACAGTTAACGAAAAAGCGGGATTAATCCACTTTTTTCACACCACTTTTTTTGATTTCGGTAGATTTTGAACGGATTATTTTCTAAATGTACGTTTTTGTCATCGCGAAGAACAAAGCGATCCATAAGCTTATCCCTTCTTAGTGTTCACTCTAGCCAAAACTAGAAACTTTTGTCAAATTGTGAACTTTCTAGCTGTTACCATTTAGGCTGTGAGTAAAATCAATCAGTCAGACAGAACAAGACATTACTCGATAGTCGATGTAGCTTTTCTCTATGCATTACCAAGATCAAAGCAATTGTCAAACGGTAAGTCTCATATTATCCGCCAACTCTTAAGCTCTTTTAGTGCTTCTTCACTTAAACCACCCACATCCACCAACCAAACCACCAATGCAAATTCCTTTAAGATTAGACCAAGCCAATTTCAATTTTATTAAATAACTAGAGCAACCGAAAGCAGATGGAATTCCATTATGCAAATATTTTCCATACATATACACAAATATTTGGAGCACAAAAACACAGACACACTTTTTCCTTTTCAATTTTTGTAATATAAATAAAATAATTATTTCTGCTGCATGTTGTTATATTTGTTATCTCTGCGAGGGGGGAAGCAACAAACTAACAACTACTACAACTAACTTGGAGCAACCTCAACCTCAAACAGCTTACTTGCCATAATTTCAAGCCAGCCTAAGCCAGGAAGCCAAGCAAAAACTTGGAAAAAACCGCAAGGATAATAAAGTGAGGCTGAGGATGAGGCTGAGGCCAGTTGACGTCAAAGTCACGGAATGCAGTCAAAGTTGGGTGTGTGTTAGATAACGTCCCCGGTTTGCTGCTGCTGCTTTTTGTGCCAAGTTTAAAAAAGTTTTCCAAGCACAATTTTAATGCCAAACAAAAAAGTTATAAGTACTGCAAGTTTATGTTTTGCAGCGATAAAAAAAACACACTCACACACACTCGTACTTGGAACGAATTAAACAGCTTAAATCGGCTTTAGCTTTTAATTTATATAAGATCGCTGCTCACTTAAAGCCAGAACACTTCTGGCCTTATTTGCGCCATCTAAATTAATTGCTATGGAATAAATTAAGCGGAAAAATGGTTTCTCGGTGCTTCCCTCCTGGGTGTCCTGCCAAAACAAATTATTTCATACATCAGCCCAGGAAATTATTAAAATGTCTATAAGTTTTAATAAGCAGAGGCTCGTAAATCTCGGCACAGACAGCACACACCATGCCCGCTTTTGCTCCCCTTGTCTAATTACAGAAATAAATCGATTAATGTGGCGCCTTCTGCCTTCGCCTAAGAGAATTTCCTTCCAATTATTTGAATCTGGCGTATCTTGCGTCCCATTTTCATGTGGTATCAAGTGCTTAGGCCTGGAATCGGCCACTATGGTTCAGAGGCCGTATTATTTGGTTTAAAATTTAATTTTTAAAGATTTGAAAATTGTTTTATGGTGTAATTTTCGGAGCACAGTCAATGTAACTTGAGTTTATTGATATTTTAAATACTTTCTTCGCCTTTTTTGAAACCTTTTGGCTACTCATCAGGAGCCAAGTCAGGCCAGCAACCCAAATTAAAAATTTTGTTTTCTAGCTAGTGAACTGGGTGACCCCCATGTTACATAGCCAAATGGCTGGACCCTTTTCGCAAGCGAATTAAATCCCAATTGATTCTCTTTCGTCTTTTCGTCGTTTTATTAAGTTCCACAATTGAATTCACCAGAATCTTTTACCCCTTGTTTGAAATGTCCAATAAACTGGAAGATCGGAAGTTCTTTAAAACTAGTTCAAATCTCTGATTCCGGATAAAAACGACTTCTGAACCATAGTCCAAGCTAAATTCAAGTCATATGGAATTCACCACATTGCATCCTGCCTAGAAATAAATAAACAAAGACCAGCCAAACACTCGTATGCCATATTCAGAGAAAGAGAGTGAGGGAACGGATGGGTTGACTGCAGGTTAACCCCAATTTTTGTTGCAAAACAAAAAAATAAGAGAGAACCGAACCGAATATTTTACATGCACATTTTTTATCTGCACAAGCTAGAATTTCAAATGTATCTCACAATAACATACACACACACACACATACACACTCACAGGGGCACAGAGATACACATGATTTATTGTTGCCAACATTGTCCCTGGCATCGCCTGTAGCCAGGGCGGGGGCTGTTGATGAGCATGGAAACCCAGAGGGAAAGGGATGTTGCCCGTGTTGACAGTGAAAATGTGTGACCGTATCTGTGCATGTGTGTTCTTGTGAGTGTATTGGAGTGTTTACCATGCGGCAGAGCAGCATTTCTACACGTTAACGTGATGAGTTTTTGTTTTGGCTGTTTTGTAGGTTTTCATTTTCACAGAAAGCAGTTATGTGTGAGTCGCAACTCAATTTATTTCTGACAGTTGTTAGTTGTTTTAGACGCTGTCCTCCTTCCTGCCCCAAACAACCGCTCAAGCTCAGTTTTTCGATTAGTTCATGGACAATTTTTTTGATACGTTCGTAGATTTAGGAGGCTTCTACACCAGACAGCGAACCCCAAAAGTTCTGAGCGGTTTTTAAGAGCATTGAATATTGAAAGATACCGTAGCCCAGAGTAGAGTTTAAGCAGCACAAAAAACTTGAAAATAGTTTATGAGAGAGTTTTTTGTAGTTTTAATATATTTAAGCTTGATTTTTCGGGCAAAGAAGAATTGTATATGATTTTAGAATTTATGGGATAATTGCGAGAAAATACTCTCTCAACGATTATTTCTTCAGCAAAGCGATCTTCTTGATCGTCTTAAGCTAGTGTGTTAACGGCCAATATCAGGGCTGCAAACTCAAAGAAATTTTTCGAATCGAACTGCATTAGTTGTACAGAACTATTCTTAATGTTACCTTCCCGATTTCATAAATGTTTTATGAAAATTTGTATGTGTTGTTGTGCATACAAAGTAGAGCGTAGTTGATCTCTTTGAGGCGGTAAAGCTGTGTGCGGGAGGGCTTACTGACCAAAAAAATGGATACCTCACATGATTTTGTACTTGGGATCATAGTAGGCTGAATCAAACACACAACACATGCTTACAAAATCACACTAAGAACCCTCTAGTACGGTTGGGGTCAGTCACAGTATTTTTGTCAGCCCAGCGTTGCTCTTTGTGTCGCTTCTCTGCATGGCATTTCGTTTATCGAGCGTCGCTCATGTCGGTTCCAGCATGGCATTGCGTCAACCTAGCGTGCCTGGAGAGTCGTTAACGTATTGAGCGGACATCGCCTTGCAAAATACGTCAGTCTAACACATTGTAAGGGGTATAAGGGTGGGTCGACGACAGTCATAAAATCGTCGACGGAACGTTGATACAGCGTTGGTCGGTAGTACTAGAGGGAAGTAATACTTCACGAAAATATCGAAGAGAGTTAGAACAATAGTATGTATAGGCTTTCCACAAAACGTGCATAAAACAGGTACAAATAGGAATTTTAAGCCACTTTAAGCTGAAAAATCCTGATGTGAAAGAACATTTCCGATTCGGGTTCGGCACATGAAACTTATGTAGAATTATCACCAGTCCTTCAATAGACTGAAGAAAGTCTAATTTTGTTGCCTTGTGCTATTAAAACCAAAAAAAAGGTAGACAAAGAGAAACAGTCTGCTAAGTCGTGAACTTTGCGCTCACAAATTAGGTGTTCGCTGTCATTTTTGCTCTCAGGTATTTTTTTACTATATCCGTCTCGCTTTAACCACCCAGTTTCGACTAAAAGTTTGTTTACATGCCACTTTTCTCTGTGTACATGCCATTTTGCTTCCAATGAACTCTCCAATTAAGATTCTATCTTAATTCCTGCATGCAGAAACATTAAGCTATGAGACATACTCAAGCAACTTACTGCTTCCCTAACTTTTCACACAGAAAATAGTCAGTTGTTCGGTGCCCATCTCACTGTAACAACCGTGATTTCGTTTGCGAGTGTCTGTTCTGTGCCCTTCTCTACTTCGTACAGCCAGTGGACTAGATATGAGTACAAATATTATGTTCAGTAACCGCCTATTCGCACGTGAAGGTGTATACGTGCTATACTTACCCCGAATTTGATGTGTTTCTTCGCGTCTGCTCTGGAGAATCCCAAATATTACATGTCAGAAATATGACATTTTTTATGCAAAAACAGGTCGGACCGCAGGACGACATATTTTAATAGAACTACATTATCATAATTGTTTGCAAAAAAAAAAAAAATGACTAATTACAATAAATTTCATTCATTTCAAGTCCACATAATCTTCCGCAATGCGAGTTCAAGTGGAAAATGTATTGAAGTTTGAACAACAACTTTCAACAACGCATTGTATTCCCTTTCAAAACGAATTCGATGTGCTCGAGAGTTCTGCAAGAGTGCCCGTTTTCTTGACTACCAGTGCACTCGCTATAAAAGCTTATGCGGTGTGAAAGACACTCAAAATATGCAGTCAAATCAAACACACACTCATTGTCTTACTAGTATTTCTACGAATGAGTGCCTTGTGTGATCACTGATCAGGTTTCAAATATGTTGTATCTGCTGTGACTGCGGCTATGTACAAATGCATAACCAAGTATAATTTTGAACGCTGTTGCTTTTTCTGTTATCAAAAAAGAGTAACGGTAACCGCCGTAGAATAGTAAATGTAATGTAAAGAGAGAGCGCGACAAGAGAGAGCGAAAGGGACTTACCCAACCAACACTCACATTTTCAGGCTCCCTCTTAGCATGATCGTTGGCTAAGTAGAACTATGCTATTAGTAGAGTAGACTTATTCTGCTTTTTTGATCCGATGACTGCATCACAACCGTTTAGAAAGAAGACTAAGAGCAAAATTCAGCACGATAGCTTTAAAACTGAGAGACTAGTTTGCGCAGAAACAGACAGACAGAGGTACAGCGGTTAATCAACTCAGCTTTTCGCCCTGCTCAAGAATATATATAGTTTATGGGGTCGAAAATGAACTTCTGGGCAAAATTATAATACGCTTTGCAAAGGCTTTGGGCTTGAAACAGCCCAAAGGGTCAAAGCCGAGCTCCTTTCATTCTTTTGGCTTGTGGGCTTCTAATTATCGCACAAGAGAGAGTGACCTACAGTTTAACGTCGAATTTGAACGGCAGTTTAAGAAGTTTTTTTTGCTAGTTTCTTCAAAGCTGGCGCCAACAGCTAATGAAGATGACCGGGTGTGTACGTTTTTTAAAGAAAAAACTTTTCATTAGAAGACCGAGACGGGTCGAACCCACAGCGGTCGCAAACTCTTAACGCTGAGCCACACCCGGCCATAAATTGTACTTTCATTTAGGTTAAATTAAACAAGATGACTTGCTATTTATCGTCCAGTTTTGTCCGTAGTATCGTCTACTGAAATCCAAATTGGACTGTTTTCAATGTCACTTTATTGGCGGTGTCCCAGATTTCTTTTCCAACCGAATTCCAACCCAAAACCAATTCTCGGTGTCCTGGAAATCTCTTTCGGTTGATTTCAAACCTCTCGTATTTTGGCAAACCAACCAATACACAAACCAGCCAATACACTAACCAACCAATAGCGACTTCACGAACCCACTCAATTTAGCACTGTTTTTGTAGTAGAACCATAATCTTATACACACACCTTTCGAACTCGACTTTCCAACTAGACTTTCGAAGAAAACAAAATCTCTCGAACTTTTAGGACACCGACGGATATCCAAACCAACTGAAGCCAAAATCTCTAGAGGTTTCCAGGACACCCCCGTATATGTCTTAAAGCGATTTGTAGTATGGGTTCAAATAATTTTTACGTACATTAGTTGCGTTTTTTATATTTTGTTCTGTATTTTTGTACTCACAAGTACAGAGTATCTTATAGTCAGGCATGACCGACTTACTTGTTATAGAGAAGAAAATGTGCTTTCCCAATTATCCTTAGTTGTGCATCGGGGCTTTCAGCATTCTTAGGTTAATAAATTCAAATTAAATATATACTACTGAATACTTTCTTACATATTCTTTGCATGCAGTGCAATAAATTTTTGATCAGTAGCTTCGTTATTCGCTTCGCCAAGCCAAGAATTTAGGAAGCCCTAATTTGGAAGCCTGCTTAGTTTTTAAAGGTATTCACTAGTTCTGGTAAAATGGAAAATGGTAAACCTACCACACAATGCTTTGTTATTCATTGTACTTATTGTTGGAGTAATCCAAATTGGTTTGATATTACTTGAGAGTCAAAGCTTCAGAAGCATAACTCAAAAGTGGCAGTTCGACCCCTGGAGATGATAAATAATTTTTTATTTGTTCATTTTTGTTATCGATTGATTTAAATTTTTAGATTTTAACATTTTTCATTTAACGAGGACTAATGAAAACCCCAAAAAAATATATTGTAAAATGGCGATGGTCCAATCTAACTTTTTTTATGAATCAAGTTACGGTATATCATTATAAAAAATAAGTTTGCCTTAAATCAGGGGTCTAGTTACATATTTAACAGTTGACCTGCCTCACAATTTGTTCAAGCTGAATATAATATACAAAGTAGTTTTTCATGTTTGTGATCATTTCTCACCTGCATGCTTCTAGAACAAAACATCAAAATTGTCCAGCTCTGCATGCATTAAAACATAGTTCAAGTAACCCATCAACACTCTACTCGTGCCTAATGTAAATACTCGTCCTAATCATCGCCCTAAAAGTGTAATCTTTAGTTAAACCATATAAACACCATCTACCTGTCTGTACATTGCGTGTATTTATCATATGTCGATGCGTACTTCATTTGAGGCAAACAAACAGTCCCGAAAATAACCGAAACCAACATGAAACACCTTTTCGTTGTTTTTCAAAAAACAGGGCTCCGATCTGCCCATATACATCTGGTATGAAAGCTATCCGGAACACATCGAAGAGGGCTACAAGGGACGCGTGTCTCGCGTATCGCAGGACTCGCCCTTCGGCTCCGCCTCACTCAACTTGACCAACATCAGGGAATCGGATCAGGGCTGGTACGAGTGCAAGGTCGTTTTCCTGAACCGTGATCCCAAGCAGCACAAGAACGGTACATGGTTCCACTTAGATGTACATGCACCGCCGCGCTTTAGTGTTACACCAGAGGATATTATATATGTTAATTTAGGTGAGTACCGAAGCAAACGGAAAAGAAAATCAGCAAAAAAGAAATGGGCTCTCATATTTTGGGACCCGCAGAGCTTGTGGTAAATGGAGCGTGCCACACAGCTCTCGCGCGGTTGTGACTGTGTCAAATGGCTGGGCAATTTGTTGCAGCGCCCAGCGAATGAGTTTGTCACCTTGGAGTGAACTACGAAGTTTTATGCTTACTCATTTGTCATCTTCTGAAACAAAAATCGATAAGCTTTTGTATGTTTGGCAATCGGCTCAAATCAAATTTCCGCTGCTTAATCAAGGACCAAGTGCCTGCTCCTTCACACTCCAGGGCCAAGACAAAGGGAGAAGGAAATGCATCACGCTGCAGCTTGTAAATCATCAGAGAAGAAGACCAAACAAAAGCTGCTACCCATTGTCTAGGCCAGACAAAGGCAGCTGAGCGGAAGCAGCAGGCGGGAAAGTGGGGGGCTGCAGAGCTAACCAAAAAGCGTAACAATTGCCTTATTAATTTCTCCCCTCTTCTTCTCTTCCCCCTGCACATTGCACTTCTCATTCGACAGGTGATTCAATTATACTCAATTGCCAGGCCGATGGCACGCCCACACCGGAAATACTTTGGTACAAGGATGCCAATCCCGTCGATCCCTCGCCCACGGTGGGCATCTTCAATGACGGCACCGAGCTACGGATCTCCACCATACGGCACGAGGACATTGGGGAATACACTTGCATTGCACGCAATGGTGAGGGGCAAGTCTCCCATACGGCCCGTGTTATAATTGCGGGCGGCGCTGTAATCATGGTAATCAAAACCTAAAAATATCCAACAAAAAAAAAAATAACAATTTAATTATAGGAATCAATTAGCTAGGCGAATTAAATACCAAATTGGGGGTACATCAATTGGCTTTAGTACGGCAGGATTTCGAATGGGTCTTGGTAGTGTTGGGTTGTTAATGAACTGAACAAGTGAACAAGATCTTCTTTAACTGCTTTTTATGGTTCAGTTGATTACTTACTTGCTCTTCTTTGTTCAGTGATTCACTTATTTGTTCTTTCGGCTTCTCTGGTTCAGTTCTTTGGTTGCTCATATACTTGCAAAAAAGAACAAGTTAGTGAGTAACTGAACAATTAAGCAATTAGCAATGCGAGCGCAATAAGCAACTGCACAATAAAATAGTGAGCAACTGACTTTATTCACTGAAATAACCAGTTCTACCCAACACTGGATGTTAGGCTTAGCTCGCTGAATGCTTACTAATAGTTTTCCTTCCCCCATTTACATCAGAAGGATAAAGCGGCGTCAGGTGCCAAGTCCTCAAAGAATGCCATCAGTGAGAAATTTACTATAAGAGTAAGTTTTCCAAAGCACTCGCCACTCGCATTTCGCCTAACATGCTTCTCCATTAACTAACCAACCAACTCAAAGCAAGCGACAAACTAATCACTCGAAATGTGTGCTACTTCAGAAATCACCAGACCAGACCATCCAGACCAAACAGTCAACTAACCTTCTCGCAAAAAAAAAAAGCGAAAAAGTATCGTAACAAGCGTGCAACTTTTTGGGGCAAGCCTTTTACATGCAAAGACCAGGCAAAGGAGGGGACTTAGCCTGCAGGCAGGCAGCTAGGCTATACAATAACCAACGAACAGCAGCAGCACACACACTTGACATGGTCATTCGCCTGGTCTCACCCAACGAATCCCGACGACTATTTACTACGTGTGCATACAAAACATGCTCTCATATACATACATTTTTCTTTTCCTAGGGTTTCTTCACTCTTACATAGGAACAGTGGGGTAAGGCAGCACAATTTTGGGTACTAATATCAAAAAGTTATTTTGATGGAAAATACCTTTTTAGAGGCTTGATAATTGTTTCTGGAGATTCTTTGTAATGGAGAGAATGAAGCATCTACAACCAGATCCCGACTGTCACATATTCTTCACCTTTTTTGTACCTTTCTACCGCCCTTCGCAAAATTATGTTACAGACTTTCCATTTAATAGTTTGAATGGGCTATAATTAAAGAAATTAGATATTTATCATGCAATTTTTTTGTAGGTATAAGCTTGAGTTTAAACTGTTTGTCGCATAGTTCATGACAATAAAGTAGTACTGTATTTAATCATATTGACAAGTTATTCACAGCTCGCCAAAAGTGGTAGTTTTAAATTGGCAGTCAGAAAGAAACTGTTTCTCCTGAACCATAAAAAAGGGAACCGAAATGACATTTCACCTCTTTTTTATCTCAACGCTGATTGCTCAACTAACGAGACTTTTTTGCTCTTTTTTTGGCATTTGTTTCGATGAGACACTTTGCTGGGACGAACCTGTAGAAAGTGTCTTGCGCATCTATCATTGGTAAACTGCAAGTGGGTATGCGTGCTAGTGTGTTTCTATCGCAACCACAATAACTTTACGCAACAAAAACAAAATCGACACTTTGAGCAGCCATTTGACTTGTTACGCTCAGTTGCTTATGCTCAGCTGCTCAGCAGCTCAACCGAACGAAAATTTCCCCTCAAGTTGGTTTCGAAAGAGAGCTTAAGGCAGCGTTGTTCAAGAAGAGCGAGGCCAAAAAGTGAGAGTGTATGGGTGTGCGATATTAAAGCGACACAGCCCAGCTTTGAACTGCCCTCCTTACGCTCATATGCCCGACTTCGGCATGCGCTCGGCTCGTGCGCGTGTAAATAGCCGATTGCGCTCGGCCCCTGGGGCTATGGAAGAACATCGCTGGCTTAAAGTGTTTTTTTCATGGAGAACCAGGAAAGAGAAAACACTTCAGAACCAAAAACAAGTCCTTTCTCAGAGAGCAACGAGTATGTTTGATACGAACCTGTCATTTTGGTAAGCAGACAGCACCGAAAAAATATGGTTTACCAAGCAGTGATGCCAATTTGTCTCTTTTGGGGACAGATCTGTCTCTTTTTGAACTGTTTAGCCCTTCAAAAGCTCACTATTTCTACATCTATTCCCTTTTAACTTCATTTTTTTTTTTGCAAAAAATATTGCTACAAATTGGAAAAAGTTTTTACCATCATTTAGATTTTATTAAATCGTTATCGTTTGTAATCGAATAACGTGAAAGGTGTCGACTTGTGTTCCTGACTAATATATGCATACAACTAAAAATGCCGAAGAACTGTATATGCAAAAATTTGGCGGTTCGTGGCTGAATCATTCAATACAAATAGGAGTAAATGAACAAATGGATTTCATTCATTTGTTTTTGCGATTAGAGAGAAAAAAACAATTTAAAAAGATCGATTTTGTTTCTATTTGAAACGGGAAGTCAGCTGATATTAAGAAACCTGTGAGCTCTAGCTTTTACATTTTTTGGGTCTGTTCTAGAGATGGGCGCGGGATAGAAATTTGATCCCGTCCCGACCGGTACCGACCCGAGCTATCCCGTCCCGTACCGAAACCGCTTGTTTTTGATGTCAATCACTTTAAAGTTTTCCCAAACATCTTTACATGCTTTTATAAGTGTGCCCTTTTTTGAATTTCTTTGAATTCCTTAAATTCCCTAGTTTGAGTGCCCATATTTGCATTCTTATATAAGTGTTACCATTTGGCTCGTTCAATAAAGAACTTTTCGATCTCTTTTTTTTATTGATAACTTAATCTAGCTGCGGCCCTAAAAAAAAAAAACTTCGGGAAGTTTCCCGACACAAGCGATTCCGTCCCGTCCCGATCCCGAATTAAAATATTTAACTCAATGCCGTCCCACTCGAATTCCGCAGGACCCGACAATCCCGAATCCCGCGCCCATATCTAGTCTGTGCCATGAATGTTTCTAGACGACAACAATACAATCCGCATCTATTGGTGTAAAAAAAGGAATAGATATTTGTTTTTAAGTTATTTTTATGAAAAATATATATTTTCTGGTTCAGGTGATAGAAAAGAATTGGTTAACAATTCAAGTTACTTTAATTTAAGTAAATTACATTTCTGGGAAACAAAATGAATGTTTGATGTAGAAACCAGGGCTACAAACCGATATTAAACCATTTTGATCCCAGATCCTGATCCTAATCAGAACTAAATTTTAAATTTCAATTCAGCTCAAGCGACTTTTATTATATCCTATCGATAACACAGTAAGACAAATTCAAACTTTTGGGAAAATCCCTGGATGAGACCCTTAAATTTTGATAAAGGGGACTTCTGTAATAACCCAGTTTTTCAACTGTACCCTAGGTTCGAGTTCTATGTGAACTTTAGTACTAGCAACACAAAGCGACATCAATTTTAACTTAACTTTGAATGGTTCAAGATGAAAATCTACAAAATTCAGCGAATATGGACAGGGTCATTGGGAACGCAATATCAAAAAATCGCGTTAGCCGTACGATTGGTTAATGTACCTCCAGGAGGGGTCTAACCTAAATTCCTGAATATCTTCAAAAGCGCATGGTAGATTTGAATTAAAGGCGAAAATGGTCGCTTTATGGGCGATCCCGGGTTTGTTTTAGTGTCGTATTGTGTAATGTGCGGCAAAATCTCAAAAACCAAAGTCTATTTCCAATTCTCTGAAGAAGTTCAGAGCTAGCCTCCCATTATCCCAGTCGGAGCGTGGTTTCCAAAAGAACGCCTTCTGGCACACTTCTTTTTACTAGGAAGAGTGCACTACCGACTTTTGCAGTATGATAGAAGGAATATAATCTGTATGAAAACTGATGCACGTTCCTTTTGGCAGTAGGTTAGAAGCGAAGAAGTCTGCACAACATGCAAACGCATGGAGCACCCGTGCGATTGGAAACCAATATGCGAAATGAAGCCCGAACTATCGACCGTTCGTTTTTTCCAACCATGTTCTGCTGACCGAATGTTGGAAGGCATAAAATCTGCATAGCATGCAAACGTCCCTTCTAATGGCATGCGGCAAGCAAACGTTCCTTCTAATAGAACAGTTCCTGCTGCGTTTCGCCCCTATACAAAAGCGAAAGGAAGATTTCAGCTTTTTGCAACTACTTCTTAGGGGCAAAAGTTGTATACGGGATGTGCTTCTGGCATGTAGTAAAGTCCGACTGGGAAAGCCTATGTTTTTAAGCATCTTGATTCAAAGTTTATTGAATGATTCACAAATCCATGATGTTTAAAGATACTGGTAGTATATTTCAAAGACAACGAAGCTGGCAAGCTCACATTCAGAATATGACGAGGAATAAAGATATATCAACGACCAATGGCATTAAAATATGAAACATTTTAAAGATCTGTACATCTTATAAATGTCAACAGCTAAAACAGCTACTAGCAACGACTAAAGTCTCAGTTGATCAGGCTTTTTCTACCTTAAAACAGTTTTTTTCCTTACCATAGGAAAGCCTCTTTCGGACTCAAATTCGAGATTCAAGAGACCCAAAGGACCCCAAAAAAGAGTTAGGTTCTGTGTCGATTTGAAACTGCTGTGCCAGAAATGCCCAACTGAATCCTTTGCTCTGGAACATCTATACGGTCACCTTCACCAGCTATTGGCGTAGACATGAAAACGCATCTCAAAATTTGTCGTTTGGATGAGGCATTTAACTGTCACTTCTGCTTTAATTAAACAGAAGACAGGCCAAGGGAGCAGAGAGCTTACAGAGTGACCGTTTTACTAAGGACCTCCTTTTTAAAAACCACTCTTTGCCTCCTAAAATGTGACCAGGCATGACAAAAAGTTCTGATTAAGATTCTACTAAAAAAATGGTAAAAATTTTTTAGTAAAAGTGGACAAGCTTTTGGTAGCCAAGGTTAAAAATGCATTCGTTACTGCATTCCATGACTACTCTGAGATTCTGTTAAGCACTTTTGATAGATCCCCAGGTCTGCAAATGGAGACATTCCGTTGCTAACTTCTATTGTAGATGATTATCTTGTCCCGCGACCACCTCCATTTTTATGCTTCCCGCTCAGTTCTGTTGTCAGACCCAACTTCCCCCGGATGTCTCATGACGTAAAACAAAGCAAATAACCCGTAAAATTAGCTGCAAGTACCCCACTGTTCGTCATCTGCTGCGCGAAAGCAAGCATAGTTTTGTGCGCGCTGGCTAATGCATTTGCGTTTCGGTTATTTACAGTTAGCTCTGGTGGATAGCACCGGAAACGAACCGGAAGAGAGCGCAAAGGAGCAAGTTTAAAGTCTCTGCTTAAATTTTCAATTTGCAGTACAGGCTCGCTCCCTCCTCCCGCCAAGTCAACCCACATCAAGCTGCAGGCAAATTGCCTAAAAGCAAATTTGTGCCCATTAAATAAGCCCAAAACCGAAGCGGACGAAATGCACTCATGCAATTACCAAAAAGGAACGGCTACTGACACATTTGACTGACAAGTTGTCAATGGCAGTCGAAGAGCCGAAAGGGTGGCACATCATTTCGTAGTTGTGACAGCCAAACTCCCCTAAGGGGTGGGTGGGATCAGTGCTCCTGATTTGAATTAGTCAACCGTCAGCGTCAAACCTGTCATGCTCCAGAGCAATCTCTCTGGGATTGGGTGGGATCAGACTTCAATTATTCAAACGGGTGGGATCATGATTTGTATTAGTCAACCGTCAGCAGTCAGCAATCATAAGTCTTTGCCCTACTCTTGGCTTAACTCGTTACTCATATGATTACTCTCTCCACCCTCGCCCCGCCAGGTGCCGCCCACCAATCAAACGAAACTGGAGGGCGAAAAGGTAATATTCTCATGCGAGGCTAAGGCCATGCCGGGCAATGTCACTGTGCGCTGGTTCCGCGAGGGCTCACCCGTACGTGAGGTGGCATCGCTGGAAACACGCGTGACCATACGCAAAGATGGTTCGCTTATCATCAATCCCATCAGTGCAGACGACTCGGGGCAATACTTGTGCGAGGTAACCAACGGCATAGGCGATCCCCAGAGTGCCTCGGCCTATCTAAGTGTGGAATGTGAGTGCCCCCTGGAGAGATACCCAACACCTTACTAACTGGTCCTTACTTCACAGATCCCGCAAAAGTCACCTTTACACCCACAGTTCAGTATCTGCCCTTCCGCCTGGCCGGCATTGTCCAGTGCTACATCAAATCAAATCCCCAGTTGCAGTATGTTACCTGGACCAAGGATAAGCGCTTAATGGAGCCCTACCAAATGAAAGATATTGTGGTGATGGCCAATGGTTCGTTACTGTTCACCCGTGTAAATGAGGATCATCAGGGACGTTACACCTGCACGCCCTACAATGCTCAGGGCACGCAGGGTGGTTCCTTGGTAATGGAAGTTCTTGTCCGGAAACCCCCCGCATTCACCGTCGAACCAGAGACGCTGTATCAGCGCAAAGTGGGTGACAGCGTGGAAATGCACTGTGATGCTGTGGAAGCCGAGGGCACAGAACGTCCGACCATCAAATGGCAGCGCCAGGAAGGGGAACAGCTATCGGACTCGCAGCGTAGTCGCGTGAAGATCAACGGCGGCAATATAACGATCGAAAACCTACGTCGCGAAGACTTTGGCTACTATCAGTGTGTGGTCTCGAACGAAGTGGCCACTCTGATGGCTGTCACCCAGCTGGTTATCGAAGGCACTCAGCCGCATGCTCCTTACAATATCACAGGCAAGGCCACAGAGTCTTCCATCACTCTGCAATGGTTGCCCGGTTATAGCGGTGGATCGGAGTATAAGCAGGACTATACCATCTGGTATCGTGAGGCTGGCGTCAATGACTGGCAAACCATTTCGGTGACCCCCTCGGGCAGTACTCAGGTCACCATCAATGGACTGGCCTCGGGCACTACCTACGAATTTCAGGTGGTGGGACGCAATGTTTTGGGCGATGGCATGATGAGCAAAGTAATGACCGTTCGCACTCTGGGTAAGTGTCTTGAGAACCTAATGTTTCGCTAATTTGCTTGGCTTTGATTGATTTTGTTTTTGGGTTTATTGTTTTTTTTTTTTAAACGGCACCTTCTCATGAGTTGAAATCTTTGCACCCAGAGAGATGGAGATCTCTTAAAAATTGGATTGGCTCTAACATAACGCTCTCTTGTTTTTCTCTCTCGTTTTTTCTTCTCTTTTTACGCTCACCAAACTCCATCGATACTCGTATCTCTCTCTAACTTTTCTCATACTAATCATGCAAAAAATTTAAAAAAATTGAATTTCGAATTTTTCTGGAATGGCTGGCAAAAATTCAAATTCAATTAGAAGACGCTCCGGCAGCGCCACGTAATGTCAAGGCTGCAACACAACCGCCCGATCACTTCTTTCAGCTAATGCCAGACGAAGCTGGTAAGGAAAAAAATATTTAAAAAAAAACCAAATCAACTTTAGATGTAGTTGTATATAGACCGACCAGAGAGACCTATGCAACTGACCAACTAATAATCAATCATCAATGTTATAAACGAAAATATGAGTACCTACCAAAAGCTTTTTTTTCTTCCCATTTCTCTTTGCTTTAGTGGTTCAAATTGCATTTTTGCATAGAACCAAAAAGTCGAACGTCGGGGTCACCATTTAAAAAAGGGACAACTAATCCGTTTCTTCTTTTTGTTAAAGAATATATGCTTTGTTATTGTTGTTTATTCTAAATTTTGTTATGAAATATGTCTTATTAGAAATAGCCATTTTGCAGAGAACCACCCTGTAGTTCAGCTGGTGTCAAGGCACTACCAGGCCTGACGACCTGATGCATCACTGGTGTCAGTCGCGTCGTTGACGACAGGTAATGCATCACAGCGCTAGTCTAATACGTGAACTATAGTGTGCACCCATCACAACACTAACGACTGGTAATGTAGGGTCGTACCGATCGGTACGTTTTCCGGACATTCCCATACACAATTCGTTAGGCAAATACTTGGCTGGCGAGTGCTCACTACTAAGAGTTAGAGAATTCGTGCAGCTGAACTACAGGGCAAATAGTCAATCTACGACTTTTCTTTGATTAACGTTGTTATTGTTGTAAATTTTAAAAAAGCTCGTTTCTGTTTTATATTAAGTTGCCCAAAAATTGAAAAGTACTCGGCGTTTTTGTTAAAAATGTCAATCGTCAACTATCTTTCAAATAGTAAAACTGTTTCATGCCAAAAAACATTTCCCACGTTGGGGTCTCCACCGTCAGCTTCTTCAGTCTAAGCTTGAACAATCCAACAAGTTTTCCAATGAAAAACTTAAAAAACTTAAAAAACTCTCTCAAGGCAAAACCCGTTGTTCACATCGGGGTCACCAGACATATATACAGACAAGCTTCTTCAGTCTGAGCTTGGACAATCCTACTAGATTTTCTATCAAAAGAACTTTTTTTAAGCGTTTTGGGGCAACATGATACAGAAAGTTTGACAGAAACATCATAAACCTGCGGGACGGCCGCAAGGCATTTGATGGCCCGACTACTCCCTGCTTCTACGTTGCATATTCACTCTCCGGAGGGTAGCCATAATGGTAGCTGCGAAGTCACAAGTTGCCTCCTAGTTTTCCTTCGACGTCAGCATGTATGGGACTAAATTATCCTCGGCTATATCGCCTCCCATCACTCTGGATAGTTCCGCCCTTTCATTGTGAAATCTTCCACACTCAAACAGGACGTGCCTGGCGTCCTCCACAGGCCCTTCTTCGCAGTATGTGCACTGCACGCTATAATCATGGCCGACTCTTTTCAGGTAGCTTCAAAAACCGCCAGGTCCACCAAGAAGCAGTGTTAAGTGAAAGTTCACCTCACCATGCTTTCTAGACAGCCATGCCAACAATTCAGGAATAAGGCTATGGGTCCAGCGACCTTTAGTGGACTTCTCGACGCTCTGCTGCCTCGCTTCCTGCTGCTGGGTACCATTGTTAGGTTGAATAGAGCCACTCAACCGTGAAGCCTTGTACCTCTCATTTAGCTTCTGTGGCCAGCTCACTAAGTGGGATCATCCCGGCAATGACCAACGCAGCATCGTACGGTATGCAGAAGAAACCCTGAGCGCACTTAGATACGCAACACATACGCCTTTTAAGTAGCTAGCGAATTTCATGGAGCGATGCCAGGTTGGCGCCGCATATAAAATATTGGCTTTTGGAATACTCGCCAAAAGCCGTCTTCGTTTCTGTTTTGGTCCGCGCGTGTTCGGCATGATTCTTACTAAAACGCTACTTGACTTTGTTGCCTTCTCTCCGACGTAAGCCAAGTGTTCTCGGAAGCATAACCTGGTGTCCATC
This sequence comes from Lordiphosa collinella, assembly GCA_018904265.1. NCBI lineage: Eukaryota > Metazoa > Arthropoda > Insecta > Diptera > Drosophilidae > Lordiphosa > Lordiphosa collinella. The sequence goes on from JAEIFV010000116.1 coordinate 354,336, forward strand.
ATTACTCCAAGGTATTTAATAGCTCTTTTGGATTTGTTAGCCGTGCCATTAACTCTGATCCAAAAGAACTTAAAATCCCCAATATATTCGGTATAAGATGTCAAACTTAAAACTTCTTTCATGGCAAAACCCGTTAATCTCATCGGGGTCACTACAATTATATAAAGTCAAGCTTATTTAGTCTGAGCTGGGACAATCCCATTAGATTTTCCACCAAAAGAACTTAAGGTCACCAATATTTTCGGCATAAGCTGTCAAACTTAAAACTTCTTTGATGGCAAGCACGTCGGGGTCACCACTTATATAAATAGTCAAGCTTCTTCAGTCTGAGCTTGGAAAATTCTTCTAAATTTTCAACCAAAATAGCTTATAATCACCAATATGTTCGGCATAAGCTGTCAAACTTAAAACTTCTTTCAAGGCAAAATCCATTAACCTCGTCGGGGTCACCATTCATAAATATGGACAAGCTTTTTCAGTCTGTGCTTGAATAATTTTACTAGATTTTCCTAGAACTGACAAATATGTTCGACATTATCTGTCAAACTTAAATCTTCTTTAATGACAAAATCCGTTGCCCTCGTCGGGGTCACCAAACGTATCTGATATGCACATCGAAATTCCTCTCCACTGCTCGACCACAAATATTTAACAAAAATGCAATATTAATTCCCAGGAATGAAACCAACGACAGAAAAGGCAACATTTAAATATTCCAACCAATTATACAATGTAAAACAGGAGAGGGCAAAACACCACCCAAAATTCACGCCGCATTCTGCATGTGTGTGTGTTTGTGTGTCTCCGCTTGTAAATATAACATTTCACTTCTATGTAGCTGCTCCACGGTTTCATTTTCAAAATGTGTAGCAGCTTAGTAATTAAAACAGTTTTGTCCCACATTTAATTATTTAAATTAATTGAACTGTTTTTACAAGCGTCGAGGAGCACCAAGTGCTCTGCTCTCTGTGTGTGTTTCGTGTGTTAAGCGGTCGATATGACAACGCCCACGCCCCAACAACAACAACAACAACGACAACAGTAACAACAACAAGCATATTACCCTCGCCCCATTCCCCTTCCCCCCTGGCGGGTATTTTTGTAGGTGCGGCAATTTGAATGCCTGGCCGCGTGTTTTTCCAACCGCTTGGCGATAATAGTTAATTTTATACTCCTCCTTGCACCTAGCTCTGTCTCTTTCTGTACATACTATAAACCCAAATACACCCACCTTCCCCCCTATCCCCTTGCTCTGTACAGCAGCATTTAGTGTATTTATGTAAGTGTATGCGAGTGTGTGTTTGTGTGTGTGTGCGTGCGTGCATGTACGTGTTTTGGCGCACGCGTATGCTAAAAAACAACAACAAAAACAAGAGCAGCGGCAACGGTAACAAATAACAACAACAACAGCAACAACTCTGGCAGCAAAATGTGTTTTGTGTTGTGTAATGCAACCCTGGATTTCGTGTACGTGTGTACCATTTTGGCGCTTGTAACGAAACACCTAACCACCCCACCAACAACCCACAACCACCAACCACCCCCCACCACCCACCTCATTTCATTCACAGCAGCGCAACAACAACAACAACAACAACAGCTGAACAGTGAGCGTTGCACAGCCACAACTACAACAACAACAAACAGAAATTTTATTTCCTTTGGCTTTTATTTTTTAATATTTTTCTTTAAATCGTGCATAAAACATCAACGGTAAACCATTTTGTTTGTGTGTGTGTGTGTGTGTGTGTGTGTGTGTGTGCGTGCGTGCCGCATTTGTTTATGTCAAGGAATGTGTGTGACGTGGCCTGGCATATGCCGTATCCTTGTATCACGGCGCCGCGACGCGCTTGAAAATTAATAATACGCACCGTCAACAACAACAGCAACAGCCATAATGCAGGCAGCCACACGGCATCATACATACATACATACAACACGTAGCAGTTGAACAGTTGCAAATTTAACGTTTTGACATGCAACCAAAAACATTTAAGAAATATCAGCCAACAATTGAGATCGACCAGGATATACGCTAGAAATGGTATAGGTCAAGGTTCGAAAATTAATAAATCAATCAACAATATTCACGGTTCATTCGCCACAGATTAGAATCAGATAATACTTATCTAGAGCAAATCATTTGAAAGCGAAAATGCATTATTTCGGTTTATAAACTTTGCAACAACAAGAAAATTAAAAAGATACTTAAATATTTTGGCTTCGCTTGTTAATATCTAGTTTCGTTACCTTAAATTAAAGCTTATAAAGACATTTCTCGAGCTTTGAATCGCCGAAGCAGTTCCTACTCTAACATTTTTTAGTTTCGCCTTTAATTGTACTTACAACAAGCGGTTACTCTTTTGCACCAGCTTAACGAGTCAACAGCAGCTCATTAGACAATGTACACTCTGAAAAAAGGGTCCGGCAGTGCTCTAGTAAAAACAGAATGAATTTCTTACCTCAAAATTTCAAGTATGTTTTCATTTTGGGTGTACTTTAATTAAGTTAGAGTATTTCTTATAGTAAATTCTTAATAGATTGAAGCAAGTGCAAGATTATCTGAGAACTTTTCATACATCAAATCCCCAAGTTCGGGATATTTCGCATATACAAAATTTCTAGGAAATAATCTTTCCAGACCATCCCAACGATATATGCACCAATAAATTCGGATTCAAAGTTATGACTGATTTCTCACTTGGTAAATTGAATGCAGGAACAGTCGGGGTTATGGGCATTAACTAATAATAAGGTTTTTTTCTTCAAAACTATTTATATTGACATTAAATCCGATATGCAATTCGGTCGCGTGTTAAGACTGGTTCGGTTCAGTGGTTCAAGGAGGTTTGAAACCAACGCTTCGGCTTATAAAAAAAATTTAGGAGCAAAGCAAACCTCTGTTTCGGTTCGGTTCAGTGGCACACAGCCAATTTTCTATTGTACAAAAAATGCATTTAAATTCAAACATCAACAAAATCAAAGCACCACTACTCTGCGAATCGCGGCGAATTGATAATTGAAGTCAATCAACTAATTGTAGTTGATGTATCCATTAGTTAGATTTTGCTTCCCACTGCAAGAACAAAAGTCGGATATGCCAAAGGGTGCATAAGTTTGAGGACTATCTTAAAGAGTAGGATCGCAGTAGATGTTGTAAGCAACTTAAGCAAGTCCTAGCAAGACGATAACTGCCACAGATGAACAAAATCAGATGTTGCAAGGGGTTGTTAAAACGACAAGGCTAAGCTAACTTTGCCAGTGCTGCAGTTTTAATACTCTTGCATTGCCTAAAAAAAGCTTTCTAATAACGCTTATCTAGTTATCTCTATAAGTTTTATGTAGAATGAAAGTAACTTGATTCAGCTGAATTTTAGCTATTTTAGCGCTGTTTCAAATGCGTTTTTCTCGAAACAACTTTATTTCAACTTGCGGGAACCGCGAAAAGTAATTGACGAACGATCTGAAAATTTGTGTGAATATCTTATCAAGTCCAAAATATGACCAAACTTTAGTAAAAAATTTTTTTTTGTAAGAAAGGTGAAAAACGATATAAAAACATGACATTTTGATCAACCTACAAAACATTCAATTCCAACCTTTTGGCCAGAGTTTGGTTTATATTATTAGAAAATATGTTAATAACGAAAAAAAAAAAAATTAATGATTTCAGATCAAAACTGCTTCCTCCAGGTGTCCCGCCAGCAGTCAACTCTGATGGCGGCGGAAATGGCATCCAAAACTTTAAAAGTGTAGTTCAAAATAGAAATAAACTACCCTCCAAGCTTAAAAAACAAATTCTAAGTATTCTTTCTCAGTTAAAAAAAAATCACAATAAACACTCGAATTTCGGCCTCCTAAACTGGTTTCCCACCTTAATATAAGTCCTTGTGATCGAGAAATGTCCAATGTGATCTGCTAATACCTGCAAGTCTACACGGAAAACAAACAAGTTTTTCGCACTATAACTAGTTTTCCGACCGATTGCTCCCATGGAAGCTTTATGCTATAGTCATCCGATTTTGATGAAACTTTTTAGAATTGTGTGAAAGCACAAACGATAGTTACATGCTAAATTGAGGAACGTTTCCATTGAAAACAAAAAAGGTTTTCCTACCAAGACAGTTTTTCAGACCTAACTTTTCTATGGCAGCTACACTAGGTAGTTGTCCGATTTTGACAAGACTTTTTGGAATCGTGAAACTAATAAATACAAAGTGTGGAGACGTTTCCGTCGAAGACAAAAAAGTTTTTCTCACTAAAACTAGTTTTTGGGCGAACGTTCCTTTGGGAGCTATATGCTGATTAGATATTAAAAAACTTTTCTTACCAAAATTTCATTGAAATAGCTTCCAGTCAATGAATTAATTATCACTAACCTGGGCATTTTGCCCTTAGTGCGATCATTCGTATGGCAGCTATAGGCTATAGTCTTCCGATTTGGACAAATTTTTGTATACTTAGGTTTATGTATATAAACTAATCAAATAACAAAATTCTACAAAGTTTGAAGACGTTTCCATTGAAAATACTAAAATTTTTCTAACTTGTACTAGTTTTCCGACCGTTCCTCTGCCAGCTATGTATACGCCACAATCATCCGATCCGACATATACGCAGCGTGCAGTAGAAACATGGCTCTGTGCAAAATTTCAGCTCGATAGCTTCTTAACTGAGAAACTAGTAGAAACAGACATACAGAAAGACGGACACACAGAACTTAATCGACTCAGTTCGACGCCCCGATCAAGAATATATATAATTTATGGGGTCGAAAAGAAGATTTCAGTGCGTTGAAAGCTTCTGGGAAAAATTATAGAATTATGCAAAACATTTCAAAATCTTAAATATATAAAATAGAGTATACAGAAGCCATTTGAAGATTTCAGCTTTGTTTTGGCAATGTGGAATGCACTTCAAAAACATTTCGTGTCTCTTATATCAATTTCGTAAGGTTGATTCTGATACGAACTCTTAAGATAAGTTGGCGGCTTACTTTAACTTCAATCTCGTCGATAAATGAACAGAATCAAACCGTTTGCTGATTCGGCCTACGAACAAGAACTAGGTGCTCAGTACAGCCTCGGGTGACGGGTTTGTTAAAAACCTACTTAAGTATTTAATCAAACATATTCTTAACTAACCCATTGTACTCTATTGAAGAACCACATACTTGATATTTTTAATTAATTAAGAGATCTTCAACGCCTTTAAGTGTGCCAAAAGCTCGCTGCTAAGTAGTTCAATTGTGCGACCGCATGCGTTTGCCAAGATAAATATAGAAAGCATGAGAATTCTGCTCACAATACGGAGCACAGCAGTGCTTGTACATGAATATGTTATTCTAAAAGGACCAATATATTTAAAAGGAAACTTTTATCTAAAGAAGGTGGACGGTCGGTTCTTATATGCACTTATATAAAGTTACTATCAAACGTTCAAAATTACATCACTCTAACTAAATGTTGGTAAACTGCGGCAGTCGCATTTAAAAAATTAATGTTAGTTAAGTGGTTTCTGGAATATTTTTGATTGTTCCTAGGGAATTTATATGATACAACATTCATCTGAATCCGACAATCCGAATCCGACATACGAGATATGTTCAAAATGTCAAAGTTGACAACCGATTTTCGATTTGTTTTATTTTGTTGTATTGGTGCACTCGTCCCGAACACATGTTCACACTTTTTGATAGCAACTAATTTTTATCAAATTCTGTATACGAAATGAATTAAAAGTGCTGCAAAATACTCAAAATGTTAACATTAGCATTAGGCAAATCAGCTTACCTTTTGAACACATCTAGTATAAAGGAAAAAATCCTATAGAATGTCCATTTTGGCGTTCTTAAATATGTAACAGTATTTTGTTTGTTTGCAAATGAAGATCTCTATGAAAATCCAACTAATTTTTACAGTATAACTATAATAAACTTTGCCAGCAATCATTTAATGATTAATGTTAGTGACTTAATTAAGAACGTTGATACCGGTTATGGGTTCATTAAGATGTAATAGTATTAGTAATAATGGATACGGTATATTAAGTGATTACAATCGACAAACAAATCAGCATTGACTCTACATTTTGAACGCAAATACTTAATTTTCGAAAAACTACATTCATCTGAACAATCTAAAGCTGGATAATAAAAAGTTCCGTAAATCGCAAAAATAATCAAAAATTAAGACCTAATTGACTTGTTCTATATATACCACGATAAGAGTGCTTACCGTGTAAAAGTCAAAAATAACAAGGGTAGGAAATTCATGTCAAGGCTCAACACACTCACTCACACACTCATGCACAAACATACACACACACACACACCGCCCCGGCCGCCCGCACACACTTCTTATGAATATTCAATGCATTTTCACTGTCATAATTGTTGTACGTTGCTTCTTGTGCATTACTCGAGCATTCTTCTTCTTATATGGTAAACTAATCGATTATTTGATTTGAGTACTTTGATTTCTCAAGGTGTAGGAGGCTGACCTTTAGCTTTCACTGGAGGTCAGTTGAGCGGAAGCGGAGGAGGAGGAGAACTGGCTGGGAACCTATCCATAAGGCGGTAGTTAGTAGTTGTACTATTCTTCGGTTCTTGCACTTTCTGTTACTTTTTCTCCACAAATATTGCACTTCATTTCCAATTGTTTTTTATGATTTGTGTTGCCAATTTTCGTTACGTTTTCTGATTTATTTGCAGACCTTTTAGCCTATTTTGACATTTACTTTCATACCGATTCGAGGGGCATGCTAGTTTATTCGCCACCCAAGTTGAGATTGAAAGGTACTCGTATGCAATTATCTATCTTAACAAACATATATACAAATATTTTTCGCAGTGTTTTTTCCAGCTTACAAGCAAACTGCAGACCCCTCTCAACCCTTTACCCTCCACCGACCCTCCCGCCCACTTGCTGCAGTCATAAATATTATTTAACTGTCTCTGTCTCTGGTTCTGTGTGTTTGCTGTCTACCCTTGACATTTTTACCGAGTCGTCTACCCCCCGTGCCATTAAGGCCTCCTCTGTCTTGTTGTTTTTTTTTGTTTTGTTTTTGTTTTTTTATGTTTGTCACTTGTCTCGTTTATGTTATGTCAAATCGGCCTGCGCATATTTTTAATGCCAAAGGGTTGCTCATTTCGGGGTCCCTTTGCATAATCAACTTTTGATTTAAGCGGCGAGTATGCGCTTTCAAATCACCGGAGAGCCCTTTAAAAGCATTTTTAATTAACATACACACAAACAGGCATATGTAATGAGTGAGAGCGTTTGCTTTGCACTTAAAATAAAAATTCTAAAACGCTTGCAGCACTCGCTGCGCGTACGTAGACTGTTCAAAATTTCATAAGTGGCGCCATGGGGAGAATTGGCATAGCTTTTGGGGGCATTAACATGACATATTTTGCGGAGTTTTCATTTACATACATTTACATATGCAGATGTGCGGCAAAACAAGCGAATATTAAAATTTTCTACCCGCTGGGACAGCCAGTTAATTGCATCGGGCAATCATCCAGAAATCCCCGAGTCGGTAGGCAAGATAAAACGCCATTACTTGAATGTCATTGGTTCAATTGAGCAGATAATTTCAGTGTGCGATTTGTGTTTTATCACAGAAGACACATTCAATTTAAACGATACAATGGAGAATCGTTGTTGGTGTGTGTTTGTTTTGGCATCATAGTAAAATTGAGCTGCAAATTCAAGGATACTCCGTCCCAGTTACACCAACAGCGTTTCCCGATTGAAATCTTGTATGCTTTCCAAACTATAAGAACCCAAATTTAATTTTGAAATAGCAAAAAATCGAAATAATTTTTAAAATGTATTGGACTAAGGGCCAATTACACGTCTTCTACATAGAGCTATCTGACACATAAACTTACAAATAACAGAGCAAATTGTGAGTTTAACTGATACATAGCAGCTATCTGGAAGATGTGAAATCGGGCCTTAGTCAAAGTGGTTGTTTAGCCGTCTCTAGGTCAAGAATTGATAATAAAGGGTGATTTTTTAAGAGCTATAGGAAAGTTTTTCAAAAAAAAAACACATAAAATTCAGAAAAATGCATGAAATCTTTATTTGAATCGATAGTACGGTCCACATAATTTAATGTTTGAAGATTATTTCATGCAAATGTCTCAAATTGTCCATTCGCTTAGTCCAATTTTGGCATACTCTTTCCAACATTTCGGCCGGTATCTCACGAATAAATGCTTCAATGTTGTCTTCCAATGCGTTAATTGAAGAGGGCACCGTCTTGTTGAAACCACATGTCATGCAAATCAAGCTCTTGCATTTTGGGCAAAAAAAAGTTGGATATCAGCTCACGGTAGCGCTCACCATTCACAGTTACGTTACGATTCGCATCAACTTTGAAGAAGTACGGTCCAATGATGCCACCAGCCCATAAACCGCACCAAACTGTGACTTTTTCTGGATGCATTGGTAGCTCTTGCAATGCTTCCTCCAAAATCGATATTCTACTTATCCACGAGCCCATTCAGCCAAAAATTCGTGTGACGTTGCGGTAGTGGTCGTTCGGCCAACTTTCAAGCCCTTCACCAAAAATTAGCGGTATTGTTGGCTTCAATTCTTGCACCAGCTTTATTTTGAAAGGCTTCACACCTAAATCCTTCCGCAAAATGTTCCACTTTGTTGAGTAACAGATAATTGATGGTCATCATTAACACTGGCCGATACAGCTGCAATATTTTCTTCAGTTCGCACTCTACGTAAGCGTGTTGGTGGTTTAATGTCCAACAATGTAAATTTGGTGCGAAATTTAGTCACAATAGCCCGAATAGCCGCTTCAGTGGGTCGATTAAACTGACCATAAAATGGAAGAAGCGCGCGATGAACTTTCTTAACAGAGCACGCATTTTGATAATAAAATTCAATAATTTGCAAGCGTTGTTCGTTTGTAAGACGATTCATGGTTAAATTATAGACCAAACTGAAGATGTTTGACAGTGAAACAAAACACGAAACGTGCGTGAGCTGTTTAAACCAGTGTTGCCAAAAAGATAATAGCTAAAAATTCACCCTTTACTACCCCTTAAAAACAGAACTATCGATGAGCGTAAAATAGTTTCGTCCCATGAATGCGTTAAAATTTGTGGTCCATCGAGGAAAAATATTGGTGAGGAGGTATCTAGTTCTGTAGAATGTGAAGTTTATAGAGCTCTTAAAAAGTTTCATAGTTTCAGAAGTATGTTAAAGCCACGTTTTTATCGGTCGAGAAAATTTCGACGTCACGCGTAACTAATCAAAGCTCTCCATCAATATGGTATCAGTAATGTTTCGATTTTAGTAATTTTTGTAGCTAACAGTTGGGAGTGAAAGCCCACAGATGTTGGAATCTGGTAATACTGCGTACCTTATCACGCGTTACTAAAAAAAGATTGTACTTTGACTTAATGACTAGACTACTTGGAGCTTATTTGCTCCTGACATAGCTAGTGCTCTGCATCAAACGTCACCTCTTATCTCTCGGCACTTATGGATGAGCGAGAATCGGAAGCAACCATCTTTTTTCATCCAGTTCCAAAGCGTTGACCATTAGCTAGCTTAGAACCACAAACTTTTTCTGTTTTGTTTTTGCGAGTGCAAAAAGTAATTGGGAAAACAAATATTCAGATACCAAAAAAAGCTAAAAAGTTTTTCCATTGTATATGCTAATTAAAATGTGTGCGTGTGTGTGCGTGTGTTTGTGTGTTCAACCCCTTTTTTAGCTACGTACATAAATCCCCAGCCAAGCTCCACACTTTTCACTTGCATTCATGAATATCAAAAGAGATGTAGGAAAAAGTCAAATGGAATTTTCATAAAGCTTTTAAGTGAAATGCACCAACGAAATGAAACAAAATGAAAATAATCTAAAAACAACGAAACGAAGGTAATAAAAAAGGGTCCAAAATCCCAAGCGTAAATAAACACAAGCATCAAATGAAATGCAAATAAATCAAAAATAATGCTAACGACTTGTTACTCAGTAAAACAGGACAGACCAGAGAGGCCCTTTGCAACCATTTCCATTTCATCCACTAATTCTTGATTACCTTTCCACTCGTTCTTAGGTCCCAAGCCCGGTCCGCCACGTAATGTGTCCGTCACGGAGGTATCCAACGGGTTTCTCATCTCCTGGCAATCGCCGCTGGAACGCGCACATATCGTGAAATTCTACACCATCAAATATCGCACGGATGCACAATGGAAGACATTGAATCGTGGCCAAATTCGTCCCGAGGAGACGCAGTATTTGGTGAAGAATTTGGTTGGCGGTCGAACCTACTATTTCCGTGTGCTGGCCAACTCCGAGAAATCCTATGAGTCCAGCGACGAGGTGAAATTCCCCGTGCCGGCACGTGTCAAGCATAAAGCTATTACGGCCGGAGTCGTTGGGGGCATCCTGTTTTTTATTGTTGCGATCATTTTATCGGTTTGTGCCGTAAAAATTTGCAATAAACGTAAACGACGAAAACAGGAAAAAGGTAACACTGAGGCGAAAAGCTAAAAATTACACGAACACTTGAAATGGTTTTTAAATGATGATAACAATTACGATTACGGTGATGCTAATGATGATGATGACGATGATGCTAACAATAGTGATAATGAAGATGTTATTGTTGTTGACGATGAAAGTAAAATGTTGCTAAGTACATACTAATATTAGTTACTAACTGAACTGAACAAAAGTGATGGCAAACGACAAACTGAACGGTGGGATGGCCAACACAGCAAATAACTGCACTCAGAAAATATTACGTTAAAATCAAGAATCAAAACTAGTTTTTTTCGACAAATACTTACAAAATTATACATTATTTGCCCTTTTTTTTCTTTTTAAATGTTAAGCCCAGTTCTCTAACCCAAAGCTTAATTTTCTCTTTTGTTTGTATATACCTTAGGGGAGAAGACACTATTAGCAATCTAAGCAAAAGAATAATGGCCAAAGAATTAGACGAGAATCTTAAATATAGTTCTGACTAGCTGAAATCCGAAGCGAGTTGTTACCCCATCTTGAGACCTTCTATGCACCCGTGTACATTTGATATCTAACAAATCTTTATGATAGTTCATCTAGTACCGGTAAAATTGGTTAATTTAATCAATCGACAATGGTCGAATCCACCCAATTTGTTGTTTGATCGAAAATTTGCTATCCTTAAGAGACGACGCAAATCTAAAAAAGGAAAAAAAATAATGATTGTATTCAATTTAAGTCTGCTTGGTACACAACATTTTTTGTTTTCTGCTCCGGAGCGTAAATGAAGAGTGCGTTTGATTTCCCAACACGGAAACATGCCACATATGTCATGAAATTTCCAAATTTTTGCCGTACACTTCCTGCGACTGCCCATGTGACCTGGGAACTGAAAACCCCCTTTCCATGCCACTATTAAATTGTTTATTTGCTTCGTTACATTCAGTCGGGGTTCGTTTCACAGTTTTGAATCATTGATGATGTTGATGAGGCGGCATGCCAGTAAAATCCAAAGAATATTTCCACAGTGTAATTGACGACTTCGACTTCGTTATCACTAACGTGTGAACGCAATTCTCCCGGAATTTGATGTTGAATCGTCCAATGTAAGCCATTGAATATATATCGATGACAAAACTGCGCGAGCGTGTTTACCCGCAGAAGGAAGTATCAAATTCGTAGCGTTAGGATAATAAAAAATAAATTCTAGCTAAAAACTAAATTTCGGTAGATCCGATAGCTTAAGCAACGTTCACATCAATTGGACTTCTAAGCGTGGCGCAGTAGGTGGTCATTCCATTTGACAGCTCAGCGTATATTCTTTCTGATTTGGTTCAGTCGTTTTCAAGTTTAAAGCACACTAACAAACCAAGATCCATTTTGTATCTATATAGATGGTACATGTCCGTTTGTTTGTCCGCCTGTTTCTGTGCTATCTACTGCGTCAGTTTTAAAGCTTTCTTGACCAAACTTTGCACGAAGTCTTTTGGTACAAATACGCTGCTACCATAGGAACGATCGGTCGGAAAACTTGTTTTAGTCAGAAAAACTTTTTGTTTTCAACGGAGACACCTCCAAACTTCGTATGCATTAGTTTGCAATCGTTTTTTAATGATTCCACAAAGTTTGGTTGAAATTGGATATCTATATAGTATAGCTTCCATAGAAAAGTAAGTTCTGAAAAGAAGTCTTAGTTAGAAAAAAATTTTTTTGTTTTCAATGAAAATGTCCCTAAAATAGGCATGTACTTATTTCATATACTTTCACACAATTCTTCAAAGTTTTTTGAAAATCGGATGAACCGAAAAAAAATTACAGTAAAATTTTTTTTTTGTTTTCAGTAGTAGCGTCTTTGAACTGTCCAGATATCACAATTTTGCGGACTTTGATGAAAATCGGATGTAAACATCGAGTTGCTTTCATATAAAAAAGTGTTAGAGGGATTAAGGTCATACTTAATTTTCTATTAATATTTATTGTTTATTAACTTAATTTAACATGATTTGTTGGTTGCGAGCTGGCACGAGGCAGCCAGCGCGAAATTCGACACACTACTACCGAAACTCCTAGAGATGAGAGATGAATAGGCTTTGTGATAGTGTGGTAATCGATAGTCGCTGGTGTCTTGTGGTGGCAAAGTCGCCACAGTGTACACAGAAGACGCACCATCTATTGGTCAGCTTTGGAAATCCGTCAGCTAGCATAGCTCAAAGCGAAAATGAAATTATTGTATACAAAAAATGTATACGTCCAGCAAGGGTATACAAACTTTCGCCGAGCCGAAGCCGAACTTTCTTCTATTTTTTTAATCTTAGTCATTGGTCTCTAGTCGCTATCTAGCATATTGGCTAACGCTTAACTTTAGTCTTCTGCAGTTAAATGAACAGTCTTCTCATTGAACTTAATTTATTCTATAGTCTTTCGTTTTTATACCCTTGCATTATAAAATTGTCCGGATGTTTGCAACGCATAGAAGGAAGCATCTCCGACCACATAAAGTATATATATTCTTGATCAGCACGACGAGCTGGGTTGATTTAGCCCTGTCCGTCTGTCCGTCTGTTTCTATGCTATCTCCTCCGTCAATTTTAAAGCTATCCTCACCAAACTTTGCACGAAGTAGTTTGGTACAACACCCTGCACATTTGTCGGAACCGGCCGGATCGGATGACTATAGCATATAGCTGCCATAGGAACGATCGGTTGAAAAACTAGTCTTAAAGAGCAAAACTTTTTTGTTTTTAATGGAACACATAATTTCACTAAGTTTGGTCGAAATCGGATGACTATAGCATATAGCTCCCAAAGGAACGATCGGTCGAAAAACTAGTTCTAGTGAGAAAACCTTTTTTGGTTTTAATGAAAACGTTTTTTTCATTGGCATACACTTAATTGATATACTTTTACACAATTCTATAAAGTTTGGTCGAAATCGGAGGACTATAGCATATAGCTCCCATAGGAACGATCGGTCGAAAAACTAGTTCGAGTGAGGAAAAATTTTTTGTTTTTAATGAAAACGTCCTTTTTATTGGCATACATTTATTTTATATACTTTGGACACATTTCTACAAAGTTTTATCAAAATCGGATGACTATAGCATATAGCTGCAGTATGAATGATCGGTCGAAAAAGAAGTTCTAGTGAGAAAAATTTTTTGTTTTATATGGGATCGCCTCCAAATTTCGCAATTAACAGTGTATTATGCTTTTTCATGATTTCACCAAGTTTAATCGAAATCAGACATCTTTATAGTATAGATCCCATAGAAAAGTAATGTCCAGAAAGTAGTCTTAGAAAAACTTTTTTGTTTTCAATGGAAGCTGCAAGGGTATACAAAACTTCGGCCGAGCCGAAGTTAACTTTCCCCTATTTTTTTAGTTAATTCCCACTTATGATTGATTCCTAAATGTTTACTTAGACAAAAAAAATTTCCCATATTTACCCTGAAAATAAGAAATTTTGTTTTTTTTTCGCTCAGTTGCTTCTCTTAAATTTTGGAAAAAATATAAAAAAAATATTATAAAAAAACTTTCAAAACTATAATCAAAAGTGGTCTTAACCCGGGAACGTCATCCTACGTCGATTCGACTACCAAAAACTCATCAAACGTACCTCAAAATAAGGATGATTTTCCAGGGTTAAGGGCCAGTTCTGAGATGCAAGGGAAAATTAAATTGTAGCAAATAAGAAAATCCGTGAAGTATGAATTTTTCTGCTGAGTTAGTAATGGGTGATCCACTTGGAGATTTTTTTTTTTAATTTGAAATAAAACACTCAAAATATTGAGTGTCGAGGCATTTATTATTACCTAAAACAGCATTCTCTGACACTTACTTTTCAAAAAAACTTTCATTCAAAAGTTGATCGCGAATTCGCTGAATTTGGGTTTGAGAAGGTCCAATTTTCGATCTATCTTTCTAGCATTTCCACCGGTATCTCAAAAATTATGGTAGTTCTGTTAGCTTCCAAGTCTTGAATCGTAGCTGGCTTGTCAGCGAAGACTTCCGTTTCCACAAAATCCCAAAGACATAGGTGTAATAACACACGATCTAGGCGGCGTGTTGACAGGAAGCACGAAATTTGGTGCTCACCAATATGATTTCTCCATAAAGCCATTGCCTCGCGCATTGTGTGTACTGTAGCACCGTCTTGCTGAAACCAAATCTCGCCGACATTTCAGTCATTTATTTCAAGCAATAAAAAGTCCGTGATCATAGGGCGGTAGAGCACGCCAAAGAAAATTTTGTTCAAAAACCACACCAAACTGGTCATTTTACAGGATGTACAGGTTGTTCGAGAATCGTTTCTGGTTGCTCTGGTTTTATTGACCCAGAAATGTGATTCTCCACTAAACAAAATTCGGCACGAAAACAGCAGTTCTTCTTTGAGCTGCTGCAGAGCCCATTGGAGACTTTGTTGCGGTTTAAGACGTTCCATGATACATTTTCAATCAATGCTGAATAGAAATAAGTTAGCCGAGATCTGCAAAAAATGCAAAAAAAAAAACGCCTCGAAATGGATCACCCTTTATAAGAAAGCAGCGCTGCGTTTTTGCTCATAACTTGACAATTGTTCATCAGATAAATAGTCCTGATTACTAAATATGACCAAAAGGTACGAACTTTCTATCAGTAAAACTGTGGGAGATATGACGTTTTTTCAGAGGGCGTGGCAAAAATTAAAAATAACCATGATCTGTCTGCAAATATAAGAAATTTATGTCCCACACAGGTCGTACCTCTTCGTTAGAGGACTGGGTAAAGTTAAAGACAAACTTCTCCCTCTTGATTTTAGCTTGTGTTTATATGTATGTATATTCTGAGTGTATTTATGCTGTTCAATAACTGTTACCTTGGCCAATATTTCTTATGAGTTTTGGCTTTCTGCAACTATTGTTTGGTTTAATTATTGGCTTACCCACATTTCGGCTTATTCGACAACAACAAGAACAAGACATTGAGCAATTTGCATTTGAAATTTGGAACTAGAATACCACAAAATTGGAATATAAAAATTAAATGCCTGTTTGCGAAATATATATATCTATTATTTTGGTACATTTTCGTTGTAGTTGTGCAAGTTGCAAATTGAACAAAAGAATAATGTTTTTGTATATATTAACATACGAATTAGTTTTAGTTTTTTACTTTCTGTTTCAATTAAATATTTGGTTAACGTTTTGTCCCAAGCCCTCTTACCTAAAACTAAACCAAACCCAAGCAAAGCTAAGGGTGGCAACACCCCTAGTAGATCATCCCCTCAAAAAGCTTAGTTCCAGATTGGCTCATCATGCATTTTTATATCTTTTTGTTTCATTTCTGTTTTGCTTTTGCGCATCTAAAGTCTATATCTGCCTGCATGTATCTGATAAATTAGTTCAAGCATTCATAGAGTAAAACGCGTTTCCTTGTCGTGCCTTTCACATACATACAATTGAGTCTCTTTAGGAAATTGCAAATGTCAGGGACTCGTCGAACCTGCCTCTGATTCTTTTTTTTGTTATCAATTATTTAAACAGAAAAAAATTGGTATTATTATTTAAGTGCATTTAATTAATGTTGCGTTATTAAAATCAATTATTCTTTGTGATGACCACACACACTCACACACTAACACGAATACTTAAACAACACGTAAAACAGCAGGAAAATTGCGCCTCTTTAACAATGGAAAATGAATTATGATTAACACAACTTTTTTTTTGTAAAACACCGACTAAACTAACGTAAAATGAAAGCAAACCACAAAAAATGCCTTTATCTGCAATTGAAATGTTAAGCATGTTCTTGGCCAAATCGTCGTTGTTTCTGCCCAGGGCTGAGTTCATGTTGGATAAAGGTATTTGCACCTAGATAAGGATTTAGATATGCAAATGTATATGTATGGAAATTGACCATATATATATATAGAGAACAATACTGGGCAGACGTTTTTTGTAAACAATTCACGCACAAAGTTGGTAAAATAAGGCCCACGATAATGTACCCGCACCAAAAGGAGTTTTAACAAAAGCATAAAATGATCGCCAAGTCCAAAAGATACAAAATGAATTGGACCTGATTAATGCCAGCACAAAGCGTTAGATATGGTTGTTAAAGTACTTTGGACATATCTCGTTTGTGCTGGCACAGGGCCGGGCGAAACAAAAAAAGGTATTCCCCCTACTACCCCTTAAAAGCCACGATAGAATCTCACCACTGGGTAAGTGTTTCCAAGTCATAATCATAATCAACAATGTTAATGTCGTGTGTGTGCCGCAGATGAGTATGGACTAAAAAAGAACCAACCAGTAAACAGGTCTCACACAAATCTATCGCCCACCTCATATATCCTGCAGGATTCAATCCTCTACTCGTTGTCGTTTGTCAGTGAAAGTTCAACACAACACCAACACACTCACAGACACGCATAGACCACACTTTCCTTAAGTATCTCAAGCACCCAAATGCAAAAGTCATTTCACATATACATGCAAACATGTTGTATCATTATAATTACTTCACACCGCACACTACCCACCGAAGAAAACTTCTTAAGACATTCGTTTTTGTTTCATTTTAAGTTGCCATAATCAGCTATTTGTTTCTTGTCCTCAGTTTTACTATCTCTCTCTCTCTCTCTCTCTGTCTGTTCTTTCCGGCACGATTCGTTACTGACCATTCAAAAGCCATTTCACGTGTCATTATTTTTTTTTCCATTATGACAAAGCCCCTTCCTAAATAAAATACAGCGAAGAGCACATAGGAGAGTATATATATGCAAAGGCCATGGCAACTCTAAGAGATAGTTTAGGGAATTTGTTTGAGGGAGTAGCTTAGTTAAATTCTAAAGAAGTTTGCAAGGAACTTGATTTAAAATTTAGTTTCATCGTTAGTTGGATACTAGCATATTCGCTTAAGAGTAAACTATAGTCCTGCTAGAATGTGAATTTTCCAATTTATAGTGGAATTTTTTCATAAAAATTGATCCACAAATCTGGATGAAATTTTAAATAAAAGAAGTTTCTGACTTGGTATCATTCTGAACGTAAGTCGGCTATATCTGCTTGTACCCCACAAAGCATCTTAAACATCCTTCCCACCCGACAAGAACGGATCCGTTTTCGACATTTTCTAGAAATTTCGTTTACTAAACTATCGAGAGCGGGATCCGTTTTCGGTCCGAAAAAGTATTACCTGTCGCTCAGATTGTGGCAGCAAAACGTAAGTTCTCGATACACGTCTGCGGATCCGTTCTCGACACTTCCTCGATAGCGAAACGAGGTCAAAAACGGATCGAAAACTGAATCTTTTCCGTTTGAAACCCGCATCCCTAAGGAAAACCGGACTTAGATTTTTAGAGAAACCCTAATTCGATCGGGCAAAGCCCCTATTGTCTCTGAATCCTATGTGTCAGCACGAATTAGAATAGAGATCTTTTGGATCTTTTATGACAGTTCTTAATGACCTTTATGCAGTCAACTTGCAATTTTTGACTGGTTCGTGGTCTTCTTATGCTGTTCGAGGCACACACACCACAACAAAGGAGGCAGGTTAATCGGACGGTCGGTTTATAAGGGACCACTTCAACCTGTAACCACTTCAACCCGTAATTCAACCTGTAATGTCTATCAAAAGAGCAGTCTCTCCATGCCAGCGACGGCTAAACTGTTTGGGAATTCCAAAGCAGCCCCCTCGCAAAACACAAAAAAGACACTCTAAAACAGACACTCCCCTTTGTATGTGAGTGTGGCCTCTTTTTGGGCTTTGCACTCAGTGAGCAGCTATCTGCCGCCTCGTCTGAAGGTCTTTAGGATCTTTCCTAGGTTACCTTTCACTAGAGACTGTAGGACTATCATTTCCCTATCACAGCAGTAGTGCAAATGTCCAGATTCACATTTGAAAACCAAAAAAAAAGGAACTGAAATCAATTTAAAAACAAATTGATTTAATTTCGACCTTCTCATTGAAATTTCTAAAAACGCAATAATCCTTAATCCTTAGTGCAATAATCCTTAAATGATGTGATGAAAATACAGTTAATGTTTGGTCTGTCACAGCTGAAAGGGTCAAGTTAGGCTTCCACCAATCTTTTGGCAAGTTCGAAACTAAACCTAAATAGGTCCGTGACAGAAACTTAGGTTCATTAAAACAGCGGTGGGCACGCCCTTGCTCCCATTGCTCCTAGAGTTATACTCTGGCAACTGGCAACTTTTTGGCACAAACAATGGGATCGCTTCGAAATGAGTTACTAGAACAAAATTCATGCATACCGGCGCCAGCTTGACGCACAAGCTGACTGCGCATTAACAAAGTTCAGGCATTGGTTGCGACGGATACATGTGAATTGCGACTCAACTAGAGCTTCACTGATAAAGGTTACTTGTTCTCTTCTGCTCTTGTACTGCTCCCAAAGTCAGGAGAACTCGTGCCTACCGCTGTCTTATAAGATTTATATAGTTCCTTTCTGAATACATTTCTGTACTCAAATATTTTAGTCAGCTGTTCGTAGTGGGGAAAAAATATCTCTTTTATGCTGCCTTAGCCTTCCCCAGCAGTTATAGCAGTCGGAAATGAGAAGGTAGTCTACTGAAAAAAGGAGTTTCTTATTAGACGAGCAGCCTGCATTATGGTGTTTTGAGTTACTTTACATAACTTATTAACTCGAGCCAATTAAAAATGGCTAGTTTTAAAATCATGAAGGTCTTTAAAAAACGCCATTTGTTTTCTTGTAGGAAGCTTTTTTAAGGATCAAAACGAGATTAAATATCTTGCCTAAGTAAATCTTTTTGCATTTTTGCAGCAATCCTTTTCGGATTGAATATAGTTTGAAGTGGGGTATTCTTGTACCAAACCGATTTCGACACCAAATGAAGTAAGAATATCAACTTGCAGTTTTTGGCTGGCTCGAGGTCTTGTAAAGCTATTCGCATAACTTCAATTAGAGGTACACATAACACAACAATGGAGGCTTGGTAGATCGGAATGCCGTTTCATGAGGGACCAAATCCTCACTCATCAGCGATCTTCTGCCTGAAATGTCTATTAAAAGAGCCGTCTCTCCATGCCAGCGACGGCAAAACAGTTTGGGAATTCCAAAGCAGCATGCGCGCAAACAATAAGAAAGACAGCCTAAACCAGACATTCACCTTTGTATGCGTGTGTTGCCATCTTTGATCTTTGTAATTGCATTCAGTGTACAAAAACGTCTGCATACAAATAGAATACAAAGAGGAGTTTTTGTTCTTTTAAATAAAACTATTTTTATTAAGTTTCGAACAGCAACTCGCTTAAATCAAGCTTAAATCAATATCGGACTGCATTGATTGGATCTGATCTTGCGATCAAGTCTTGTTCGAATAACAAGCTTAAAAAATTCCAGAGTAATTTTAAAATGCCGTCTAGAATGAAGCTCACCCGAGGTCAAGACGATATCAAGACAAGGATTAGTGCTTAAGTTAATACTTTTCTACATGGTATGAAAAAATCCGAGATTGTTCGACTTCTAACATCGCTAAGGTTTCAGGATAGCTTGGATATTTTGGGTTTGTTTTTCTGTGTAAATTTACATACACTTTTAAAGAGTAATGAATCGTATCCGACTCCTTTCTTTTGAGAAAATGCTAGCTATAAATAAGGCAAAATTTAACTGAACTGACATGTAATAACAGAGAACTCGAAAGGAACACATAAGTACCAAGTGGTTTCTGTTGATACCAAATGAACATGCAAAACTTGGACTTGGAGTGTCACAGCAAAATATCTTTGAACGATAGGACAAAAAGGACTTCTAAAACAGTACTGTACAGATAATCCATGCTATCCGTGTAATGATTGTTCCTGTTTTTACCACCCTTAAGAGCAAATCAAATCAGTACCCATGCTGAACAAAGTTGTAAAGTTTTTCAGCCCTTATCAATAAAGATGACTGTATATATATATAAAGCCTTGTTCCATTTAAATATGACAAGCGATTACCGCATTCAGTCTATTATAGGCAGCTGTGGATTCAGCTTTTAGTAACGATATTAAAAAACCTGCCATCACCTTTGCCTTAGGCGATCTACTACCCAGCAAGCAATATGTGCGTTTTCTGAAACTTTTTCACACTTTTTTATGAGCATTCACCGTCATAATGTGCACAAAAAAGAGTACGGAATTTTTCCTATGAAAACGGTCGCACTTAATGTGGAAGATTTCCGAGTCTGACCGGACTCTTTTCTGACACAGATATAAGTTCTTTCACACACATAAAAGATACTTTTCCAGGCACTAATAGCAACACATCCAACCAAAACAACAAGCCAAAAAATTGTTGTGTTTATCCCAAAAACGCTCTTAAGCTTGGCTCTTTTCCGACAAATAATTTGGAGCCCTCCGAACTTTGCTTCCTGGGCAAATCAAAATTTTCGATTAACTGCCTACTTAGACTCCGGAAATGCTGAAATATAGGTGCTTTTATGAGCCCTTGCTTAGATAGCACTGAATAAGCTTCGAAACCCCTCAAATTAAAGCGCTTACTCCAAAAATGCTCTTAAGCTCGGCTCTTTTCAGACACATAATTTGGAGCGATCCGAACTTTGTTTGCTGGGTTCTAAGTACTTCTTCCGCGGTCACCAAAAATATACAAATATTTTCCATAAGACGAGCTCAAGCGAGTGTGATTTTCCGTAGATAATGATCCTTTTGTGGTGTTTGTTGCTTCTTCCCTTTTGCACTTTTAAGAAATGTATTGTGCGGAAGTGCCCACAGTCTATGCGCTAGTCCCGCATTCGTTGTTGCTCTACGCAAAGACTTTGAGATACGCATAGATCCTCATGCATATCACAATTGCAACAAAAACTTCGAAGGTTTTCTCTCTTCTCTTTCTTTTCTATATCTCTTGCAAAATGAATGCAACAACAAATACGTCTTCAGCGTAGATTTTTTGTTGGCGACGAATGATTTTGTGTTCATCAGACAGCCACGAGCGCACACACAGCACCAGGCTATAATCGGTTTTATTCTTTCTATTTCTTGTAGATGAAGTTGCTTCAGAAATAGCTTCATTTATATTGGCGTTTATGCTGCCGTAAGCTGGCTATGGGCACGCCCAGAATAGTAAAAACCTCTTTATATCTATCAGATCAGAAATATGAACTACTTTCTATAGGTAGGGTTGCTGCACTGGACCCTTATTAGATTATTCTTACATATAATGAAGTTTTACTTAGTGGTTTAGTTGTTTTTGCTGAGTGAGTCAAAAAATCCCGTAAGAGTAATTTTTCTATTCAAACCAACTCAGGCAGATAATCCGAACGAATGTATGGTGCTAGTTTTTTAGATTTCCGACAACTAGTTTACTCAGTGTGTGAAAAGCCCCTTGTACTTTACCGTACTAGTCCATGTAATTGCAACCCTTATTAACTTATAACCAAAACTAACAACATAGCTTAACTGGTGTATGCCCTGTCCTGTGCTATTGTAATTTTTAGTAATTATCTAGAGTTTAATGCGGAATATGGTTACATATATACATAAATATATATACTTAGTGTGTGCTTGGTAGCTACTGTATGTATTTTATTTATTGGATAGGATGGCTCACGCTACACGCCAAAATTAATTGTAGAAATTATACGTTTACAGAGTTCAACATGGTAGCTTGCAGGATAACGGACGCTCGTAGCATTGCAGCCAATAATCATCATCTTCATCATCAACATCATCAACAACAACAACAACAACAACATAATAATTTGCACAATCGCAGTACGGGCTCAATTTCCTCTGGTCAAGTGCCTTTAAAAAAGTGAGTAAATCAGTAAAACAAACTTGTCTCATTGGGGCGGGACAGCTCAGCAGCATTCGATTCTTCCACCTTGCCTCAGCTACTAATGCTGCTGAGCTGCTGCTGCCTCCTGTGGGCAATTTATAAATTGATTACTATCTCTCACTCTTTTCTGATTGGTAATGCTCTCTCCTCTATATTGTATACGATGTACTTTAGCAATACTGAACATTACCGTGATTATGAAAGCGTTTTTATAGTTCCAGGTCCATCCTGTCATAATCAAAATCGTAAGCCAACTTTTTCTCAACTCAGTTAAAGTTTCAGTTAATGTTTGGTTCCATCTTTCCCAGAGTTTTTAGACTCCCCTCAGTTCTTTCGTTTTTCCTTATCTATTTTGCTTTTCCTCTGCTAACCTCAATCGTACGATTCTCCCCTCCTTAGGTACAAACAAACCCGAATATCAAGTCTAACCGCCATACTCATTGCCATTTTACATTGGATTTGGCCACCCGATCGCTGCACGAACTGTCATTCCATCTACAGTTCACCCGAGCTCGATGAATGCCAGGGCAGGCGACGTTCGGTGAGTCGCATACAACGCAGTCTGGATGGTCGTTTCGTTTTGGATGGTGTGGAAGGTTCCAGCAACAAGCTGAACTACAATAGCATTGATATGGTAGATGGAGCTGGAGCCTCCTTCTTTGAGCGACGTAACAGCAATGTATCACAAAAATCTTCCAGCGATGATGGTGGATTCCTGTCGCGCCGCAACTTCATCACTGCGCGTGCCTCTTGGCGACGTCCCTTGGTAGCTTCCTCCAGTCAGTTGAGTTTACAATCAGCCGCCGATTCGGCACGTGGTTTCCTCCAGGGTCTCGGAGGATTGCTGAAAATAGGAGGCGAGGCGGTCAGTGGTGCCCGCTACCAGAATGTCGTGCGTCCCTATGGCAATACCAACAATTTGTACGGCAACGCAGATAGAAGTCGACCCTTGCATATCAACACCATTAGCGGTGGTCAGCAGCAGCTCTATACGCCCTCAAGAATCTCCCGCATATTCTCCAGTTCACCCTCGCAGTATCCCTGCTCGGGTGGCCCCAGCCTGTATCCCTACTCGGGCGCTACCAATAATCATACACACTTCAGCGATCTGAGCACGGTTTATCCCAATTCCCACGAACGTTCCTTGCCCACAAGTCAGGGAGCGGGTAACTTGAGTCGCTATCGCTATTACTCCCAGGAGTTGCCATCGTTGAGAACTATACAGGAGGAGAGACGACGTCAGCAGGACCATCACCATCGAGAAGATCACTTTGTACCGCTGCAGCTGCCTTCGCCGCCCTCCTGGCGGAGCTACTACCATCAGAGCTATCGACCGCGCACTCGCTGGTATCCACGTCATTACTCGCGTCTCTTTACACGTCAGCAACAGCCTCCGGAGCTACTCTCACCCTTGCCTCAACTAAATCTCTCGCTGCGTCATGGCCTACACAGTTCAATTGGTGGTTTGGAGGCTTCACCGGAGTCACGCTCTAGCTCGAGTGGTTTTGGTTCCAAGAATACCTCCAATCATCCGGGTAGTACTAGCGAATGGCGTCTTTTGCCACCTTATCGGGCTCCCCCCTCGCCGCCCAAGAATTTGGCATACTTTGGTCTGGGCAGTCAGCAGGCTCAGGGCCAAACGCCACATCACTCTTCCTACAGCCCGCCATACACCATGGCCCACTGGCTGGAGATGATCTCAAGACTGAATGCGGCCACGGACAGTAATTTGCCTGCGAACGCTAACAACAAGGTCTGCTCCGTAGATGTGGGCAGTGTGGATGGGCATTATGAATTTGATCCGGCCACACCGACGCCGAGTGCATCGACACCCACCGGGGGATTGGGCTTGCTGCGCGACGAACTCAACTTGAATATCGATACATCGCAACATCATCATACGCTGAGTGGAGCCGGGGGTCTTTGGCTGGGAAACTCCGCCTTTAGCTCCAGTTTGGGTAGACGCACATTACCACTGCCGCGGTATGATAATGTCGAGGTACGTTTACAGGCCATGCGGGAAGAGTTTTATGCGTATCGCAAACGTCAGGCCATGCAACAGGCGGGTGTACCCGAAATGGAAAGCGTATGCTGAAAGACAAATGGTTACACTCGATGGGTAAGAAGTAGATTTTTATGAGAGTTTTCTCAGCGATTCAGTAGTCCATTATTTTCTTAGGGCTCATCTAATCACTGACTTAGGTAGTAAACTTCTTCTTGATCTTCTCATTGAAGTTCTTTGTATAGAAGCGTAGGCGACTTTTAACTGTTTCATCTTTTACAGAAAAAAACATTCTCAGACTGAATTTATGAAACACCATTAATGACTTCGCCAAAACTCTGGTTCTCTAGAACGCACTGGTTTACAGAAGCTATGACCATGCTTCTTTAATACATCTTCCGCAGAAGTCGCTAGGACGAGGAACAAGAGCAATCAGCGTTACTTCGATCATCCTGAGACTTTAACTCGATAATATTCTAGTATCATGAATGCATGATGTAATAAGTATAAGGTGGTTTTGTCATAAGAGCAGCCCTCTCGATTAGTCCCTTATTGTCAGTACTTGGCATGCTGTTAACAGAGTAGGCTTGTAGCGGATGAAATTTTTTCGGATGTTTTTTTCGTTGCTTTAACCCTTTCGTGAGGAGAAAAAAATTCCCTCGTGCAATTATTGTCGTGCGAGTATTAGAACTGAGGGAGTAAATTTTATTCATGTTTCCAAAGATGATGAAAACTAAAAATTATGGGCAGAATCCGAAGGATTTGTTCGTCAAAATGAAAAAAATCTGCCACGAACATTTTAAAGCTACCGATTGGGAGCCTTCAACCAAAAAAGATCAGGTTTGGAAGAGAAGACGCCTCATGTCAGATGCAATACCAGAGCCGGAGCGTGAACAGGCGCGTCAACCGGAAATCATTCGTCTTGGGGCATAGGTTGCTACAGTAGGCTTTAAATGTACCACACTGCCTTCCTAAGTGTTAATCACAGAAAATGCTGCCGTTTCACTCGCTCACGTGAAATTAGTAGGCTCGGATGAGACCAAAGTTTACTTAACTACGTAGGCGCACTTGCTCTCTCACAGCCTCTAATATAAGAGAGCGAGAGCGATAGAGCGATTGTGCCAAGCAAACTAAGAGGCAGTACACAAAAAATTCGTCCGCAGAGATGCTTCGCTCACAATTGTTGTTCAAAGACTGAAATTTAAGATGCGAGCAAAGAGTTCGAGAGAGCAAGTGCGCCTACCTTGTTAAGTACACCTTGGACGAGACCACCTTATTATAATTTCATCATACATGCAAGAATCTAGATGAATAAACCTTCATAAGCTACTTAGAGCAGCTTCTTTTGAAAAAGATTCAAAGCTCATATACGATATTCCGATATGATATCTCCTTTGGCGAAATAGCAGACCTTTTTCAATAAATTGTTTCAGAGTGCACTGCATAAGTATTTGACATTTTTCATACAAGGGAGTCCAAACCACTGCAACAAAATGAATGCAGCACGGTCTACGATGGGCGCCTTCGTGTCGCTCATTTCTAATACTTCTGCTGACAGAAGCGTCAAAATGAGTGTGGTGATTGGCTTTTGGCTCTCTCTGTCTAGTTTCTCTCCCTTGACATTACACAGCGAGCGAGAGCTAAAGGAATTATACATACTTATGTTTTCGTTATGCAGTCAAAGCACATACCATATCAAACCCCAAACTTCGTGTGTAATTCGTCTGCATATTGTGGGTGCCAGTCATACCGCATACGATTTAACAGCGAATGAATGGACACTTGCAGATCTCTGAATGTTCCAATATCAAATGGTGCAAGGGAAGGGGCTGGACTTACTATTTGGTCTATGGCAACTCGTTGCAAAGGCCAAAAATGAGGAGATTTCATCTACAGCTAGTGGCGACAAAGAACCCTATAGTTCAGCTGGTTTCAAGGCACTACCAGGCCAAACGACCTGATGCATCACTGAGCGTCAGTCGCATCGTTAACGACAGGTAATGCATCTCAGAGCTTGTCTAGTACATTAACTATGTGGTGCACCAATCACCACACTAACGACTGGTAATGCAAGGTCGTACCTATCGGTACATTTTCCGGACATTTCCATAAAAAAATGATGTTCTCTTAAATTTTTGCGAACAAATGTTCCAAATGTTCTTAAAATGAGCGCAATTCAACTCGACTCAACCACCGCAAAGAAAAGTATAAGTAGACGTGCGTCTCTAAAAGTGTGTAATGGCGCAGTGAGCTAACTGGACGCATTTGCTGAGTACAAAATGATCTTGGGAACCAGACAAGTCAGACAAACATTTTTCTTTCATTCTAATTTGAATCAGGCCAGGTGGGTTCGTTGGGTCAACGCAGAGGTTGTATTACGTAAAAGCGATTAATCAGATTCTAACGAATACGAGAGAGCGGAGTAGCAGCACATCTCAAGCGCTTGTAAATAATTGTGACTCTCGATCCGATCAATTAGAGCTCCCCCCCAGAATGTGAGATGTATTTATAACCTGAACAAAACTGAATCAAATGGGTTACCCTTTTAAAAACGGAACTTATAAACTCAATTCTAGTTTTGGCGTTCTTAAAAATTTGTTTTTGAAGTGAGAAAAACCGATAATGCCCTGTTTTTGGTAACGTTTTGTTCATTTTAAGATCCATGTTCTCGGTTCTTCCATTTGTGTAGTGCCTAAGCTGTTCCGACGGGTCGGTAACCAATGCGAAATACACGAACCATTTCATAATGTGCCCAACGCAGATTTTATTGTTGACAGCCATAAGGAACGCTGGGAAACCCTGGTTAAAGCTTTCAATATTTACCTAAACGCTTTTAGAGCAGCTTAGATCGGATCATAATTTCTTCGTTTCGGACCTTATCATTCGTGGCGATTTCGGCTTCTAAGCTCTAGCAGTACAGTTTACCCTGGAAACAAGGGTGCTCTTGTCTTATTTTTGTCGATGAAATCGGATAGAGACTGGCATAAGTTTAAAGCTCTGTCGAGCTCTCTGTCTTTCAAACCTAGGATAAGCGACCCAATCTAATGAATTGAGAACTGAATGAATTAGAAAAATAGAAGAGCTTAAATAACGAACTAATGTTTTAGTAACTTCATCAGTGATGTTATGGGACTCTCAAGAAATTTTCGTATGCTAACTACTATTAGAAATAGCAGAATATTTGTATAGCCATTTCAAGGGGCTACCCGCTTTTCCAGTCGTAGACTTCTGCATGTCTCTTGACATTCAAAAGAGTAAAATCTTGTATTCTTTTCGCTCTCGAAATCTACTATAATTTGTTGCCAGACTGAGTATACCATTTGACTTAAAGCTACTCGAACCAACCGCAAACTAGAAATCTTACACCATACCCAGGCATTAACCGCACTAACCATCTAATCAGATGACAGCAGGCAAGCAAACAATCCGGCACAAATGTACGCAACTCTTCCATGTTAGACCCAGTTATCCCAAAAAAAAAAAAAAACCCAAACAGAATATGAACTTTAAAAGTTTTTGTTTTATTTTGTTTGTTTTTTTCTTAATTTATGCGGGCTAAAGCAGTAACTGCCCTTTGGCCCCTTAAATGGAAAGACACAACACACACACACACACACAAACAAACCAACAATTAGTAGTTTTTATGATCAAAAGAAAAGGAGGTTAGTAACAGCAACTAGCCCTAAGTTTTGTAAATATTATGAGAACACCTAAGCAAACTAAAGCAAAGTTTAAGTATAATATTTAACAAACTATAGCAATTATAACAAGCATATTTATGATATAACATACGAAACTTAACTATGATTATTTACAAAACAGAAAAACGTATTAGATATTTATGAAGCAAGAATTAAAATAACAAAAAGATGACACAGATTGATATGTTAAACATTACTTAAAAAAACAAAAACACAAGAAAACGAAATTAAAAATTTACAAAAATATTTTAGCTCATAAGCATTTAGTTGTTAAACTTAAACGAAATACAACAACAACCACACATATAGAGAAAATTGTTTCGTAATTACAAATATAACTGCTGCATATATGTTTACTGTTGAGCTACACAAAAGATGATTAATAATACTAAATGCAAAAACAAAATATTTATAGAACCCCCCAAAAGACACAAACACACATTTACTCTAATCGAAAACATAATACTTACTAAATAATAATGATAATAAAAACGTATGACATATATATAGAGAGGGTTAACATTTGGATTGGCTGAAATCAGTTGAGTATACAGACTTTTCTTCAGATAGTTATTTCAGCCCCATGTGTGTCTTCACCCCGAACAAACAAGAAAAAAAAAACAAACAAACAGAAAAGAATAACGTTTTAGTTTAAAGGTGACAATTGTAAGGTATATTTCCAGATGAGTTTTGTTTGTGTTTCTTAAGTAAGTCGAAAGATCAAATTGTATGGAATGATGGTTTGACACAACTTGACGCCAAAACACTGCCAGAGTGAAGAGAGAAAAGCCGAAAGAGAGAAGAAAACCTAGCATAGTGGTAGATGAAGGGACACAAGGCAAATAATCAACAAAATTTTATATTTCTCAGACCCAATTTTACCAAATTGGATGCGGCTCAAATCGATTGATCTTGAACCACGGTAAAACCAGTATCTTTCAAATTCAATTGGTCTGATATTTGAATAAAAATTAGTTTCGATTTCCCTTTCATATTATACTTAAGCACGGTACGAAGATTGCCATACTGTTTTGGAAGATTTGCCAACGATATGTGAATTCCTATAAAGAGAAGATAGATTGTTAGATCAAATGTGATTTCACACTTTAGTTCAGAGGCAGGCAAAAAATACATTTACATTTTTGCATTGTTGTGTGTGAGAGCAGCACATAAGTTGCTCTCAATTTCAGTAGCAACGACTGCGTCGCGGCGTAGGAAAGCAAGCAACGCAGCGGCGCTTGTACTGCTTATACTATGTGTGTCGGAGCAGCGCTGCTCTGAGATTTTTCGTATGCACACGAGGTAGGAATGTGCCTGTCCCTGCTTAAGTTCGAGACATAGAAGTGTGCTTTCAAAACTCATTTGATTCATTTGCTGTGCCAACTGCACAAGCTGTTCTTAAAATATCCACTGCTTACTTTTAAGCAGAGCTTTCAGCTTTCAATATTTGCTTTGTTTTGCCCTCTCACTAGCTGCCACTGTGCTATGTATATGTAAATTACCATAAATAATATAATAACTATAATAATAATGTTGAATAACAAATATTTTAAAGCATCAACAACTACGAAACGTTAACCTAATGATCTCAAGAATTTGTCATGGATGCAACTTGCCTTTTATAATTTCTCCGAAAAATAAATTCCCTTCGACACACACACACATATACAAACATATTTAAATGAGCCCACTGTTGTTTTTTTTTCTTTCGACTTTAGCAAGCGCCAGTTGATAAATTTTATTTACCCCCTAAATAAAATTTATATCAAGTGCTTGTAATTATGATGACTTATGATTTCCGCACAGAAAATCGTGTTTAAATTTGAACTTTAGAATTGAATTTTAACTGACAAAATGAGAATGAAAATTAGAAGGACTTTAAAAGCATATACATATAAATATAGATATATATATTAACAGATATATATAAATAAATATATATATAAAACGTAATGAATTAATTCAAATGTACATTAAGTAAATTGAAATAAATTTAAATTTTAAGTACAACTCTAAACGCTTTAGTCTGCCACTTTGATTTTTGGACAAGGTGCGCCAGTCAAACTTTAACTTTTCGACTCAACTCAAACTGAACAAAAATAGCAACGATCCTTTTGCACCAACCAACACCACCACCACCTTCTCCTTCTCTTCTTCTACTATCTTTCCGAGACTTTCCCCTCTTTCCCACAAACAGCAAGTTTCCATACCAATTCAGCATATTAAAAACAAAAATCGTACAAGTATAAAAATCAGTTTAGAACGAAATATATTGTAATTAAACACAACAAACAACACACACACACACACACAATTATAAAGAGACAAATTTAGCAAAATGAACAAAATTTTTAAACAAATAAACAAACAAACAAAAAAAGATAAATAAAAAACTTGAAATTGATCAAATAAAAACAAAACGTGGCATTTCTTACTGGGGGCAACAGGCACAACCCGGAAACTGGGTTTAATTAATTCAGCAGACAAATATCAGTCAAACGCCTGCGCAGCTTACTCAAAGGGGGCAATTAGGCTAATGCAATTTGAAGGAAATCTGAAATGAATGCTCGACTAGCAGATACACTAAAAGTGCTCAATCTGGCACTAAACAAACTCAAACATGAACTGAGAAACTTTAAAGGGAGGCCGGAATACGGAACTGAAGCCACCAAAGAAATTTTGAAAAATTTCTTGAGATAATCAGGTAAGGCAACAAAGATTTGCAAGTGGGGCAGTGCATAATGCAAAACTGCAAAAAACTGTCAAAGCCAAAGGTAAAACCATGTAAGGTAAAGTAACTAAAGCCTAATTTCTATTTCTTCTAAAAAGCATACTAAGATCAAAAAACCAACCGGTTTACGCACGAAACAGCTCCGGCAGCGACCCCAGAGGACCACAGAGGAGAGTTAAAATATGCAAAAATCACTATTATTGGCTAGTAATTTGTATTAAATTCTTATGCAAATGTTAAGCATCATCCATTGCATAGAAAATTTGGTAAATTTGAACCCATGTATTCCAATTGGTATATCTTCGTTTAAAAAATCTTGGAAACATATGGGATAGCTGAGAAATAGTCCTTTACGATTATATCAAAATAAATCAAAGCAAACAAAAATGTTCCCCAAGACGAGCATAAAAAGAGTCAAAATATGAATTTTTAATTTTTACTTTAAGGTTCGTATTTTGATTTCGTCAAAATACTTTATATAAATAGGAACACTTGGCTTTGCTTTGCTGCTCATGAGCTACTTGAAAGTGTTTCTAAATATTTATGTAAAGTATTGTGACAAAATCAAAAATTCCGGCGTGCTGGATACGAACCTTTAAGCTCAAATTATCAAAATCTGATGAACCATTTCCGAAAAGCGAATTATGTTCAGCACACGGAGATTATCTAGAATCACCACCAACCCTTCAATATACTGGACCTCATTGTAGAGCTGGAGAAAAATCGATGCATACTCGTAGATGTTACCCATATGAAAACATCAATGTTTCTCCTGCTTTACTTCATTGGCTACTTAGTGAAATCTATCTATTTGGCCCAATGAGCACACAAGCCGAGATACACTTAGTTCAGCCCAAAATAATTTGTGGCCCTTAACCCACCACCGCCACCCAGTTTTCAACATTCATTTTTATTTTACAAGCCCAATTTTATACAGATGGGCTCAATCATACTGTTTGGGCTTGAATAAGCCCCTCTCCCTTCATCAATATTCCGGAATTCAGGTCCAATATTTGCAAATCAGGAAATACATGTACTACTGTGATCAACTGAGTCGGCCGGGTGGCTCAGCGGCTAGAGTGCGCGACCGCTGTGCATGAGGTCGTGGGTTCGATCCCACCTCGGAACATCTAATGAAAAAGTTTTTTTCTTTGAATAAAACTTTACACCCGGCCACACCTCTTTGCTGTTGGCGCCAGCATTGCAGTAATTAGCCATGAAATGCTTCTCAAACTGCCGTTCGGACTCGGCGTTAAACTGTGGTCCCTTTCTCTTGTGCAAAATTAAGCGCGAAGCCAAGGATTGAGAGCTCGCTTTGGCCTTTGGGGCTGTGCTCTTGTCAGCTATTTTACTTTTACTTTACTGTGATCAAATAGAAAAATGGATGTTCTTATATTTTCAAAATATTTACCTCTTCAAATCTTTTTCATCGCCTTCAAAGTAATCCCCTTTTGCTGCAAAACACTTCTGCCAACGAATTTCCCAGCTATCATTGCACTTGGCCAAGTCTTCCTTTGGAATAGACTTCTGCGAACTGGCTTTTATCATTTCAAGCGAGTCAAAACGCAGTCCCCGTAGCGGTCTCCAGAAGACACAGAGTCAAATCAGGTGAATTAGCAGGTTGCGGAACAATGTTTGCAGAATTCATTATCGTGATGCAAAAACTAAGAGAAGTTTTCTCATAGCTCCTGCCTGTTTTTAATACACTTATATTAGTTTGACCTGTTTGCTTGTAATTCTTGTTCATCCTGAAAGTAGGCAGTCATAAATTGGTGGGTCATTGGAAAATTTATAATTCGGCCCTGTTCCGCATTCCGAGTCGGTTTTCCTGTAAACGTTGCTTTTTCTAATGTATAGTTCACAATTTTGTATGAAAAGTAAGCAAATGTCTGTGGCTACTTGATCGGTTTTTCTTTTTGACGAATTAAATCCACTTGGCATTGGAAATCGGTCTTAGCTACTTAAGCAATTTCGATTTTTGTCAAACTTAATCTAGTAACCGTTGAAATGCTTGTCACCTTCCATATAACATTGTTAAGTTTAAGCTCTAAATGCAAACGTTTACACGAAAAGGTCCGATTAACACGCTTCGGGCTCGATTTTTGCAGCATTCTCTTATGATGGAGCTTAAAAGTCAAGATATTTGGTAATTTGAGTTTAAAGGTGCATAAAATACCTATTTCGACCATTTCTATTGACGTTTTATGGGAAACCTATAATATACCCTGTAGTTCAGCTGGTATCAAGCACTGAGCGTCAGTCGCGTCGTTAACGACTGGTAATGTTTCACAGCGCTAGTCTAGTACGTGAACTACAGAGTCCACCCATCACCTCACTAATGACTGGTAATGCAGGGTCGTACCGATCGGTACGCTTTCTGGACATTCCCATACAAAATTCGTTAGGCAAATACTTGGCTGTCCGTCTGTCCGTCTGTTTGTCTGTCTGTCTGTCTGTCCGTCTGTCCGTATGAACAAACAGATCTTAGAGACGGTAAGAGATAGATCTTTGATATGTATGGGACATATGCTACTTGTACTTGCAGGCTGATTAAGTTTATTTTTCGTGATGGTGATAATGGGTGTCCAACTAATTGGCGAACTTTGCAAATCGAGTTTATAGTAAATCAGATGAAAAAAAATCCTGCCCATATAAAGTTTTCTGGTCATTTTCATCAGCTTGGAGATCGAATTTTCTGAAATTATTTTTATAGTGCGCGCAAAGCGTTCTATGGTTTAATAAGCAAGAGAAAGGGACCTACAGTTTAACGCCGAGTCCGAACGGCAGTTTGAGAAGCTTTTGCATAGCTAATTACTACAAATCTGGCGCCAACAGCAGAGAGGGGTGACCGGGTGTAAAGTTTATTCAAAGAAAAAACTTTTCATTAGATGTTCCGAGGCGGGATCGAACTCACGATCTCTTGCACAGCGGTCGCGCACACTAACCGCTGAGCCGCACGGCCACCCAGTTGCCCTGTTGGCGGACAAAATTTCGATTTCTCTTTCAATTCTTTTCGGTTTTGGCATGAATTTGGGGTGAATGCGTATTTTCAAACAAGTCTACAATTGCAAATCACATACAATTTAATTTAAATATACAAGAATTGCTCATTTAACCATTATTTTCTTTTTGGTACGAAGATAGATAATAGCATCGATTGTTTTTCAAAGTGTTTTTCAGTTTAACTCAGAAAATCAACAAACACAGTGCAATAGCAGGCAACGCCACTCTTTACTCTTTCGCTCATTTTTTCCAACGAAACTTTTATGTTATCAATTTTGTGTGATTGACTTCAAACTTGGAACGGATTGTAAAGTTGCAGAAATGAAATAAATAGAATGAAAAGAATTCGGATGGACTTTGTAGGCTCGCCTTATTTCAACTATTAAGGAAATGCCTTAAACTTGTACCAGTTCCTAATGCTTAAGCCATAGTTCGTTGCAATTATAAGCTATGTTGATGAAACCAGGAGCAAGAGTGTCGTTTATAGCAACTCGGCTAACGTTAAATAAAATATAGTACAATTGGTGTTTACACTTTAAGAAAGTGTTTTCTTTCTTTTTGCTCATAGCAAGTAAAATTCTTAAGACAATAAAAATAATTAACTGTAAATGTCGTCGTTGGATTTTGGTGCCCACTGCCTGAGTTAGAGCATAAGCTGTCTTGGGAGTCAAACATTCGCCTAATACTTTTACCACAGAAACACTTTGGCGAGCGGCTAATTGTTTAAGTGGATAAATGTCCGCGAAAGCGAATTGAGGAGTAGGCAAAAGCACAAAAATCGTGGGCGTGTGTCAAATGTCAAATTCACTGGATGAAGCCGAAAAGAGAGCGTGCGACATGTGAGAGATCACTCTCACACATGATCATTGCCATGATCAAAAAAGCTCGTCTCGGTCGCTTGTTCTGCTGGCTGAGCGCTGTGTCAGTAGCGGTTCTCCAGCGGTTGCGTGCAGTTCACCCACCCTTATTAGACGCGACGACCAACGTTTTCGTGTGACGCGCGTCGAGTGCCGCAGCGCGTATCGTGTGACAACAAAAACGAGTGAAGAAAAAGCAGGGACGACGTCATTTAAGCTCAATTGACCTGCTTTTGACTAAGATTTGTTTTGAATTGATTTTGCGCATTGCAATTCCCCAAGAAAACGTCAAATATTATGTAAACAGTGCCAAAAAAAAAATGCTGAAGTCAAACCAAAGATTGTCTGTTATGAACGCGTATAATATTGCCCTGAAATGGCTGCCATTTGCTGCTCTACTCTTAGCCAACATATCCTGTGTGCGAGGCGCTCGCGATCATCGAAGGCAAACCCAACTGGAAGCTAAAGTGGGGTCCCATGTGGTCTTCAATTGCTATATAGATTTTCCATTCGATTCACCCATTCCGTATGTTGTGCACTGGAGCAAGGATGTAAGTCAATTCGCACACCCACACACTCAGTTATTCATGCACTCCGCACGCGCCCGGGGCACACGCAATTTTTAAATGAAATTGTCGAAATTATTAATTTATCAGACACACGTAGGTGGCCGCCACTCCGTGGCAGGTGGCGGAGGGTGGGGAGCAGGCGTGGGCGGCGCCGGGCCATTCGCTTGGTTAGCCTTAATTGCGGCTGCAACAGAAGCACCAGTGGGATGCAACAAGGCAACAACAGAACACACAGCATGAAACGAGACTCTCACATTCATTAAAAGGGCTACGCAGCGGCCAGGCGGGTACACTGGAAACTATTACCAATATGGGATAAAGTTTAGGAAAATCCAACCAGAGACAAAACTCTCCCATTTGACCAAAAGTGTAAAAAAAAAGAAAACACCTTTCAAATCCAAAATTGTGTGAGTTTTACGAAGAACAGTTTTATGCCAAATTTTGAAAAATTTAATCCCACTTTGTGTTGACTAGCTTATCCACAAAAGAGACAAACAAATTTTAAAACAGGATTTTATTTTAGAATATTTAAAATATATACAAATCTGTACTAATCTGTTGAACTGTAGGACATTTCAATCGTTGTCAAGATTTGCAATTCAAACCAAAAAATATGTGGGAAAATAGGGAAATCACAAGAACTAGTTTTTCGACCGATCGTTCCTATGTAAGCTATAGTATATGCTATAGTCATCCAATTTTGACTAAAATTTGTGGAATTGTGTGGGAGCATATAAAACAACCACATGCTAGTTTTGAGGACATTTTCATTGAAAACTAAAAAGTTTTTCTAAATAAGACTAATTTTCAGTTCTATGACATCTATACTATATAGATGTCCAATTTCAATCAAATTTGGTGGAATCATAAAAAAGCATAGTAAACTAAGAAATACAAAGTTTGGAGGCGTTGTCATTGAAAACAAAAAAGTTTTTCCCACTAAATAGTCATCCGATCCGGCCGGTGTCGACAGCGTACATGTATCAAAAGACTTCGTGCAAAGTTTAATGAAGATAGCTTTCAAACTGACTGAGTAGATAGCATAGAAACAGACAGACGGACGGACGGACAGACGGACAGGGCAAAATGAACTCAGCTCGTCGTGCTGATCAAGAACATATATACTTTATGTGGTCGGAGCTGCTTCCTTCAGTGCGTTACAAACATTCTGTCAATTTTATAATACTCTCTGCAAGGGTATAGAAAACCGATTAGCAAAATGAGATAAACTTCCGAAAATCTCGCAATCCGTTTAAAACATTCTGTTGAAATGTAACTATTTTGGTGCGCTGATAAAGTAAAAAATTCGCACAATTGTCTCATTGGCATTAGAAACTTACAGGCCTGTTCCGGGTTTCACATATTTCTTCGATTTCAAATGAAAACCAAATCGAACGATTTTATTTAAGCTGTTATGGTATTCGAACTATTTGCAATTCGAATGTTTCATTTCCAAATTGTTTCTGTTGACTACTCATTCACCTTAATCAACTGGTGAAGCCAAACAATCCAATAAATAATCACTCAAAATAGTTGATAGTAGTTGAATATAGGTGTTTAAAATGTCGTTTCTATTTTTAATGTCATTTTATGAACATGTTCCCAGAGTTTCTCAGCGTTTTTACAGCGAATTATTTATGCAAAATCTTTCATATGTATGCCAGTACCAGTAATGTTTAAATATGCCTCAGTCTCGCGATATCTCATGACGATCTTGCATTATCAGTTCACGCACAGCATCGATGTTTTCTGGCACAACAACCGATTTTGGACTACCTTTACGGAATTTACGCTGAGTAAACTGCGAAAGAATTCACTATACCAACGATATATAGTGGTTTTTGATGGTGCTCTATCGCCGTGCAAAGAACTGAGTTCATCGACCTATTGTTGATGTGATAATCCACGACGAAAGCTGTGAAAAATAATCTAACAAAAACCTTCTGTTAAAATTTTAATTTTAAAGCCAAGTTGGACAATACAAATAGCGCTAGTACATTAAACCGTTGTGAGACCGTTTATGCTAAAAAATGTCAAACTTTCTTCGGTTCTTCAAGATTTAAACTATTGACATTAGTGTTACCAGTTCCTGACATATAAATAATACGGCGGGCAACTTCTTTACGTTGGACGTACAATGCACAGTACGTTCAAGTGGCCCATGCGACACCAAGCCGAAGCCTGATAAGCGCGAACCACAGGCAAAATAATGCAAGTCTATCTCAAGGAAGGGAGGATTTACTATGTTTCATCGACTCAAGCAGCCTTCGACACCAAACCGGCAGTTTAAAATAAACAAATAAGTTAGCTATCTTAAAGTTTGCAAAATTTGAAAACTTAAACCTGTTTGGAGTAAGCGTATTTGTTCGGAATAACGGCGTAGCTCTTTGAGCCACTCCTGTTCTCTATATATAGACGATATAGTCCCTTTGTTACTGGGGAATCAAATTTGGACATAGGCCTGTGTACGCGGATTGTCCTTTGGGAATCACCCAAGGACTCCAAAATATGCTAACCAATTACAGCTACTGCCAAAAGTGAGCCTGCAGATCAACGTCTCTAAAACAAAGTACTGACGTTCGCCGGAACGGCTACAGCGAAATTCCTTGAACTTTGGAAGTTAGCACTAATACCTTGGGTGTAATTGGAACATGCAGCAAAAACATGCGGGAACTCCTCATGAGGCAATCAACTTGAGTCACGCTCGGTAGATGCTCATGTAAAGTACAATACTTTACGGCAACGCAAGCCTATGTTTTACGCTGCTCAATATGGGTACATCTCTTTTGAGGAGTGAAAAACTACGAGATTTTTCTGAAAACTTCGACTCGGTACGCCAAACTATGCCCTTCATATTGAAACAAGGCTTGGCCCGTTATATTTGGCACACTGCGTTTGACTTCATTACTTCGGGTTTGAGCATGCCGATGGGCGGCTTCCAAAAATTATTGAGACTCTCCTGGGAATGGCTCCAATTCTCCAGTAACGGACGGAACTAGTTATATTAACATATCGGACCCCAACTCATGGAAAAAGTCCCATTGGCTTTGAAAAAATGTAGCTCGGACTCCCATTCTGAGCCCCCCGGCTAAAACTCTACTTCTGGACCTAACTTCTGATGAAAAACCCACACAACCTATTGTCGCTCGGTGCTACCTTCAACCTATCACTGACGACTCCGCACCACCTCCTGTTGCTACTTTTCCTGTGCCCCCTTCTCTTAGCAACTTTTGAACCGTCACTTATGACTCGCTCGCAAACTTCTTTGTCACGCTCTCAAATATAATTGCGATTTTATAAACTTTCTTTTAAAACGTTATCACACGTGCCTGCCTCCCCATAATTGAAATACTTTATATCTTAAAATTCTTCATTGTAAATTCCTTTGTAATAAATCCACCTACCTACCTACCTACCACAGGCAAAATAACAGCCCAGCTCCCGACCAATCGACCGATCGACACGAAAACCGGATGAAAAAGTATAAAATAATGTTAACTACGGGCTAAATGAGTTCAAATGGAGGATTTTAAAGCAGTAAGAGAATGTTCCGAATTGATTAAGCGGTAGAGCTTGTTGTAATCAGCACAGAGGACACGAAACGGATCATGCAAGGCAGAGTTAGTAGTACAACGTTTCAGAGATAAGGGGACAAAGTTACGGGACAATCTACAAGAAACATTAAGATTAATTTGGCTAACCAACTCCGATGAATCGATTTCGCGATACACTACGCATAATATTTAGCAGTAATCTAAATTTTGAACTCTACATCAATCCGGCATCACGAAGTTTCAATTCGAATCTTAATATAACCGAAAGTCGGACAAGACACATATTGTGAGAGTCCATTATAACTCCCAAAATTAAAAGTTTCATTGTCTAAAGCAGCGGTGGGCGCGATATTTGATTTAAGTAGCAGTCTAACAATAACCACAGAATTATCTTAATTTTGAACTCTACATCAATCCGGCATCACGAAGGATCAATTCGTATCTTAATATAACCGAATGTCGCACATAACGTATCTTGTGAAAATCAATTATTATTCCCAAGATTAAAAGCTTCATTGTCTAAAGCAGCGGTGTGCACGACTTTTGATTTTAGTAGCAGTCTAACAACAACAACAGAAAAACAAGCGTTATAAGGGAGGGTCGAGTCGACAAGCCATACACAGTTCATAAATTTTTGTTTCTGCAGGCGTCTCCTTTAACGCCAAGCGAGTTTCTACCTGATTCGCGTGTGTGACCTACTAGCTCCCAGTTTTAACTCACTTCAAACCTAGGCAATTGCAATTGTTGGGACGAGTGTTTGTGAGTCCTCGAAGACAAGAACAAAAGCCAATTTCTTATGCGTCTGAATGAAGCCAGTTGCCGAGAAAGTACACTCGGAGCATTGGGAATAAGCGCGTGCCTAGCGCTGGTCTAAAGATAGGCGCGTAACTTCTTAAAAACTTGTCATATGTACCGAGCCGTTTTAAATTGTGGTTTGCGGATTCCCCCGGTTAGCATCGGTTCGGCTTGCGGTTCGATTATCAGCTGGCATTAGCGGTTCGTTTATGGTTTGGTTCAGAAACGGCTTGCATCGCTGCAGCTACCTAGGACCTCTGAATTTCACACTTTTTATAAATGATCTTCCTAAAAAGTTAACTCACTCACGCGTCGTTATGTTTGCAGATGACGTTAAAATAATTTAGCGATTTTGAGTAATATAATAGTCAGCAATCAAGACTTGAAAATTTCCAGCTTCCCAATTGCTCGAAATGCAGAATTATGGCCTATTGCCAAATACTCTAAAACTCATCAAGATAAGAAAAGGTCATACAAGTGAATTTCAGAGAAATTTTCAATGTGGATCTACGAAATAACATATGTGTGCTATGTGTATGCAAAGATTCTGCGGCAGAGTTCTTATATACACAAAAATCTCATGTAAAATCAAAGGTTCCCATTGAAATTTCCCCTTGCACTCATCTTTGTGAGTGCTTTTAACGTACAGCACCTCATTTAATTTTGTAATCTTTCTATATAACTACTTTACAAGTCATTTCCAAAATGAATTATCTAGGTATTCACCTAGATCAAAAACTGAATTTTAATGAAATCATTTCTAGATGTGTCTATAAGGCCATGTGAGACTTTGTCTAATACTGGAGTATGGTTCATGTGTGCGTTTCGTGTTATCTATGCTGACTATAACAGTCTCTATTATCTCCTAGGACCTGAATGTCCCCTTTCTATGGTGGGCTGCTTTTCGCCTTAGGGTAAGCATTTGCCTGGTGTCGCTTGGGCCACTTGAATGTATTGCACTCACAGCTGGATTAACCTGGTTACCACGGCTATATTCTGAAGCTTCCCCCAAGACCATAATTCACATCTTATTCCATTTTATTCTTCGAGTGCATTTAACAACAAATGCCATGGCGATGCTAGGCAGTATGGCCTGGTCTAGGGTCGATGCTGGGCTGGGTGGGAATGTTCGCCCCTGGCTACTAATTAAAACGCAACCGCACGCAGTCGATCCCATATGCTGACTTCTTTCCTTCCGCCGCATCAAGTTAAATTTCATTTGATGCGTGCTCTGAACTGATTTTGAGTATCACAAACACTTTAAATTGCTGGCAAAAAAGTGTGAATGCAAAGTGCGACATCAAAGTGGGAGATAAAAAATGGCAGCACTAGCAGCACACCAGTTGAAATCAATTTCAATTGAATTCAATCGAATTGAATGCCTGGCATTTTGTTGACAACTGTGAGTAATGCAATTTAATTCAATTGCAAATTCATGGCAGAAATGTGAAAAAAAAATCAAATCCTCGCGCCGACACGGCATTTGTATTTAAATCAAGTGAATTACTATTCATCGCACACGCTCAGTAATTGGGGGTGGGTGGGAGTGGGGGAGGGTCCGGTTGTCTCGCTTATGTTTTTAAACTATTTAGTTGGCTGCTTAATTTGACGACTCTCTCTCTCCTTCTCTCTCTGTTGTCTGTTTGTGGTCTCTTTTTTATGTTATTGTATTAATGCATAAAATTCCACTCGGTCAACGGGTCATGATGTCATCTTAATAGATTCACTTTAATTGCGCTTGAAAACAATGCCATTTTTGTGTGTATGAGTGCAATTAATTAATTAATTACCCGAAAGCGGAAAAGAGTTCAGGCTGAAGACTAAAGTGTGTCCTTTTAAAAAAATACCACAATTGTGTGGTTGCGCTGCTTTATGCATTTTAAGCGTTTCTGTTTCATAAAAATATTTAATTGGTGGCTGCTAAAAAGTATGCTACAACATTTTCAATTAACCATAATTGTGCCAGCTCGAGTGCAAACTTGGAATAAGTTTCTTATATAATTATATAGCTCACTAGAAGCGTGAAATTTAATAATATGGGGTGCGTATTCTGCTGGATAATTAGCTAAGGCTGCGAATGAATTTGATATGTTGCTTAGGGGTCGGACGAAAGGTGAGCTTAAATGGTTGTTACATTTCTTATACATTTCTGCGACTCTCTTGCTTAGCTGAAATCAGTGATGAAAATGGAATAAAATTACAATTGCTGGGCGCGCAGATCTCTGATGACAAACGCACTTTGCGGATTTCTTTTTCAACTTGTGATAAATACAAAAAATGTATAAGTACATCGTTTGATTAAACATTGGCTGTATTCTAAAACCATTATTTTGATTTATTGGTTTGCTTTCGCATGGTTTGATTTATTTTGTTTGTTTGATTTATTTTAATTGCATTTGCATAGAGATTAAGGCGCAGGTGAATATGTAAATGCAAGCCGTATGAAATTTCTCCAATCAATGAATGGTAAGACAGTTTCAAGATAGATATTTTCGATTTGCGGTGGGCCATCTGACGACACTTGATAATTAAGATAAGCAAAATAACATTATGCTAAACAGAGCTGCAAACGCAATATATTTGTTCTTAGCTGCGGCTCGTGTGTATAAGCCCAAATTTACCTATGGTTAATGTTCGGAATCTTTAGGTTCCAGGTTTTTGGAGAAAGCTTTGGGCTCGAACCTTGGTTCATCCTATTGTGTTCAATTTTTTTTTTTTAATAGAAAATTTAAGGTCATACTGGCGCCGTCTTATTCGCTAGTTTTTGGTGTTTATATACCGAGCAACGAGAAATAAGTTCAAAAAGTTATGTTTTAATGGACGCGACGGGGCTCCAAAGTTTTTGATATTACTCATACGCAGTGTTGCCTTTCAACTTTATATATTTTTGTAGGTGGCGTTGATTTCTAACAAAATGCTTTCGTACTTTCAAGAGGTTACTCTGATTTAAGCCAAAGTTTTTAAAGCATAAGGGACTATACCCAAAAAATTAAATAAACCAAAAATGTTGGAGAAATAAACTTACTCTTAAGACTTTGATTGGAGACATGTCTCATAACACTCAAAGGTACCTTCGAGAATCGAGCACACAATTAAAAAATGGACTGAAAGAAGACTAAAAACTAATACAGAAATTAATTGGTGAACTTCGTGGAGGACCTAACATGTGGCTCAACTCATGTTTTGAGATATGACCAATAAAAAGTATTTCGATGCTATCCGGAAACTGTTCTGTCTGTGTTGAAGAGACCTTTCGATATCTATTTCTCCAAACACAAGTGCACACCATCGTTTGCTCTATATTCGGAAATACTTCCTACTTTTGGGTAGCGAGCGACTGCACAAGGTGTTTCGTGTGTCCTATGTCTACATAGACCACACCGAAACCTTATAAGTGGGTCCGCTCCCTTTCAATCAACCGACCTTTCCCTTCCCTATCTGTGCCTGATGACTTTGGTACAAACTTTCGGAAAAGCGTCGTTGAATTAAGGGAGAGAAAACTGCAGCCTGTTATGTTGTTGGAGGATTTGTCGCTTGGGACTCTCTGGCATCACATAACAAACAACCTGTGGGGGGATTCTTGGCTCATCCTTACCATGAAAACCCACATATACTTATTTAATTAGAATCCCTTAATCTTCCTTAGAAATAAAATTAAATAAAAAATTTCCTGGGAATTGA
The DNA here is from genome assembly GCA_018904265.1 of Lordiphosa collinella. Taxonomy (NCBI): domain Eukaryota; kingdom Metazoa; phylum Arthropoda; class Insecta; order Diptera; family Drosophilidae; genus Lordiphosa; species Lordiphosa collinella. The sequence continues at coordinate 397,526 of JAEIFV010000116.1, forward strand.
GTCCGGGACCTCGTACTAAACACGAAAGTCGGCATCTAAACGCAGTCAACTGTAGACTGTCAGAAATTTTGTTTAACAAAATCGAATACCTTGCCAGACTTTCAAAAGTGACAACCAGACCCATTTAGCACTGATCTCATTGTGGGAAATTCGATGTAGAATTCGGAGCGTATACGTAATTTTTAGAACAAATTTTATTATCTATAACAAAAAAGGAACCTTTCTAGGGGGCGCCGTTACAAAAATTCAATGTTGCCCTTAAAAAAGCACCCTAGTGTTCAATACTCAGGATTTCTTTACTTTTGTCAGACAAAACAAGTTTCAGGTGCAACTAGTCAAAGCTCTTTTAGTATTTTGTTGCTGGTTCATTACAAATGACCAGCCTTCTTTACTGTTTTAGAAACGAAAACATATTAGAGTCTCTACCACCCATTGCATACATTGGGGCACCAGCATTAAAAAGGATATTTTTGGATTCTCAAAGAGGTATATCTCCATTGAAAAAAAATCGCAGAATTGTTTTGGATGGTTCATTTTCAAAGCTAAGGAGTGGTACTTCCGATGGTATCAAAGAGAGTCCAAACAATAGAATCGATTCAACTTTAAGCTCAAATTACTAAAAATCTCGACGTGATGGACCATTTCTGAAAAAGCAGTCTTGCTTAGCACACGAAAATCATCTAGAATCACTACCAACCATTCAAGATACTGGATCTTGTTGCCTAGTGTAATTTAATGAAGGCAAGTTCCCGTTTTTTGCAGAATCTGCGCGGAAAGGAATTCGCAACGCAATTTATGTTCTTGGATGCCGAAAATCTGTCAATCCTTAAAGCCCATCCTTAAGCATATCAAACCCGATATTTTCATGGACTTTTGAAATTACGATAAGCTTAAAAAATGTCCAAAAACTCATTTCTGTTCTTGGATTACCCTTAGTTCCGCCGACTCCCCAGCAAACATTTTATGAAATTTTTGATCACATTCGAGACTTTGTTGAGTACTCGATTTGATTTTAATAGTAATAAATGCGCTCATTTTCTAAATAGAAGTTATACTTTTGTCGGAGGAAAATGGTACCCTAGTCGCGACTCTTCTTGAAGAGTCATTTTAACCCGTTTTTTTGATCAGTTTCAATAACTCACATTATAAGCATATTCATGAGTAATTTTTGAGTTTTCTTTTAATCGTTGGATCCAAATCTCTTTTTAATCATCAAAAGGGCTCGAAAAAGGCTCAATTAGGTCATATTTGTCAAGACGATCTTCCAAATGTTGGGTGGGTCTCAACCCTTATTGCCTGTACCTAAGGATATCGTCACGAATTTTGCATAAATCTGTTCGGAAAGTTTTTTTGCAGTCGTTCGAAGGTAAGGCAGTCCGAAAAGTTGCCAAAATCGCATTTCTGTTCAAGGATCTTACATAATTTCGCCGAGTTTCAAGCCATAAAACCTTTCTTAGGGATAAGTTCCAATTTGCCCGCAAGTCTGCGCGGAAAGGTATTTTTTTCCGAAGTTTTGAAGGTAAAGCAGCCCGAAAAAGTTTCAAAAAACTCCATTACGTTTCAAAAACGCCCTTTTCCTTGAGAATAACCCTGAAATCTGCTCGGAAAGTCATTTTTCGGACTTCTGAAGTTGCGGCAAATCCAAAATGATGTAAAAACTTATTTTTGTTCTAGGATTGCCACTAATTCCATTTTGAAGACCAACATTCAGAAATGTCCTTAAATCTGTTCAGAAAGTATTTTTTGTTTACTTTTGAAGCTGCAGAAGTTTGAAAAACTATAGACCCAGGTGGGACAAATAATTTGATGTTAAGTAAAGTTAGGTCCGTTGGGAACGTTAGAACCTCTAAAAACCAAAACTACAATATTATTTAAAAACCAAAACTACAATATTAGTTTTGGTTTTAGAGGTATTTCACCCCGGGCTTTTATTTGAACCAACTCTATTTGGTCTAGCTAATCCTTAAAATATCGAAAGTTTCTCATAGAAAGCTATTTCATAGCGAAAAACTTTATACAATGTTAAAGCAAACTTTTGATTCAATATTTGAATGGGTGGTGTTCTAGAAACCTCCAGAGACTTTCGTATAAGCAATTGGATTTTGAACTAAACTAGGAGGAGCTTATATATGAATTGTAAAGATTAATGTCGCCTACTAGATTATAGGAAACGAAAACCGTTCGCCCTAAACTTACTTGGCGCTGACCAGTCGGTTTTAAATCTCTCAACTTTTGTCATCTAATCTATTAGCCTTGCATTTTAGATACGCTTCACATGTAGGGGCAAGCAGTTGTTGTTTGAAACGAAACCGTTTATACGAAAATCTCTTAAGATTTCTGGGTCATCCACGAATATGTGACTTTTCGAAATTGAATTTCTAGAGAACATTTGAATGGTCGTATGTGCTAGCTTCGTCCATAATGATATCACTTTAAAAGCAGTACTCCTGTCTAAGGTTAGATTAATGTGAAGAAGCTCGACATACTAATGAGAATATCGTACCGTAAAGGAAATGAGATACGCAAACAAATCGATTAGCAACTTTCAGAGAAGGAATGTTGACTTATGACAGGCATATGTTGAGGTCGGTGGACAATTGCAGGAGGTGACGGAATCACAAGTTTCATAAAGTCCGGCATCTATAAGGACTTATCGTACCAATTCGATTAAAATTCACAAAAATTTGTAAGTCTTGAGACTGGTCAGTGAAATGAACCGAACCGAACCGTTTTCATTTGTGGTTTTCGGTTCGGTTCAGCATTTTCGAAGAGACACCGCTTCGGTTTGTGGTTCGGATTATCAGCTGGAATTAGCGGTTCGGTTCCGGTTTGGTTCGGTTCGCTTCAGAACCGGTTTGCATCCCTGAATAATATGAATGATCAATGTCAATATCAATGAATATAAAATTTAAAAGTGAATTACAATGTAGAGGACTTGAAAGTATGCGAGACTTCTTCGGTTTCTGCAATTGTGAATCGGAGAAATTTTAAGAAAAATTATACGAGTTCATAAAAATTGGTCTTAAGTAGATTTAAAATCGTATGCATTTTATCAGTTTCATTATTAATTTTAAGGCTATTTAAAACGTTCACATCTTTCTCTTCCTCTTTGACCCTATATATTGAAATCACCACCGATTAATGGGCTCCACTTGTTCACACTTTGTTATGTATGTTTTACTACACCTCGTGCTGGCTCTCTTAGCCACCGTTTTTTTTTCTGGACTTGTATGTTCCATTAAAGCAGTTGTGATGAACGAGAGCTTGCTTTTGATTCTTGAAGCTCATTTAAATAAGTATTATTGTAAACGGATGAGGATATAAAAAAAACTTTAATTTTAGCATATTGAAATTTTTATTTTATTTTATTTATGTGCATTTTAAATAATCGTTGTTTTAATTAAAGTTGAATATATTTATCAATATTTGTTAAATATATGGCGTGACTATTATATGCCAAATAAAAAACCAAAAATTAATTGCACAAAAGTAAACAAAATCTATTTGCAGAGCATAATGCGTGAAAAATGCAAATTATTCGCTGCGGTTGCCGTTGTGTAATTGCTTTGACATTTTTGCATTCAATTTTCTACATATTTGCACACTTGACTCTCAGCACGGATTAAACCACATGTTAGGGACTTAGTTTGCTACGGATTGTCATTGATAGCCCGCGATGATGATGACCGCAAATTGGATATCGCTTAATTGTGTGCCACAAGTGCCTAATGTTAGTTGATCTGTTGACATTATTTTTATGATATTTTTTAATTGAAATCGGGAAATAGTCATCAAGATGCATCGTCAATGTCACACCAAGTCGTCTGCCGCAGTGTGAGAAATGAATTCGCCTTGCCTTGTGCTATAGTCGTATGTACGTATGCACCCACCCACCCAACTGTGGTTTGCCCCTTCTCAACCCCCCTGAATACATACACCTACAAATCGGTCTATGGGCGGCCAGAATAGTCTGCTTGCACACATTTATCAACATTATCTAACAAATTACAAAACGTAACTTGATTTATCCGGTAATTTTTTTGACGCTCCGTGAGAGCACAAACAAATTTTTGCAACAGCCTCGCGACGACCGTGAAAGTCGTTTTTGACTGAGAATTTGCATAAATTTTTTATGTATGTATTTAGCATGGGAAAATTGGGATCATAATTTAAAGAAATAAAACATATTTGATTTAGTAATTTAAGTGCAGCTGGTAACAACACTTTTGGCACTAAAAATTAATTGGGTTGAATGTGTAATAAGCAAGCCTAGGGCTTCTAAGTGGAATCGAGCTATGATAAGTGAATACATCTTGTTGTTCCGGTAAAGAAGCTATGAATTCTTATATTCATTTTTTCTAACTCCTTACTCAAACTGCAAAATTTCATCATTAGAATAAGATGAATGTGTGTCATTGCAAGCTTAGGAAAATATGATGCTTGTATGTTTGTAGATATTGGAATCTGGGGTGCGAAGGGTGTTTGATACGGGTTCAAAACGCACACCCTACGCTAGCGGTTCAGTTACTCAATCGGTTTCTTTCTAATCTGCGTATCCAGCTTGGGTGATTGAATTCCAAGACGGAAAATTCCTTATATACTGCTTTAAGTCACATATGATATTCATAATCCTTGATTGTGCAGTTTGGCGTACGATTTGTGACATTTGAATTTTGCTTTCTTGGCATTTCTTGGTAAATAAAATCGGTGTATTTTATAGAGAATTCAATGGAAGGACAAAATCTAATATTTTAATACTGAATGGCCCCGCGATGCGTTCAAAGTTTCCAATTTCTCCTTATTTTAACTTTGATATATCAATACTGGCAGAAATCTTTAAAAAAAATTCGAAATAATATTTTAGTTATTTCATAATTTATGGAGCCAACTTCATGATGCCATTCATACCTTTCCTGAGCAATTTGAAAGAGGACGTACAACTTTCCCACGCATTGCATCGTATAATCTGGCTTCACTTAGGTCTAAGATATTTGAACACTGATGAAGACCGCTTTTTTTTAGAAGCTGGTACTACTGATGGTCTCTCACAAAGAGATATAAGAAGCAGGCTGCACCTAAACTTCCTATCCGCAATGCTGACGGTTCTTGGTCTTAATCTCCATAAGAAAGGGCGGAAGCATTTGCGGTGAACTTGGAGAAGAGCCATACTCCACTCAATGCCACTATGGGTTGATGCAGCCGGAGTGTGTCCACTGTGGAGGAGTTTTTGGTCTAGATCAAGGATCTAACATTGAGAGATTCCAGTAAAAGACGTATACTACGTTTATGCTATAAAATTCAAAATTTCCTCAATTTGCAAAATCAATCTGGTTCCTGTTTATGCTGCTTTTATGAATTCACAAAATGACCAGAGCATGTATGAAAAAACAAACGATCTGGCAACACCAGCGCAGCCCTAAGTTGACTACGCCTCTGCATTTCATGAATTGACGTCAAATTCAAAACCTTCTGAACCTTCTTAGTTATTACCTTCCTGACCCTGGACAGAACCGGACAGCCTCTGATTAGAAAAAGTTTCGGTTCAACGAATCACTTTCGTCAGTTATTTTAAGACTTAAAAGCTACAGCAAATTACACAGTTCAACAAATATTGGGTCCACGCTGGCCGAGGAATGAAATTAATACAGTTCGACGGAGTCTTTTAAGCTGAACACAAGACCATTTTTAGAATTTCTCTAGCAAATCAAGTTTTTCAGCAATCAATGGTCAAAGTTGTTAAAAGTGCCTAAAATAACACTTTTAAAAATGTATTTGAAACCCAAATTTAGATAAATAGGGAAAACTGTAATCTTTGGACGGCAATTAATTAAGTTCCTGGTTGTTGGTCCTGGAACCATATATAAATTTAAAGAGATGTACAATTTATAGTTCTCGAGAAACAACCTAAAATAGCTGGGTGTCGGTCGGGTCTTTTTAAAATCAGTGATGAATTATCGTAAAATTAATCAACTTGCTACAAAAGTCCTTAAGTCCAGCGCAAGATACTTCAAAGTTTCAGGGAAGAATCATAAACTAAACTGTTCAAACGACTTACAAAAAGGTCTTTGGGGGTAATATGGTCAATTTGGACAAGTCGTAGGTTCCATATACTATTTGTACAGGCATGTTTATTCATTTTAAAACAATGAGACATTGATTTTAGAAACACTCTACCGACACAAAGATGTGTTAGGTTGTTTGTCAAGAAAATATAAATTGTTCATCTTTTTTAAATTATTTACGGTTTCCTGCCTATCATCCAGGAATTCGGTTTATTGCCCTCGAAAGATAAAATTTATACATATAAATTTTCAACCGTTTTATTCCGTTTAAGATTGCTTTTTAATAAATTTTTGAAAAGTGTTATTTTAGACTTTTTCACAAGTTTGACCATTGATTTCTCAAAAGCTTGACGTGCTAGAGAACTTCTGGAAATTAGTGTGTATTCAGGTTGAAAACCTCTGTCGAACGGTTACAATTTCATTTGACGGCCAGCTATGACCCAATATTTGTCGAACTGTATCTGAATATGGGTTTGAACTGTGTTATTGACCGGGTACTTTGAAAATTTCGCGCAGAAACCTTCAACCCTTAACTGCGGTTATTGCTTTTGATTGGCAGTGAGAGATTTTGGTTGTATTGTTTTTCTCTCGCGTCTTGTTCGGCCCACTTCGCAACGACCATTTAGGCAAAAAAAGGTTCTTTTATACTATATGAGCCCGGGTGTGCTTCTCAGGCTACCAATCTCAATGCATGTTAGTGTGTATACGCCAAACTACATTCGCTCACTCATTCGCTCGCAACCTTTTCATAATAACATTTTTACATTTCGGTCTTTGAGGAAAACACATTTTGACTAAACTTAGCCCGTTATTGGGTCGCAGGCAGACCGACGAGTGCTGTGTGCCGATTAACAGCGAGCGCAAAAGCAGCACACATTCGGTTGAGGGAAGGCAGAGACCGTTTTCTTAATTTTTTTGGTCAGGGTCGTGAGCAGAGCGGACTGAAAATATAGGTTGAGAATTATTTTTGTGTTATGTTTCAAAATATTATTCAAACTCGGGTAATCAAAATAGCTAAACAAATCCGTACATTTTTGTACATAGAAGGTGAGGCTAAAGTTACATTTTTAAGGCTAGGCACATTTGAATGCCATTGTAGAGGTTTTATAAATGAAATGTATGGAAATGAGGTCCATTCCAGTAAAAATTAATTAAATTTTAGCTTTCTAAGCTGGACGTTTCCTTCTCATCAAAAAATGTCTAATTTTTTATCAACAAATGTCTCAACACTCGAACCAAGCTTCGAGCTAAAACCTAAGGATTGGTACCACATGCTTTGAACCCCCGAACCAAACTTTCTCCAGAATTTGAAACGTCTTTCGACTTTGAGCTCGTATCACATGCCATCTTAATTACCTTATTAGACCTGATTGATGCTATTTTTGGAAAATATCGATATTTTTACAACGAAATATCAAAATCGAAATAATACTTTTCCAATATCAAAAGAAATATCGAATTCATACCGTCCGATTAACCCTCCATCTTCAGTAGCTAACATTTATAAGTGATGCCATTTTTGTTAAGTGAATTTTGATTAGTGGCTTTTTTAGTGACTGCTCAGCTGTTCATTTCAACAGTTGTTTTATGCTTCACGTTTCTGTATATTCTGTATGTATGGCAACTCTGTGTTTTGCAAATTGCTGCTTTGAATTCTTAAATTCGTACTTTACATGAATAATTCGAACTGAGGTGGCTAACAAAAGGGGCAAACTGCACCAGTGGCCAACCGAACATGATCAACTGAGCAATTTGAGTGAATTGACTCGCCTTGAAAAAAGAACCTTTACCACTCGCGATTGTATCCAGACAAGTCTGACAATACAAATTTTTCTTTGTTTTTCAGAAAGACTTAAATGAAACAAATCAGATTGGTGTAGGTCGTTGAAGCTGTTGTCAAGAGCGATATCTCTCATCCTATGTGTAATGTCGGCTCGAAGGACCATGTAAAGATTAGGTTAACAGTGGCATAAGCCAAACAGTCAAGGCGGCTGATGATGACTCAAGTAGAGTATGACCTATTTCCTTATCAATAAAACTGGGAAGCTTTTCATTTCGAGCCATTCTTGGTTTATTTTAAAGAAACCTTTTTTATACATTTTCACATAAGGCGACAAGAGGTTTCCATGAATTTGGCTCATTTAAGTGATTACAATGAATCGCTCTATCATGTGTATTTTCCAAAACTTATACCCTGACCTGGGTTCAATCTGATGTGTTAAGCTGGTATATTGTTTTATGACAGGGTCAGATGCATGCTTACTTCAAGTGCACTGCACCACATGATATCATTCAATTTCATTCACATTGTTTTTCCCCCACACACCACACAAACGTCGCGTCGTACTTGATAATGGCGAGGGCGCCTTCCGCTGTGCTATGTCAGGGGCGACATACCCGGTGGGTGGGCTCTGAGGCTGAGTGCATGACAGCTATTTGGTATATCTGATTCTTTACATCTTTCTCTGTCTCTTAGAACAAAAAAATCTTCACCTGGTTCGAAAATGAAACCTCCACGAATGAACTCTTCAATGGCCGCTTACATTTGGTGGAGCATCATCCGGAACTGGGCAAGGCTTCGGTCAATTTGACAGCAATACGTGAATCAGATCAGGGCTGGTATCACTGCCAAATCATCTTTCCTAATCGCTCGCCTAGTATAAGAAATAATGGCACACGTTTTCATCTCGCGGTACAGGGAGGCTCTCTGATACGTATACCGCCCGTTAATCAAACCATTCAGGAGGGGCAGACGGCATTCTTTCATTGTGTCATGAAATATCCAGACAATTCTCAAGCTTCTTGGTACAAAGATGGTGTATTACTACAAGAGGTGCAGGATCTGGTAAGACGCTCGTTTATCGGTCCCGATGGTAGCTTAAGTATAGACCCCACCATGATGAGTGACTTTGGGGAATACGAGTGCAAGGTGCGGAACAATGAAGGCGAATTGCAAACGGCCAAAGCCTTTCTCAACATACAATGTGAGTGCCCAGTTCAGCTCTGTCCTCCAGCCATAACTCTTAAAGATTTCCATTTCCAGATAAGGCCAAAGTGATTTATGCACCGCCTGAAGTTTATCTGCCCTACGGCCAGCCCGCTGTACTTGACTGCCATTTCCGTGCCAATCCGCCACTCAAGAATCTGCGCTGGGAGAAGGATGGACTGCTGTTCGATTCGTACAACGTTCCCGGCGTGTTCTATAAGATGAACGGCAGCTTGTTCTTCGCCAAGGTGGATGAGAACCATGCGGGCAGCTACACCTGTACTCCCTACAATGACCTCGGCACGGACGGGCCCTCGCCCATCATTAGTGTAATTGTACTCCGACCGCCCATTTTCAGCATCACCCCGAAAGCCATCTACATACAGAAGCTGGGCGAGGCGGCCGAACTGCCGTGCGAAGCCATCGACCGGGACGGAAACAATCGACCGTCCATTGTCTGGAGTCGGGTGAGTTGTCTGCCTTATTTGAGGGAGTGAGTGCATTGTGTGTCATTGTGCGAGGGCAGGGCCATTAACATTGAGCCTAAAATGGATTGCATTTTTAAATATGCATTCGCTCCCGCAGAAAGATGGCCAACCCTTGCCGGTGGAGCGACACAGCCTCAGCGGCGGCAATCTGACCATTACGAACCTAATTGAAACGGACCGCGGCATGTACGAATGCTCGGCGACCAATGAAGCGGCAACCATAACGGCCGAGGCTGAATTAATGATTGAGAACATTGCACCACGCCCGCCCTACAATCTGACAGCGAACAGTACGGAGACCTGCATCACCATACGCTGGCAACCAGGTGAGATGGAATTTTTGTCTGGTTCCTCAAGCGGAAGGAGAACAAGATGTAATGGGGAGTTCGAGTGGGGAGGGCGAAGGCGCAGGGCTGATTTTTCCACTTCCTCACACTTCCATATACTTCCGCACTTTTAGGCTACCTTCGACCCAATCTCGAATACACGGTCTGGTATCGCCTTAGCGAAGCTCCCGAATGGCGTACTTTGCGTGTGTTGGATAAAAACATGATGGAGGCCACCGTACAGCATTTAGTTCCCGGCAAGGAGTACGAATTTATGGTTCTCAGTCAGGACAAATATGGCGATGGCATGTTTAGCAAACAGTTTCGATTTCAGACACAACGTCAGTATCAAGTATGAATTCAACTCTCCAAATGTTAAAAACCTTCTTTCAGCCTCTCCTCTGCGAGCAGAAGACTTTGACATGCCACATCATTTGCCCTCTAGTTCCGGCTCTGGTAATTTGGGTGCCCCTTGGAACTTGAGCGCTGAGAGCAATCAGCAGGGTTGGCTTCTGCACTGGGAACATCCCACCAAAGGTCTGGAAGGGCTGCGTCTTTACATTGTACGCTGGTGGAAGGAACCCGAACATTATCTCGTGGGGCAGGGGGAAACATTTGATAATTTCTATCAACTGCGGCATCTCAAAGAGGATGGCCCCTTCCAGGTCCAAGTCTTGGCTGTGGGCTCAGATGCCAGCCAGGAGGTGCCCAGCCACCTGCTGCTCATCGATGTGCCCTCACAGCGTAAAGTACGGGCTCTAATCATAGGCAGTTCGGTGGGTATACTCTTTCTTCTGTGCGCACTGTGCGCTTTTTTATACGTGAAACGGAGCTGTCTCAAGCATCTGATTGCCCGGGACAGCGGCAACGCAGTGGATGAGGATACCACAGCGGAGAGTGGCGAGGATTGCGACAGCATTGAGCAGGATAGCGTTAAGATACGTCAATCTTCCTGATTAATCGAGATAAGGTGGCGCTTCGAGGGTGAGCGGAGGGGTGGAGAGAGTTAGCCAGAGTTTCCAGTGTTTCATTACCCTATAATACTGACTTTTAATTTATTTCTAGTTTTTATTTGTATATCATAAATTTCTACTAATTGCATTAACAATTCGAACATAAAACTTAAAGCCACAAAAAGCTAAACTGGTTTTTATTTTAAAAAGCCCGCCTTAATGGCAGCACTGTTGCAGAGAATAAGAAAGCTTTATGCTCGCTTTAGAAAGAGACAAAGCTAGGGGCCACAAAAAAAGCTACTGGGGCAAAGCTTTTGAAAAAGCTTTATAGCTGTTACATTTCAAATTGAACTGGTTATGAGTAAAACATTAATATTCGGCACTGTTTAATGCTTGTTATTTGAATTAAAAGTATATAAATTTATATGAAACAATGATTTTTAAAAGATTTGAATTCACCCGTCATTGCGCAGTCAATTTCAACTAGTTAAACGTAGTTATTATTGGAGCCTTTGTAAAAAGCTTGAAAAGCTAATTCAAAATATAAGCTCTTACTGAAAGCCGTCTCGGAATTCTGGACTACGCCGAATAAGTCAAAGCTTACTTCGTATGTGCTAAAGTTTTAATAATCTTGCTTGCTCCATAGAATATTTTCGATACGATTGAAATACAGATGCAAATTACGTATTTGAGAACTTATTTTTTATTCTCAACTTTTTTTTTTATCACCCTAAAATAATCTTTTAAGACTTTCACCGTTTACTCCACGTGAAAACCAGTCTTATTGATACCGACAGCATTGGCCGTGATCAGCAGAAAAATTATCGCTGAGATCAGAAAAATTTATCTCAATATTCTTCTGAACGTGTACACATCCGCGACGTTCTTTTACTTTTAAACGTGTTTCTCCGTATAGTTCTCTTTGTTTATGCCTCTCTTGTTATTAACATAATAACTACAACACTTCGAATTTTTTAATTTATTACTCTTTCAGTTTGTGTTGTATGATTTTATATTAAAATTTTGTATTTTTAAATACTCATTTGAAAAAACTTCTTTGTCTACTACAATTTTTTCTAAATAAAAATCGTCACCAGATCGGAATCTAGTGAATTCTAGATTTGTAAAATTCTAGCTCCTAATCAAAGTCGTTGGTACTTAAAAATAATAAAAGTAGGTGAGTATTAACAATTCTGTTATCCCCAAAACTTCGAGGAAAATTTGAACAACAAAATCCTTCTGGCTTCCTTCTGGCGATCACTCACGTAAAAGTGTATTTCTGTATATTCCGATAAGTTGGTAACTTCAATTCGGAAAATTCACTAGGTATGCCAATGATGAGCCAATGACGAAGACATCGACATCATCATAAGGCTATCAATTTCCGAACTGGAAAAGTCAATTGACATGGCTGGACACATCAGCTTTATATTATTTATTTTCAAACGCTTTTTATATAAATAAGCACAACTTTCTTTTTTAAAATCAAAATACGAAGTGAACAAAATGTATAACAGCACGCTAAAAACTGTTAATAATCTCATGCCCTGCCTACTTTTATTATGTTATACAAGTAACTCTATTTGTAATCTTTAAGGCTCTCAGCAGGAGCTAGGAATTGATTTTAGACACATAGTTAAATGGTGAAATTTTCTTAGAATTCGTCGTAGATTCCGATTTTGGTGGACGATTTATGCGAAAAAAAAATTGACCTGCCCTAATATATATACCTAATGGGGTCGGAGATGCTTCCTTCTGCCTGTTACATACATTTGCACAACTTCAGTATACCCTTTTTACTCTATGAGTAATGGGTATAAATTGCCGAACTGCTGTAATAATAATTTTTTTAGTTTGTTTCAAATTATTGATCGCAAATTAAAAACTCTTTTTAAATTTAGTTCCCAAAATCAAACTAGATGAGCATATCGGTATCGAAAAGAATCCTATCGATATACAATTGCAGCTGGTGGTAGCAATATCACTAAAAAGGAGCAAAGTATTTCCTCGATACATGCTCCTCAAATTAGCTATTATGATACCGTATCTGTGGAGTTGAGCAGAAAGAACATTGAAAATTTATAATTGATCAGGGAGCAAGTTGTTCTGCTGAACACAACCATTGAGAGCTTTCACCAGCACACATCACACCCAGAGAAATAATCCGATCCGAAATAAACCGAAAACGTGTCTTTTCGTTTTTAATAGTAGGGTAATACCGTTTTTTCTTGAACTGAGAACGACGGTCTAAATAATAGAACGCTTTTTTTGTGACCGATTTTCTAATTTTAAGAACGCTCCGTTCTTTCTTTAAGAACGGATGGACTGTTCTCGTAAGTCCAGAAAAAAAAATTTTAAAACAACACAGCGGCCATATTGGGTCAATTTTATTGAATCATTAAATTTTTACTTTCTGTTTCACACTTTACCTTGTCTGGGATGTAAAACTCGACCACGGTCAACCCGCTTCTACTCCTTTACAATTTAGAGAGTTTTGAATTAAGCTAACGGACAGGAATGCCCCCCTCTACCACGGTCTCTTGCTATTCTTCTTGAATAAAGAATCGCTCCTAATCTGTTGCCTTTTCTAATTTTTATTTGAGATGTTTTGAAATTGTCTATATTTTTTTTTTCCATTTCATTTCCTTTATCTCTTATAAACGGAGAATAAGAACCAAACCATGACCAAATGTTCATGATTTTAGAACGACATTTTGTTTTCTGTTTAGTATAACTGACTAATATTTTTATTTAGATACTTAAACTATATCCTTAGCCATGTTTTTGGTAATAATATAACATAGTTGATCCCAAACTTTAAATATATTTTGTTGTTAGCGATCATCATCTTGTCGGACTCGTCGGTACATTTTCAAGACCCAAACTGAGAACGAGTTTTCTTAATTTGTTCATCGGTTTAGAACGATGGGAATACTTTTAAGAACGTGGTCTTGTTTTAAGAACAGAAAAATCAAGAACGGATTGGGTATAAAAGTAAGCAAATGGGGCTGCCTTTCAGAACGCCATTTTTTTCTGAGTGCATGGATAACCTGCAATTAATATATTAGAGTAAGGAGTCAGGAGTACCACTAGTTGTATTCATCTCAGCTCTGCTTTAGTTTTTGGACGAAATAACATTAACAAGCTAAAACTACAGCACCGAAGCAACAACCTATCAGCTGATTTGAACTATTAATTATGTCTTTTCCAAAACTGAATTTAATAACATGAATCCTCCTCTGCTGTATGTTCTTATTGTGAATTTACTCCTACGACATAGAGTTGGACTGGTGGTGGTGGCTGTGTAGAAGGTGGGAAGCGATAAAGTCAACAACAGAACAGAATGCGCGAATGTCGCCTCGTAGGTTCAGCTATTTTTATTGGTTTTTTGGTTGGCAGCCGCCGCCTGCTTAGGACTGCTTCGAGGACTTGGAGGTTTGCGTGTTTTTGTAATATTTCTCAAAAGATAAGAATGCGACCAGACCAGGCTCAGGCTTGGACTGGGTGGAAGCTGCTCTCTTGCTCTTTGGCTTTCGCATTTGGGCAGCGCGACGACGACGACGACAACGGCTGCGACGACCGACGACATTCATAAAGAAATATAATCGTACAACACTCGTGTTATGCGCTCTGTTTTTTGGTTACCCTTCGTTTTGAAGGCAGTTTTGACATTAACAAAACATAAAATTGAAAAAAAGGGGCAAACATTTTTCAAAATCATGGCTGGGAGTTGAGCTAAATATCGTTGAAAATTAAATTTAGCGGTCATTAAAGTCAGAGGTAGGTATGAGTGTGCTTTCAATTAAAGGTAAACTCAAATGCTACCGGAACTTCTAAACACGAGGTGGACACTTTTCAAAATTTAATAGTCAAATTCTAAACAAGCCACATTAAGATGATACACATCCTTTTCGGATTTTTTAAAATATTAATGAAAGGTAATATTGAAAGGCGAACTTTAATTCGAATGTCATTTTTTGCATTAAATTGGCTTAAGCTTCATTCCATCTGCTGTTATCAAAAAGGTAAGAAAACTTCGGCACAACTGAACTCAGCTTATCCTCCTACTTTTTTGTTTCCTTTGCTGCTACATTAGTGACAGTTTTACGAGGCAACCGGCCAGTTGCGGTACTGATGCATGCAGGCAGCAATTGCACGAGGTTGCAATACCAAAGACTTAGTCAACGAACTGAAGGTCTAGCTGGCGATATTTACCGATTTTCTGATATGCATTAAAAAGAGCCAGCTAGAAATTCCAGGAATTTTTTGTGGCTCAGACCCAGATTCGAAGCTAATAGGAATCAGCAAGGAGAAGAAGATGGCGAATCCAGCGACAAGCATTGGCAGGTAAGATCCCTCATCTAACGCATCCTTCGCCCCCCTTCCACGCTCTGTCACTCTCATTCATCCTCTCACTCCCTCTCTCTCTCTTTTTTTTTTTGTCTGTCTGCCTCTCTAAAGGCGCCCCGCGTCACACGCATGCGACAGCGCTAGTTCACACCAACAACATGGCAAAGGGAAGTAAAACGCAGGTCCAAGCACTAACAACAACAAAACATTCCAAAAAAAAGAGCCCACCACAATAACAACAACTAAGAACAGTGGGCAAAATATGCTTAGATGCTGACAAATTGAAGTTGAGTATGAGTTACGCGGGGCAGCACTTTACCCTGTTCATGTGACACAACATTTCAGTGGTGGGCAGCAAAATCAAACACAAGGACAGCATTCATTGCGCAGCAGACTTCTGTGACCGTATTTTGTTGTTGGCAGTCGAGTATTTTATTGCGCATTGCTTTTAATTAGAGTAACAGGATGGGCTGAGCGTTGCCCATCTCTGATTTAAACCTTCAAAACGCTGCACTCATACAGAGGAACATAGGCAGAGCTCGGTACTTACAAGTAACCGAAGCTGTAAATCGTAATTACCATTACAATTACTATTATTTCGTAATTAAAAATATTGCAACAACTAAAACTATTTTATAAGCTATTTGGAAATTTAAATAATTGTAGAAATTTCAGACAGAATTGACATAAAGAAACAATTTTAACTTAAAAAAATATGTAAAGAAAATAGATGGAAATTGTACATACATAGTACATTTACAATAAGTTTTAACTAACCAAAATTACTACAATTATTTCAATTAGCAAGTAATTAAATTATTTGCTATAATTATTCAAGTAATTGTAATACTTGTGGGCCGTTTTGTGAGGGAGGACCTCTCCATGCAGGAAGACGCCAGGGCTACTGTCTCTTCTGAGCGTGTGGGTGACAGATACGCACTTTTCGGGGTTGATGGAGATGTTCCAACGACAGGCCCAGTTCTCAAACCTTTTGAGATACTCTTGCAACGCGTCTGTTGCCGAGAATACGCTTCTGTCACGCGCCATGATCGTCGGCGAAGGTGGCGATCAGAAGGTCCTGCGGCTCCTCAGTTGCAATGTCCAAAGCAGTAGGCATGTCTGCTGTGAACAGGCTGTAGAGTCCCAGAAGGCTACCTTGAGGTACTCCTGCTCGAATCCTCTTCTTCTGGGATGCAAGGCCATACTGGACAACTTTAAATGTCTTGTCAAATAGGAAAGATCTGACCATCAAGAAGAGCTGAGGATTGAGCGTTCCCTTTAGCTTGGCTAGTAAGCCATCATGCCAGAAGCGGTCAAATGCCTGTTGGACATCCAAGTACACTGCCACAACGTACTCCTTGGCGTGGAATCCTTCCAGGACGAAGTTGACAAATCTGTGTAGCTGTTCTGGTGTGCCATGTCCCATCCGAAAGCCAAACTGGAATTTTGGGATCTTCCGTTTGATTGCTGGAGTTTCCAGGATTCTCCGCAGTAGACATCTCTCTAGCAGTTTGCCAAATGCTGGAAGGAGGCTTATGGGTCTGTATGAGTCCAGTTCATCTGGAGGCTTCCCGGGTTTGTGAAGCATTATAATATTGGCATTTTTCCATGCAATGGGAAAGTAGCTGAGGCGTAGAGCTGCATTGAAGATGAGCAATAAAAACAATACCGCTTTGCGAGGGAGTAGCTTTATTGTTCTATTGTCCACTTCGTCTTCTCCGGGAGCCTTGTTGCTTTTTAGCGAGCCTATTTCAAGTTTGACCTCCTTAAAAGGGTTTGGACAGTGTTTGTAGAGGACAGTGTGTCCTGAACCAATTGCAGCCTATTGGTCGAAGCAGTGCTAAAAGGCTGGAACCTTTCCTCGAGGTTGCAGGCAAAGGCTTCAGCTCGGTCCTGTGGGTGTTTAGGCCATGTTCCATCAGGATCTCCTGACCGGAAATTTCGGCTGTAACTGCCTCTTGTACCTCTTAGTAAGCCTCCAGAGAGCGAACTTGGAGTCCTCATTAGGGGTGGCATCCTCAAGGAGCTTGTCTGTCGCCTTTTTCTTGATTCTGGCCAGGACTTTCCTTACCTGATTCGCAGTCCTCCTGTATATTCTGTCGATCGCTGGGTTATGGGTTCTCGTGTACTCCCTCCTCAGGCGTTTTTTCAGTGCTATTAGTCCCTCT
Organism: Lordiphosa collinella; assembly: GCA_018904265.1. NCBI lineage: Eukaryota > Metazoa > Arthropoda > Insecta > Diptera > Drosophilidae > Lordiphosa > Lordiphosa collinella. Next base: position 414,859 of record JAEIFV010000116.1, read on the forward strand.
GCCGCCGGGGTCAGTACGAAACTTCTTCGAGTTGTGTGTGTGGGAAGTGGGTTTGCTGGAGCAACGTAGCTCATGAATGAGTCAATGGCGTCATCAACGTCTTCAGTGGACAGGATGTTTTCGTTGCAGTGATAGTCCGGCCACGACAGCGCTTCTCCTGAAAAGAATTGCCCCTTTTGATATTTTTTTTGGCAGCTCCTTTGTTTAGGTGTTCGAAGCTTTGGTTAGGGTCAATATTGGAAAATTTTCCCATATTTGTGACTTTTCTGTTAAAGTAAGTTAAAGTCGGACCTGCCCGACTTCGATATACCCGTTACACAGGGAAAATAACGTTTAGGAGCCTTCCCTTATGTTAATTAACAGACATTAACATTAATGTGATCATTTCAATGTTATGTTAGCAAACAACGCTTGCGGCGCAGAAAAGTATGCAACGTCTTTTATAACCTTAATAACTCTGCCATTTGTTATCCGATCTTTGGATTGTAGATATTGGGCACATACACTACACTGCAAAGTATGATCTACAAAATGGTTGGAGTTAATCAACATTTTGTTTTGGAGGGCTGGAGGTGGCGTGGCAAAAACTTGAAATAAACTTGATGTGCGTACAGACAATAGGAGTCTACATACAAAATTTGATCTAGTCTTCTAGTATCCGAGATCCAGGTGTTCATACAGACGGACGGACGGACAAGGCGATATCGACTCGGCTGTTGTTACTGATCAAGACTCTACCATTAGAGAGCTGTTTCTGCTCCATTTTAAGGTTTTTTACTGATTATATTTTCGGACTGAATATTTTTGTAATTTCGGGACATAAATTTTTATATTTTCTGGAAATCAGGAATTTAATCAAAAATTCATTTCCTTCATCTTGGGCTATTTTTTACAGATCTGTTCGTCTGTGCCTGCGGTAAAGTAAACGACAACTAACCATAAGAAAAATGACCAGCGATAATTTTAATTTGAAACCAGTTTCTATGCTAAACAACAAATTCTACCCAAAGAGAGCTCTTCAGGCTCAAGCCCAGTCCAAAAACCAAACAAAAAGTGCCACAAGAGACAGAGAGAGAGATGGAGAAAAGCAAAAGAATTTCTTGTTCCCGGAGTGGGTAATTTTTATTGTTGTTGCCGGTGGCTATTGAATCTGGTCTTGGACTAAGGGGGCCGCATTATGGCCTAAGTCGGAGGAGAGGCTCTGAGGCGAGAGAGCAAGAGCGAGCGAGAGAGAGGGCTGGCAACATTTTCGAACAAGAAAATGAAAAACGAAACTGCAACAAGTGAAAAATGTGTGGCACAGGTAGAGTAGACTCTCACATTTATGACATGCGGGAGAGGCGGCTGAATTGGCTCTGCTCTCTCGCTCTCTTCTTCTCTCGATCTCTAAACCTGTCAGGCGGCTTTTTCATTAAGCCAGGGACAGGCTCCCGCTATGTTCATAATTTTTGTGGCAAGTTCTTCTCAGTTACCTGGCGACCACTGAGCGCGACTGAGTTCGAGTGCGATCAAAGTAGAAGTGCGTGTTCCACATAAAAAAAAAAACAACAAAAAGTGAAGGTGCCTTGAAGGCTCTTCCAGTGTCTATTCCCCGAAAAAAAATCAATTTAAAAATCATTTAATAGAATTGGGAAAATTTGATAGCCCCCAAAAGCAGCTGGCTAATTGAATGCAAAGAGCTGTGCGTGTTTCTCTGTGTGTGTGTGTTAGTGTGTGCATCTGTATCTGTGTATGGCCGTTGCAAATTTTCATAAGTGAAAAATTCCAACAACGTTGCCAGCCAACTGCAAGCCAAAAGAGCTTACATACAAAAAAAAAATGAAGCAAAACACGTTTTCTTGAAACGAAAAAGAAAAAATATGCTGCTGCTGCTGCGTCTGCGCGCGTGTGTGTGTTCCGTCGTTTAAGTGTCGATGTGTGTGTGTGTGAGTGCCCACCAACACTAAAATGCATGTTAAAATGTAAAGAAAAGAAATATGGTAGGTACCTCATATATTGGTTTAAAAAGAAAACACTCAAATTTTTCACCGGAATTTATGAAAAGATAAGAAAATTCTTTAAGTTGAATCAAATATGTATCGATTTTAATCGATTCTACTATTTTGAGGGATTACAAGATTACAAAAAATTTCATTTGACTTTGTTTTTTTCGGGATAATTCGCAACTGGATGCAGTTACTGTTGAGTTGGAATCGTTGGAAGGTCTAATACATTATTCTCTCTGATTCTCTCTAGCGAATATAAGCGTGTATGTACATCAGTATTGGATTAGAAGTCGATCGCCCTCCCTTCAAACAAACTAACGAAGGAAATTTTTGATAGATCCAAGATATAATTCTCCAGAGATGCAAACCGAACGGGAATTAGGACAGGTTCGGTTCAGTGGTTCATGCGGTTCTTAAAACAACGGTTTGGTCTGTTACATGATTTTTGTATGAAACCAAACCGCGGTTTCGGTTCGATTCAGTGGTCACGTTTAGTATTTAAAAATTTTTGATTTTAGCTATTAACTATTCAAAAAAGTAAAGTCGTGGAAAACATTTGTATGACTTTCATAGAGCGATAGCCATAACTACTCAGTTTAAGGATTATCATATATGGGTGTGTCCCTGAAATCTCTAGAGATTTTCGTCTAAAAGGTTTCATTTCGAAGTAAAATTGCTTGCGTTCATATGTGAAGTGTCTTCAAAATGCAAGGCTACTACAATAGATTAGAAGACAACCATTGAGAGATTTCAAACCGACTGCTCAAGGCTAAGTAGATTAATGCGTACGGTTTTCCTTTCCCAAAATCTTTTCTAGAAGCCGACATTATTCTTGTCACTTCACATATAAAGTCCTTCAAGTAAAGTTAAATTCCTTCGCTTATATGAAAGTCTCTAGAGATTTCTCGGACACCTCCCATAGGTTAGATTAAAACACGGGCACCCGACTATAGCCTAACAGATTGCTGTCATTTAAGACAATGCAAGACCGATTCAAGTATAGTATAGTTCAAGTTTAGTTGAGTATTGTTGAATTATTCAATTCCGAGATGAATCGGTTTATTTTACGGTCTAAGGTTTAGCTTAGTATTTTTAAGCAGATGCTGGTTCGGTTCGGGGTCCGGATAGGGAGCAATTCGGTGTGGTTTGTTATTCTCGCTTAATGGCTAAGAACAGTGTACGTGGTATCAGAGGCAGTGCTGTGCAAGGGGTCGTGGGATCGATTCCGCCTCGAAACATCTAATAAAAAGTTTTTTCTTTAAAAAACTTATGCACCCGGTCGTCTTTGCTAGCGTTTGGCGCCAGCTTTGAAGAAACTATCCATGGAAAAGCTTCTCAAACTGTAGGTACCTTTCTCGCGAAAATTAGAAGCACAAAAGCCAAGAGATGAAAGGAGCTTGGCTTTGGCCCTTTGGGGCTGTGTCAAGACATTTTACATTTTACAGTCTACATATGAGAAATACTACCAATGTAATGTTAAGCTCTTGTTTTGAAAATCATTTAATATGCTTTGTAGTTGAGGATCTTAAAGAGCAGAGGCTATTATGGGTGAAGTTCCCATAAGTTGTTCTAAACGATTTTCTAGATGTTTTGTTGAGCTTTTCTGTCGATTTTAAGAGTCAGTCGCCCAAAACAGATCAGATAACAGAAATCGCTATATCGTAGGTGAAATTTTTTAATTTTTATAATTTTTGTTGAACTGTTTTTTCTTAAGAACCGTTTAAGCGATATCGATTTCGTATGTGGCACTATTCTGTATTTGTCCAATATCTAAAATGTCTGATAATACTCAGCCGTTATAAAGGTTCGGGGCAGCATGCAATAATGTTAATGCTCTGCTTATTAACATAAGGGAAAGCATTTAAGCACTTTTTCCAATGTGTATCGGGTTTATCGAAGTCAGGCAGGGCTGACTTTAACTTACGTTCTCGATTTTACATAAAGAAAACAAAATAAGTAAACACTACATGAAATTTTAGATTTTTTTACGCGTTTCACAGGGATTTTCAACAAACTACGTTTATAAAGCTTTTCTCATTTCTACATGCTGCATGTAGCTTTTCTACATGCCACGTTTAGGGCCCAAACAAACAAAAAATTCAACTATTTACACAAGGGAGTGTGGGGAGGATGGTAGTGTGGAAGAGGGGGTAAGAAAAGGAGGAGGGGCCAAGAGAGGGCAAAGTTTTCCATATTACCTTGTCTGGGACCTGAGCACAACTAATTTACCTTGTCTCGGGAAATTGAACACAAATGCCGGCATCTTAGCCCTTACGACTATCAAGCACACGCGCAGCATTGTCGCAGATCACAGCAATGAGCGAATAGGAATAACTACTCGTTTCGTGTAGATTTGTTAATTGAAGCATTCAGCAAATAAATCTTTATCGTTTATTTAGAAAACCTACTTGTCACGGTTTTCTAAATAAACAGTTTTCTAAATAAAATACATATATAGCGTTTCTGTAATGATTTGGAGATAAAATTTTCGTTGAGCATTTGCACACGGGCGTGTAGCCTTTCAATATTTAAACGATAATGTTAAAAAACCTAAATTTTCATGTTTAACTTTCTACATGCCTCGTTTACTTTTTTATCTCTACATGTATGATTGTAGTTTTTCTACATGCCACGTGTAACTCTCAGTCATCTGAATTTTCCATGTGACATTTAGCTGGGCGAACTACGTTTCGTTTAGTATTTCCGTTTCTATACGCGGATTGTAGCTTATGTTTTTATACTCTGTACCAGAGGTATATTAAGTTTGTGCAAAAGTATGTAACACCCAGAACGAAGCATCTTCGACCCCATAAAGTATATGTATTCTTGATCAGCATCATCAGCCGAGTCGATTTGGCCCTGTCCGTCTGTCCGTCCGTCGGCCCGTCTGTCCATATGAACGCGTCGATCTCGGAAATTAAAAAGGTACACCCATACATTTTTGCATTTAGGTAGGTTTATACCATACGCATTTCGAGTTTATTTCAGATTTGGAAAATCCTCTCCCTTCCCCTTTAAGCGCAGAAAACTGTCAGAACCACAATTTTTTAGTTAGACCCTCAAGAAAGGTCCAATATATAATTCTTGATCAGCATCAAAAGCCGAGTCGATCTAGCCATGTCCGTCTGTCGTCTGTCTGTCTGTCTGTCTGTCCGTATGAATAAACAGATCTCAGAGATGGTAAGTGAAAGAGGTGTGACACGTATGGGACATATGCTTCTTATACTTGCAGACAGATCAAGTTTATTTTCAATTTTTGTCACGACCATCTCGCCCCCGCAAATTGAAAAAAAAAACGTCATATCTCCCCCAGTTTTATTGATAGAAGGTTCGCTCCTTTATACGGACGTACGGACATGGCTATATTGTCTCGGCTGTTAATGCTGATCAAGAATATATTTACTTGATAGGGTCGGAAAAGTTTCCTTCTACCTATTACATACTTTTGCACAACTTCATGATCCCCTTTTCCGATTTTTAATGGGAACAGGGTATAAAAAGTTCAACTACCTTAAATCACCTATCAAGATTTCATTGCAAGGTAGTGCATAAACTTGCTCCAATTCGCATGCGAAAAACCTTGTGAGTCCGTGACGTCATTTAAGGTTGCTAATTTGCATTTTTTTACATATAATTTGATATAATTTAATTAAGTGGCCGGGTGGCACAGCGGTTAATGTGCGCGACCGCTGTGCAAGAAGTCGTGGGCTCGATTCCGCCTCGGAACATCTAATGAAAAAATGATTTCTTTTAATAAACTTTACGCCCGGTCACCCCTCTCTGCTGTTGGCTAAAGCTTTGTAGTAATTAGCCATGCAAAAGCTTCTCAAGCAGCCGTTCGGATTCGGCGTTAAAATGATGGTCCCTTTCCTTGTCTTGTGCGAAAATTAGAAGCGCACAAGCCAAGAGATTGAGAGGAGCTCGGCTTTGGCCCTATGAGGCTGTGTCATCTTGACAAGCTAATTTTACTTTACATCGCTAGTGCTAAAAATTCTTTGTCATTTTCCATTTTAACCAAAGAAATTGTTGCCGAAATTCCCATTTTTACCATTATTGACATTTTTTGTAGACATTCAACATTGGTTTTTAAACTACAAAAGAATCGTCGAATCGTATCGTGATATCAAACTATTTCTTAGCTTAAAAATTAAGTAATGGATTGCTGGCAAAGTCATCGCATTCTTCGGAAGCATTTGAAGGTTGGAAATTGTTCGGGACCACTCCCGATCCTACGATCTTTTTACTCGTAGAGTAAAAAGGGTATACTAGAATCGTGCAAATGAAAGTAACACTCAGAAGGATCAGCCTACAATGTCATCAGCCTACAATGGTCGGCCTTTAATCTAAACGTCTCCGGAATGACATTATGTAAACTATCGCTGACACTGAAGTTCATTATTTGCATATTTCGCATGAGCAGTGGTACTTTTCAGTGGTAGAAAAACAAAACGTCGATCAGCTGATTAACGACAGATAGCTTATACATTCGAACGATACAAAGATGTATAACCCAGGGGCCTCTATAAATCGAACTGAGTTTCTTGCAAACCCTCCGGATCCGCCGAAGTTTATAAGCTATTGGTGTTAGATTAATTTATTTCAAGGTTTTAAATGATTTTTAAAAATAATTTCACTTTCGCCTTGGACAATAACTGAATATCATTTCCTAAAGAGATCTTAAGATAATGCCTCTTATGTGACTATTTGCACAATCACTTTCACATTTACACAATCTTATAAACCTTGGTACCTTTTGTATTGGGTATAATAAACCAAATTTACAAAGACAGTTGATTAAGCAGACAAACCAATGACATTTATAGAAGGATAAGGCTAGATTGGTTCACTGTACTTACAAATATATTTTATTTATTGTTGTGAATGTAAACTTTTGTTATTACTAAACCTAACTTTAGGACCGATTATCATTATCATTTGAATGGGAATAAAAAAGGCAATCTTATTTTCTCACTAAATTCCATTTAAGCTAAGACCATTCCCAGTAAACGACTTAGAACTCTAAAAATATATATAAATTTATGTCATTTGCATTTCAGTCAATACAAAAGACAAGAAGAATGTAACAACGAACGCCCACACCGACCATAAACAATTTTAATAAATACGTTCATAAAATGTTAAAGCAGATCAGATGGACGGATGGATGGAGCCAGCGAAACGCGGCGACTAACGCAAATAAGATTAATTGTGGAATTATTATAAAGCCAACGGTAACGTAGGCAGCTCCGTGCTTGTTGCTGTTGTTTGTGGTGGTTAGAGGTTGGCCTCTGTTCGAGTTGTTGTTGTTGTTGTCGGAGGCTGAGCTGAGCCCCGCATTGTGGCTTGCCACGTAATGCCTCGACAACGACAGATATAAGAAAATATTCCTTTTCGTGTATGTGTGTCTGTGTGCAAATGAATATGGAAATATGAAAAACACGTTTTCTTTCTCGATTATGAGCTATAAAGTGAAAAGCTCAAATTATAATAAGGATCAGGCCGTTCGATGCTGCTCCTCACGACATTTGAGAGCTTTGCCCTTTTTTTCTGGTGGACTTCGAAATTTGCATTGCAAATTCCACATATATTCTATAGTAAATTCTTACACAAATGTGGCTGATGATATTTATGAGCTCTTAAAAATAGCCCGCATCGACGACCATCGAAACCAGATACGCCTTAAGTAAGCAGCAGAGTGACTGTTCAGCGTATGGGAAAGTGTAAAAGAGATAGATAACAATTGGAAACAATATGCATACATCAATCAAGCAAATGGGTTTTTGTCTTCTCCTAGGTTTCTCGCTCTCTTTTTGGTATAATATTTGAAATTTTAGTTTGAGGTTTTGGTCAGATTTTTGGTTATGCCTAAACAGCGTTAATTGTGTTTAAAACTTACCAGCGATTACCTTTTGGTGTGATTTCTGCAAAAGAAAGTGAGATACACTTTACACTGGGAATAAAATGATTGATTTTACATGAGAAAGAAAAAAATTAGAAAGAAAAAATTAAAAATTAATATAATAAAACTGGAGAGGTTACCTCCTGGCGGGACTGTTGCCACGCACCAACTGTCTTAGTATGAATCGACCTTAGGCTCCAAGACTTTAGTTGACACAAATCAAATAAGAAGAAAACTTTAAGAATACTTATGGTAAAATGGTTATGGTTAATGCGCTTTTCACTGAAGTACAAAATATCTTGGATTGAATTTAAGGTATATCTACGAAAGTGTCCATTTAATTTGATCGAAGGTAGACTTAAACTTAAGAAACGGATCACCCTTTTTTCACCATATCTCAATGCATAAAGCCCTTCTTTGAGAATATCACCGCGACTTACCCTTTAATCAACTCGTAATGTAATATTTTCGGACTTTTGAAGTTGCGGCAAATCCAAAATTATGCATAAAATCTATGTTCCTTAAGGATCGAAGTTAATTCTTGATGTAACATAAAGTTGGGTCCGATGGACTTTAGAGGTATTAAGGGCTTTTCCGAAAAAATTTTTAAAAATTTTTTTTTAATTTTTTGGGGGTGGTGGGGGGGGGGGGGGAGGAGGGGGGGGGTGGTTGTTTTTTTTTTTTTTTTTTTGTTTTTTTTTTTTGGTTGTGGAAATGGTTTTTTTTGGGGGGGGGGGGTCCCCTGGTTTTTGTTTGAACCAACTCTATTTGGTCTAGCCAATCCTGAAAATTTCGAAGATTTTATCAGATAATGCAATTTCATATAAAAAGGCGTCCTTAAATGTCAAAGTTCATCAAAAATGTCTTTTTCTCGAACTATTGCTCCAACATTTGAAAAATAATCTATGTATATACATACATCTATATATACACACACAAAAAAAAATCAATCCGAAACAGGATTGAAAGCAGGGTAGTCCCGGATATTCTTAAGCCGATCCGAAAAAAGATTGATTTGATCCCACTATTTTCAATCCCGAAAAGATCAAATTTACCCCGCGGTAATCCCATAATGATTAAATTAATCAAAAAATTCGAGCTCAATTTAATCCCAAAGCAGGATCACTTTAAGCTTGTTCGAGATTAATTTGCTCCCAGAAAGATTCCTCTCCACCTTCCCCTTCTTCCTGCATTTTCCATAGGACACCCACCGACACCAGTTTTGGTATATTTAAAGCTTCTGAAAAAAACATAGATATATAAAAATTATTGTAGTCTTGTCTGGGACTCGAACTCACAACCTTGCAGCTTTGCACTGAACACTGAACCTATCTTCACGAATTTTTCACAGTATGTTCATGTCGATAAGGAAAGTGTCATAGGCTATGTCTCGTCTGTAAAATGGTCTACCAACCGCGAAATTTGCAAAATTATTCCGTTCATCTGATTGCAATGAAACTTTGGAGAATAGCTTGAACTTTTGTCTGGGAAGGATTCAAAGTTTAAGAAATTGGCGGAAAATGGTGATATGGTGAAATAAAGAACATAAAATATTTTTTGAAATTTTTCAAAAGTTGGCAAAAAATACTTTTCCGCGACTCGGCGAAATAATGGACGATCCTTGAACAGAAATGCTATTTTTGGACACTTTTCGGACAACCTCTCCTTTGAAAGGTCGGAGAAAATAGCTTTCCGGACAGATTTAAGCTAAATTCGGTACGTTATCCTTAAGTATAGGTTTTAGGAGTTGAGATTCGGCGGAATTACGGGTCGTTATATTTAAAGACTGGCTTTATGGCTTGAGATTTAAAAGAACTTCGGCCGATTCAAGAATATTATTGGCGTTCTTTGCATTTTTGGTATTGCCCTACCTTCGAAATATCGCGATTTCAATAACTATCTTATAAAATTGAACTGAACCATTGATCCGAACCGAAACCGCGGTTCACTTGTCTTCAAAAACAATGTAGTAAACCGAACCGGTGGTTCAAAAACTGTGTGATCCACTGAACCGAACCAGTCCTTATTTCCGATAGGTTTGCATCCCAGGTATTTTTTTGACATGAATATAAATCTACATTTACACGACGCAGTTTCCTTCAAGAAGTTTTTGTTTGTAGTGAAGAGGTGTCGGAGGGCAGTAGATGCAGGCAAAGTTTCTTGGCCAGCTCGGAGATGAAGTTTTTCGGTAGTTTCCTATTGCCTCGATCTGATAGGTTCGATGCAGGGCTGAGTTTTAAGTTGATCGATAACACAAGTTGACCGATGAAGTGCGGTAATTTTTGAATTGTCTCACAGCAGCTCATTTAATTTAAAACCATTGGCAGCTGCGACTTAAGTAGCCCGATTCGAGCAAAATAAGCAACTGTTTTGAGCGAGCGCTCACTAAGCAATTGTTTGCAAATGAGAATGTTGGATGTCAAGTTGGTTCAGATGAGTATTTTTTGAAAATCTCCAAAAAGGAACATTTCAACTCAAAAAATGATTTTGAGTTTTTAAAAATTTGTTCTGGAAGTGAGAACATTGTTCTACAAGTGAGAATGATCGAGTCATGGCCTGTCTTTGGTAACGATTGTGCTCTTATTTAGTCCAATGATCTTGTTTTTTCCCTTCTGTGTAAATACCAAGTTCTTCAATGAGAGAAACATACCAGTTTTAAAGTAACCAGCATTGATTTCCGACCTCAATCCAATTAAGGATCTCTGGGGTATCCTTATCGCTAAAATCTTCAACATATACAGGCAGTTCAAGACAGCAAAAGAGCTGAAATGGGAAACAGATCAATAATGGGCAAATATTAGCCCGTCTCACCTTAAATCATTTGGCTTAAAAATAAAAAAATGGTTTCACAATCAATTTAGAATCATATTAAAAATCTAATATGTGTTTGCAAATTTTATCCAAGGATATTGCTATTGCTTTTTAAACTCTGTACCGCAGCATCAAATTTCATACTGATATTATTGTCGGGCTTTTCCGACTTTTAACATGTTATTTATTCGATTTTCAAACTCGATCTAAGACTGTAGCGAATTGTACTGAGCAAGAAGAGAGGGATTATTGTGATTATTCTCTGCTTTAAGTAAATTTGAGTCAAGGTCAAAAGCAAAACCTTGGGCTTACATTTATTAGAAACCGCTCCGATCCATCATTTATCGCATCTCTTTTTAAGTTAGGTACTTACATCAGCTAGATTTTCCGACAGCATCTCGACTTATTACGAGAGGGGCGCGCGTTTACTTCAGTTTGACTATTTCCAGCCAAATTTTTGATCAACTTTTTAACGTTTACACTGATTTATTTCTTAACTTAAAACACTTGTTCTACCGCATTTTCAACTATTAAAAACCCTTCCAGTAGTATGATTTTTAGTTCCCTTTAGGCGATTCAATTTTAAATAAAACCTTTAACGCTTTAGAAGTCTGATTCGGTCGACATCCACTTATATAATTATGCAAGCTTAGCGAATATAAATCTTTCAGCAGAAATCTTGCCTTCTAGGTATTGCAAAATATTAGTCATTCTGGGATTCAATACATAGACCCACACATACACACTGTCTGATGGCATCCGTATACGTAACATAATAAAGAATATAAGATGAAAAAATATATTTGATAAAAACGAAGAAAAAAGAACAAGAAGGGGCCACAAACAACACACCTAACAATACCATTAGAGCAGGTAGATTTTAAAGATTAATGAACGGGTTCGGCTTCGAAAAGCTTCAAGACACCAGCAAGCAACAAAATTTACGACGCATTTCATCTACATATGTATAGAGAGGAGGAACACCTAGGCCCACATTCGGACAGCAGCTGAACTGTCTGCTGCCAAAGGTTTTCGTCTAGTTAGTGCCACACGGTGTATATTCGGTTGATCGTTTCATTTCATTTATATAGCTTGAGGGATGAGACAGACGGGGGGCGGGTGTTGCCGTTTCGATGAAACTCTTCTCTAAGCCTTTGTTTGACAGCGATATTCGTCTTATGGTGTGTCTAAAGTTTACAAGAGATTGCCCAGAACACATTAATTTAGTCTAATGCTGACACGCACACAGGTATTAATGGAAATTTTCTTCTCCCTCTTGTTTTGTTTGGTATTTTTTTTGTTGGTCTTTTTTATTATGTTTCGGAATTTCATTTGATTAATAGATGCCGCCTAAAATTTGATTAGATTTTGACTAAGAGCACCAGCAGCATTCAATTAATTCGTCTAGCAAGGTGAGAGCGCTTCACATTTTGAATAGAGCTCTGGAATTGGGTTAGAGGTATCAGGTGGGTTGGAACTTAGAGGAAGAGCAGTTACGTGATATAATCTGTTTAGCCAAAGCTTGGAAACTTTACTTGGGTTGGTAATAAAATGAAGGATTTGGGAAAAACAAAGGTGGGGGAAAATCTCATTGGTGGGAAAATAAGTTGAGGATGGGTAAGAAAGTTGTCGCTCAAAACCCAAAACAGGAAAAATGTCTGATTCGAAATGTATTCGAAACATCGATTTGGATCCATTTCATGATCTCTTCTAATAACTCAATGTAGCAGATATAAAGAAACCTCTTATTGCACTAGGTCTCAGCGGTTCAGAGCTACCTAAGAAATCCCGAAATACTAAGATACTCAACCAGAAATCTGCACCGTCTGTAACGATACTCAGCCGGGTGGTAGCTCGCCGGGGCCAGGGGTCACAGAAATTTGATTTCTTTGGGGCGTGATTTCCCTTGAGTCCTCCCAGAAAGAACAAGAAAAGTGTCTCAATCGAGTCCTCACGGTATGTCTTCTAAATTTAATATACTTAATTACTAATAGAGCAGAAACGAACACCCTCTAGGTGTGGGGTATCCGCCGGTGATGCGTATCCAGGTGGTGATTGCCTTTCAAGGCCTCGATGTGCTGGGCTGCGGCTTGGGATGATGATCCGGAGTTGCTAGAGCGTTTGGTCGCTTGTAGGGAAGGAGTCTCGTACCCTGGGTCGGCTGCGAGAAGCGTTTCCAAGGGAGGCTTCCACGTTGATGGGCCGCGTCGTGAGGGGGGTGAGGGCCAGTGTACTCTGAGACCACGAGAGGATTGGGCGTTCTCGAGCAGATTCGATAGGTGGACAGAGGACAGCGCACTCTGAGGCCACTAGGGGAATGGAGGTTTCTGGAGAGGATAAGGGTGATGGACTGAGGACAGCGCACTCTGAGACCACTAGAGGATTGAGTTAGCAAACAGGAGACTGCGCACTCTGTGAACACTAGACGTTGGGAAAAGCTCTAGAGGAGATTAGGTTTAGAGACAGAGGACAGCGCTCTCTGAGACTACTAGGGGATTGGTTAGTTCTGGATCTGCTTAGGTTGGTGGACAGAGGACAGCGCACTCTGAGACCACAAGAGGATTGGTTACATCTGGAGAAGGTTAGTTTGGTGAACAGAGGACGGCGCACTCAGAGACCACGAGAGGATTAGGTGGACCCACTCTGAGCCCACGAGAGCTTTATGTGGACAGAGGACGGCGCCCTCTGAGACCACGAGGGGACTGGGTAGGTGGACAGAGGCAAGGCGCACTCTGAGATCACGATGTTGACGGACTGACCTCTGCTCAAAAAGTGTCGTTTCTAGGGTGCAAGGACGGCTTATATAGCGACCGCTCTGCCAAGAATCCCTACCGCGTTCCTTAACGCGTTCTGTCATTTTGCTTGATCGCTTATCGAAAACTATCAATAACTCTAGTTGGGCGCTTATTTAAATTCCAAAATGTCCGTTACCTGTTTAACTCTTAACGGAGGAATAGTTTACTTATATTCAAATGTGCGTTACATGTAATGGAGCGTCGCACGTCTTTCAGTTAATATAAATTGTAGCCCGCAGAATAGGGTTGACAATGTTTTGTTAATATATCTTTATTTTAGTTAGACGTTAGGGTTATTCCGAAACGATATTTTTTGTGCCGATATAATCAACTAACGATATTTTTTGAAACGATATATCGAAATTTGGTCACACTGAAACTGGACGCTCGTTGCATTTGAGTTGTTTCAACAATAACAAGATGGAAGTCGGTCAAGCCCGACTATAACATACTCTGTACCTGTGAAGTGCTGCCCATCACCGTTGCGACCGGTGCTGCCCATAATTGTATGTTTTCCTTATAACTCGACAACCACTCATCTGATCTTTACGATTCCTTTGGCGGATCGATAAATATTCCTGATTACTAAATATGTCCATGATTACTAAACCTTCTATCTATTAAACTGTGGGAGATATGACGTTTTTTCCAATTTTCGGGGACGGGAAAGGGCGTGTCAAAAATTGAAAATAAACATGTCAAACCTCTATCTCTTACCATCTCTGAGATCTGTTTGTTAATACGGACAGACGGGCAGATAGACAAACAGACAGACAGACGGACGGATAGACGGACGGATAGACGGACATGGCTAGATCGTCTCGGCTGTTGATGCTGATCAAGAACATATATACTTTAAAGGGTCGGAGATGCTTCCTTCTGCCTGGTTTTATATTGCACTTTGAAAAAAAAAAATGGAGGAAAGTTAGCTTCGGCTCGGCGAAGTTTGTATACCCTTGCATTTTGTTTTTCTAAATAAGACTTCTTTTGGGACTTTATTTTTCGATGGGAGCTATACTATATAGATGTCCGATTTCGACCAAACTTGATGGAAACATGGGAAAGTATACCAAACTAAGAAATGCGAAGATTTGAAGCGTTTCCATTGAAAACAAAAAAGTTTTTCTCACTAAAACACGTTTTTCGGCAGTTCGTTCCAATGACAGCTTTGTATATGCTTTAGTAATCCGATCCGGCCGGTTCCGACAAATGTGCAGCTTATTTGTAGCTTACAGTTTCGAAAATTCAACCCCCAAGGGTCGAAAAGCGACGGATATATTTGTATGGGAAAAACTATTATTTTCATCGGATTAACTTGAAACTCATCATTAGACTAGTGTCAGCTGATTTATTAAAGCGCAACGCTGTGAGCAAAGCTGGAAAATGTCCCGAAATACCGGATACGAGCTAAACAACACGCGAAACTTAATTGAACTATTGCTCCCCTTCAAAGAAGTGACTGAAGATGAAAGCGGGGAAAAATATGTCACCATAAGTTTGTTAATTCCTCTTACTACAATAATTCTTCCAGAATTAGCATCAGTTGAAGTGGAAACAGAGCTGTGTTCTATAAGTGAATCCAACCAGATGCTTGCAAAAGCCACGTTATTGGATAAACGCTTTAAAAAGACTGAATCTTGATCGTGAAAGCAGATGCTTTCAGTTCAAATTATTTCCAGATAGCTGTCATGTGTTAGATAAACTTACAATTTACTCGGTTATTTGTTAGTTTAAGTGACAGATAGGAGATGTGAAAACGGCCGTAAGTCATTTACATTGGTGAGACAGTTTATCGACTGTACGGCCAACTGTTAACGCCAAAATAAAGAATGAACAGCCGAACTTACAGCGTTAAAAAGCCCTCAAAAATTGTGACAATGTATTTTTGACCAAATGTAATAATCCTGAGAGTAACCTAAACTAAGCATTCAGTGTCATTCAACAGATAATCATTAGAAACTGCAAGTCGTAAATCAGTAATCGTAAATCGGATTTATCTGTTGAATACGGCCATTGTTGAGTTATGCTATTGGAAAGATCAGATAGACAGCATTAACAGCTTTATCAATATTGATATTTTGAGAAATATACTTGAACCTTCTTAATGATTAACCCCTCAAGCCTTAGCCCGAATCCAAAACTTTTTGGTTGAAAATAGGATCTGTTCAAGGTACCGTATAGTTCAATTGTTTAAGAACCTTTACAATACTTTGCATAATTGTATACTGCGGAACTACAAGTTCGGAATATGACGACTTCAACAAGAAAATAAATTACAATCACCGAAGTGGACAAATGGCAAAATAGACCTCTATGTAGAATATGCACAAGCTTACAAGCTGAACCTAAGATTTTCGAGCCTCGAACCGAACCTTCTAGTTCTAATTAAAACATTAATGTAGAGATTTTTTTACAATCTTACTTCCCACCCAAACTAAACACAATCTTAAGAAATTCTGTGAACCGGATGGTGGTTGAGAGACTCTTTCTGAGCAGTGCACCAGAAGTCATCTTTCTTTCACCACCTGCTTAACTCTCCTTAGCACATTTAAAAGTCTCACTAACTGACGTCTCAATTAAGCTCGTTAAACAAACAAAATTATATATACAAAAAACGAAGAATGTGTAAAATTGAACTCAAGCTTGAACGCTTTTACAGTGCATCGCTGGGCACCGCAGAGCAATTTTATGCTCGACGAACTATGAAAGTGTGAACAGAAATGCGAGCGTTTTATAAATTTAAACAATTTTTTCCGTGTTAACTCCCCCAAATTAATTTTCCCCTCAACTTTTCCATTTCATTGCAGAAACCGTTTGGAAAAATGAAGCAAGCAGAGAAAGAAAAATGAAAACATTACCAAGTGAACTACAACCGAGTAAACGACGAGTGACAATGAGTGTAACTTTAGCGAACCGGAAGATGCGAGCACTCATATCCCTGCTATATCTGCTGCTAATACTGATATATGCACAGGCATCGTCTTCATCCGCGTCCGAGCCACCCACTTTGGAGCTATTGGCGCCACGAGGGCGCAGCTATGCCACCACCTATGAGCAATATGCGGCGTTTCCGCGTAGGCGAAGCAGTTCTACGCCTACGGAAATGCAATCAAGAGCCGTGGATACTAGCGCGGATTTTGAGGTTTTGGAGGGTCAACCTCGCGGCACTTTGGTGGGTTTCATACCCATCAAACCGAAATTCACCTATCGTTTCAATGAGCCGCCCCGTGAGTTTTCCCTGGACGCCGTCACCGGCGAGGTAAAGACAAATGTGGAACTGGATCGCGAGGGTCAGCGTGATCACTATGATTTAGTTGTACTCTCCTCGCAACCTACCTATCCCATAGAAGTGCGCATCAAGGTGTTGGATATCAATGACAATTCACCGGAATTCCCCGAACCCAGCATAGCGGTGTCCTTCTCAGAGAGTGCGGTGGCTGGCACAAGATTACTGCTCGATGCGGCCACCGACAAAGATGCGGGTCAAAATGGTGTTACCGATCAATATGAAATAGTGGATGGAAATATAGATCACAAATTTCGTTTGGTCACCACTACCAATCCCTATGGGGATACCTCCTATCTTCACTTGGAAACCACGGGCAACTTGGATCGTGAGTCGCGTGGCAATTATGTATTAAACATCTCGGCACAGGATGGAGGCACACCGCCCAGATGGGGGTTTTTGCAAGTGAATGTAACCATACTGGATGTGAATGACAATCCGCCCATATTCGATCACAGCGATTACAATGTCAACTTAAATGAGACCGTACAACCAGGCACTCCCGTGCTAACGGTAATGGCCTCCGACAGTGATATGGGAGATAATGGCAAATTAACTTACTACTTGGCGGAAAATGAACAACAGTTTACGGTAGATCCTGAAACTGGAGTGATTTCTACCACACAACGTTTGAATTGCCAAAAGAGCTGCGTCTTTACGGTCTATGCACGTGATCATGGCTCTCCCAGGCAGGATGGACGTACTTATGTGACCGTTAATCTACTGGACACCAACGATCATGATCCTCTGATACGTTTCCAGTATTTTCCACCCACGGGACAGACAGCCACAGTGGATGAGAATGCACCGAATGGTACGGTAGTGGCGGCCGTTTCGGTATTGGACTCCGATCAGGGACTGAATGGAGAAACCACTACCCATATAGTCTCCGGCAATGAGTTGGGTCACTTTCGCTTGGAGAAGACACCGCTATTTCACATAGTACGCGTGAATGCGGTGCTAGATCGTGAGGAGATAAATAAATATAATCTAACCGTAATGGCCCTGGATAAGGGTACTCCCAAGCGTATGGCCACGGCTCATTTGATTATATTGGTAAACGATGTGAATGATCATGAGCCGGTTTTCGAAAAGTCTGAGTACTCTGCGGTGCTGAGTGAATTGGTACCTAAGGGAACTTATGTGGCCTCCATAGCGGCCACCGATGAAGATACCGGAGTCAATGCAGAGTTGCATTATGAGCTAATCTCGGGGAATGAACTCAAATGGTTTGATTTGGATACCAAAACGGGACTGATAGTAACAGCCGGTAATTTGGATCGTGAAGTCTTAGACAGCGTGGAGCTGAGTATCTCCGCCAGAGACGGTGGCCCCAATCCCAAGTACGCTTATACCCAGCTCAAAGTAACCATACTGGATGAGAACGATGAGTCGCCACAATTTCAAGTGCAACAAATAAATGTGAGCCTGAGCGAGGAGGCGCCACCACAGACTCTCATTGCCCAGCTAGTGGCATTGGATCATGATCAGGGCACCAATGGTTCGGTAAGCTATCACTTAGCGCCGCTTGTGGAACAACAACAACAATTTGCTTTGGACTCCTTAACGGGCCAATTAACCACACGACGTGCACTCGATCGTGAGACAAAGGCATATCATGAGATTCTGGTGATAGCACGCGATCAGGGTGCACCCACACCACAATCAGCGACGGCCACTGTACACTTAACAGTCTTAGATATCAATGATAATGCACCAGAGTTTTATCCCAGAAACTACTTGTACACACTGGCCGAAGAGGAGCTGGAGGAGTTGGAGTATAAAAAGATTTTGCTGAATGTCACGGCCTTTGATCGCGATGATAATGACTTGATTACATACCAGCTGTTGGCAGGTGGTGAGGGTTTCTTCCAGGTAGAAGCCAGCTCAGGTGCGGTTTGGTTACTAAAAAGCCCTAAACGCGCTCAACACTACCGCTTGCAAATCTCTGCTCACGATCAGGGAGAGCTAACTAGCGCAGAGCCAGCCTGGGTTGACATTGTGATAACCAGCAGCAGCAGCACACAAAAGTTGGAGTGCTTGTCCAAGCCTTATGAGTTTCAAATTGTAGAGAATCTCAAGTCCACACAGGAGCTGGGTGTGGTGAAGCTTAAGGCCGAGTCCACGTTGGAGTACCTGATCATAGAAGGCGATAGAAATTCCAATTTCCTTATAGAACCACATACGGGGCGTCTCATGACCAGACGGTCACTAGATCGCGAAGATCAGTCGGTGTATCAGTTGAAAATTCTGGCACGTCGCCCGCAGTATTCGCACTATGGCATTTGTCTGGTCAACATAGCTGTCCTGGATGTCAATGATAATGCACCCAGTTTTTTGGTGGAACAAGAATTGGACTCTACCATTTCGTTGTCGGAAAATGCAGCTGTGGGTCAGGAGATCTATCTGCCGCGTGTACGGGATCGTGATGCGGGCATCAACAGTCGCTTGAGCTATAACCTGCAACAGAATCCAGGAGAACAATTTCGCATTAACCCACTGACGGGTGTATTATATCTGCAGCGACCTCTGGACTTAGAGCCTGGTTCCATTTTGAATGTTATACTGCAGGCTGTGGATGCTGGAGTTCCTCCTCTAAAGGGCCAACTGGCCCTATCAGTGTTTATAACAGATGTCAATGATCATACTCCCGTGTTTGATCACACCTCCTATGAGACTTCTTTGCTGGAATCGACACGCGTAAACACACGTTTCTTTGCCCTGGCTGCCTCGGACTCGGACTTGGGCGAAAACGGGCTAATTTCTTATTCCATCATCGAGGGAAACAACTTGGGACATTTTGGTGTATTTCCCGACGGTCAACTATTTGTACGCGCACCTCTGGATCGCGAGGAGAGAGATTACTATGCCTTGACCATCGAATGCCAAGATCAGGGACAACCCAAGCGTTCCTCTCAGGTGCCGGTGGTAATACATGTTTTGGATGAAAACGATAATCCACCGCAGTTTACCAATGACACGTTTACCTTTACCATACCCGAGAATGCACCAGCGGACACTTTTGTCGGCAAACTCACTGCCCGTGATCGTGATATGGGACGTAATGCCGAGCTGAGTTTTACTTTAGCCACAACCACGCCTGACTTTACCATAGACACACGCAATGGCTTCATCAAAACCCTTCGGCCCTTTGATCGTGAGGCCTTGGTCAGCGGTAATGAAGGATCCAACTTTTTGCTACTCGAAGCTATAGTCTGGGATAACGGTCAACCACGCTTGCAGGATAAAGTCAAAGTAAAAGTGATCATCTCGGATGTGAATGATCATGCCCCGGAATTTCTACGTGCACCCTATCAGGTTACCATATCCGAAGGTTCTCCCGTCGGTACTCACATCATGCATGTCTTTACACAGGACAAGGATGAGGGCTTAAATGGTGACGTCTACTACTCCTGGGCCCTGGGCAATGAGGCGGGTCTGTTTGGTCTGGATAGCGCCACGGGACAAATAAGTCTGGCACGCTCTTTGGACAGAGAACTGCAGGAGGTGCACCATTT
Organism: Lordiphosa collinella; assembly: GCA_018904265.1. Lineage (NCBI taxonomy): Eukaryota > Metazoa > Arthropoda > Insecta > Diptera > Drosophilidae > Lordiphosa > Lordiphosa collinella. Next base: position 435,153 of record JAEIFV010000116.1, read on the forward strand.
GATTATCATAGCCAAAGATGCCGCTCTGGTGCAACCCCTCAGTTCGAATACCAGCATAACCATACTGGTGCTAGATGAAAACGACAATGCTCCCGAGTTTACTCAGTCCAGCAGTGAGATTTCGGTGCAAGAGACCACGGTTAGTGGCACCGAACTGATGCGTTTTCGTGCCAGCGACGCCGATCAGGAACTGAATAGTCAGGTGGTGTATAGCATCACGGCGGGCAACCGACGCGATACTTTTCACATAGATACGCTAAGCGGTAGTTTGTATCTGCACAAAACATTGGACTATGAAGACATCACCAGTTATGCACTCAATATTACCGCCTCGGATTGTGGTACTCCATCGCTCTCAACGACCCTAATCTATCATGTACGTGTGTTGGATGACAATGACAATGCTCCCGTATTTCCCAGCACCGCCTTGGTGAGACAAATCAAAGAAGGTATAGCCCTAAAGACACCCATTGTTACGGTGACAGCCGAGGATCCTGACTCGGGCTTAAATGGTAAGGTTACCTATGCCATTAGTAAGCAGGAACCTGCCGCAGAACTAACTGGCGGACGTCATTTTGGTATTAATACCGAGACAGGTGTGATATACACCTTACGCGAGATTGATCGTGAGTCCATAGATACCTTCCGTTTGACCATAGTGGCCACTGATCGTGCCCAGCCTTCGCATAAGCAACTATCTACCGAAAAGCTGGTGACCGTGATCGTAGAGGATATAAATGACAACGCCCCACTATTTGTGTCCATGAACGCAGCCATTTTACCCAGCAGTGGTACACAGGTAATGCAGGTACTGGCACGAGATGCCGATTCCTCAAGCAATGGCCTGGTTACCTATGAGATAATCACGGGTCAACAGGAGTTCTTCTCTCTCAATCGGAATACGGGTCTGATTACGTTCTCTCCGAGGGCCACTACTGCACGGGAAATACGCTATCAATTGGCACTCAAGGCCACCGATGAGGCGGTACAAAGCGAGCGTAAGAGTACCGAAACCTACATCACTCTCATAACACCAGGACAGGGTAACGATAAGGACATACCCAAATTTGCGGAGAGTCTTCAGTTCGAGGGTTCCGTGTATGAGAATGAACCCATAGGAACCAGCATTTTAATTGTCAGCGCACAGATGTCTTCAGGCTCAGAGATTGAGTATTTTGTGACCAATGTGACGGCAGCGGGTACAGCTAAACAAGTGGATCGCCTGTTTGATATCGATGCCAAATTGGGCATATTATCCACAGCCTCGGAACTGGATCGTGAGGCGGGACCCGATAGCTATGAAGTGGAAGTATATGCCATTGCATTGGGCGGGCAGCCGCACACAGCTTACACCAAGGTGAGTAAGAGCACAGAGAAAAGTAAACCAAAGATTTATTAATGTTCTAGATGACGCATGTAAGACTTAAAACAAAGAGAGGAAAACGTGCTTTTTAAAAAGGCTTTTATATGCTGGTTCAAGACCTTTTGTAACTTTGGCAAGGTTTATAAAATAATTTCAGCTGCCGGGGTCGAACCAAGATTTCTTTATTCTACCTTGTTGACCGCTGAAATTCTTCCAAAATATAAAATAAGTTATTCTTATTGGCTTCCCATTGGCATCAGTTGCGCCATCTAGCATATGTTAGTGTCTTTGCCCAAACCCAACAGGGAAAGGGCTTATCAGTTGCAGGGTTTGGGTTGGGGAACGCACTAATGCGCTTTTAATGTCTTGTGCTGATATGAAATGTTGATTACACGCAGCAAGAAGACCCGGCAAGAGATGCAAATTAACACAGGGCAAAGCCTGGCCAGGCGAATCGAGGCTTTCTACTGAATGAAAGAACCAGACAGACCAGAAATATTTTACATAGTCGAACTGAGGCTTCGAACTGCATAAATGGGCCGCAGGGATAAAATTATAATAAGTTGCTTCATCGGCAGATGCCTTTAATTATGGTACAGGAGTACCCTACTCAGCAGAGGTCTGAGTCAGATTTTTCGCTGGCCCAGCTCTTGATAGGGTATGCAGTCTCGGTCTTGCAGGTAGTAGTCTGAGTCTGCCACCTTTTACTGGTTTTTTAGCATCCTCGCTTCGGACCAGTTCACTGCTTCTCTCCTTCGTCGTCTTCGTCGTCGTCTGCGTAGGTATGCCAACAATGCACGCATGCAAATGTGTGTAGTTCCAGTTTCGTGTGAAGCTTCTTATATGCAGAAGAAACTATAGTTTATGTGTTTGGTCTTGTCCCTTGCGTGCGAAGAGTATTTCAATCAATTCATTGTTGTTGCCTTGATTTAAAACGATTGCCATGTTTTTAGTTTTCATTTTTTTCTTCTTTTTTTTGAGTCTTAATTTTGAATTATTTATAGAAGGCGGCCAGCTCAATTAAACTACCAGCGGATGTGAAAGAGATGTTTAGAATTGACTTTCCACTTTTTAAATTAGTTCAATTTATTGCCATCATTTGGCTGATACTCTCTAGCTACTTTCCATTTGGTTACCAGTGAATCACAACTGGTGGCCAATCTTAGGTTTTTGTGGGCTTCAATTGCAATTTTATTGAAGCGTTACATTGCGCTCTCGCCATTGGCATATCGTTAATCTTCATCGATTTAGTTGCTGACCATAATTTTCCCCAAATTATAGCTGCGGCGTACAAGATACTTCCTGTTTACCAGCATTCGAATGCGAATGCCATTCAATGAAATGTCACAGACAGAGTGGAGTCTGCAGACAAGTATTGTGCTACTCTAGCTACTCATAAGTAATAATTATGATAAATAGAGATGTATACAGGACGCGAAAATAAAATTTGTATCTGGCCGTGCTCACATGACAAGATAAAAAGAATTTCTAAGCTCTAGAAGTAGTTAGGGTATTAAATATAAGTTAGTACACAACACCAAAACCAAAAGTGCAGTGTGGGAGTTTTACAATCAGTTAAAACCAACGATGCAAACTCTCAGAATTTTAAAGAGGTTTGCTCTGCTGTTCGAACCAGCTAATAATTCATGGATTAGGTTCGAGAAGCGGTTTCAAATTAGCAAAACGTGGGTGTATGAGATACCTGTTTCAACAACTGCAATATCCAATGCAGCTTAAAATGCTAGCTTAAGATTGCAATAGGCGATTATTCATTGAAAATATTAATTTTTTATTTGCGCTATTATCCAACTCATCCTAGCGAAGCAGGCAAAGCCATATTCCAAAGATTCGAAGCAGGGTTTTATTTTTTTTTATAATCGATAACACGACTTGGGCCCGATTTCTCAAAGGTTCCGGTTGGCCAATCGCCGGTGAAATTTGTTCCTCCAATTGACAAGCGGTCAAGTCATTTGGTTTTCTCAACAAGAGTTTCATCTGATATCGATAAATTCCTATCGCTGCATTAGGGTGACCAGACGTTCAACTAAATAGGTATTTTTGTTAGGGATTTTTTAATGTTATTGAATGCTGCTGGTAACATTTTTGCGAAAAATTTATTTAAATTGATTGCGATGAATCAAAAGCACTAGCTGGGGACACTTGTTTACCTGTTTATCAAAGGAACGCTGAGTACACAGAAGTCAGCTGCAGTGAGAAGGAAATTGCCACATGCATAAGAACGCATCGCCGCCAAGTCCTGCTAACAATCCTAGTCACAACAAATTGAATCGCAACTGAAGTCAAGGCTTTAACTTAAACTCTGATCCTAGCATAGATTTTGTCAACCTGAACCATTGAACAAATGTGTCATCATCCAGATCAGTACTCTCTTCCATTGTTTATTCGTTGCTCTGCCGTTTCAAATTCCATTTCCATTGCGTGGTGTTAAAAAATTCGTTTATTCATAAAATTTTTGTGTTAAATAAACAAATCAAATGTTGGAGCCAGCTTATTGTATAACGAACTCGCGGTTACTTTACCAGTGCCGCGCGGTAGCTGTCTCCGGGCGCCACACAGCAGACACACGCAATTCGGTTAAACTGCTAGTTGACTAATCGCACATGAACCGGGCCTTCTATGTAGAGTCATCCGATTTCGACAAAACTTTGTAGAATTGGGTAAAAACATACCAAAAAATAGGGGAAAGTTAAGTTTGGCTCGGCAGAAGTTTTTTATACCCTTGCAGTTTGTTATTCTAAATAAGACTACTTTTCGTTCCTTACTTTTCTATGGGAGCTATACTAAATAGATGTCCGATTTCGACCAAACTTAGTGAAACCATGGAAAAGCATAACAAACTGTTAATTACGAAATTTGGAGTCGATCCCAATTAAAACCAAAAAGTTTTTTCTCACTAGAACTTCTTTTTCGACCGATCATTCATTCTGCAGCTATTTGCTATAGTCATCCGATTTTGACAAAACTTTGTAGAATTGTGTTAAAGTATATTAATAAATATATGCCAACGTAAGGGACTTTTCCATTAAAAACCAAAAAAGGTTTTCTCACTAAAACTAGTTTTTCGACCGATCGTTCCTATGACAGCTATATGCTATAGACATCCGATCCGGCCGGTTCCGACAAATGTGCAGCGTATTTGTATCAAAAGACTTCGTGCAATGTTTGGTGAGGATAGCTTTAAAACTGACGGAAGAGATAGCATAGAAACTGACGGACAGACGGACGAACAGACGGAATGGGCTCAATCAACTCAGCTCGTCATACTGATCAAGAATATATATACTTTATATGGTCGGAGATTCTTCCTTCTAGGCGTTACAAACATCCGGACAATTTTATTATACCCTCTGCAAGGGTATAATAAATAAATACAAATTTTAAGGACATTTCCATAGAAAACAAAAATGAATACTTTTCCGACTCTACTTTTCTATGACAGCTATACTATATAGATGTCCGATTTCGACCAAACTTGGTGAAACCATGGGAAAGCTTAGAAAATTTAGACATACTATGTTTGGAGGCGTTTCCATTGAAAACAAAAAAGGTTTTCTTACTAAAACTAATTTTTCGACCGATCGTTTCTATGACAGCTATATACTATAGTCATCCGATCCGGCCGGTTCCGACAAATGTGCAACGTATTTGTACTAAAAGACTTCGTGCAAAGTTTGGTGAATATTTCTTTAAAACTAACGGATGAGATAGCATAGAAAAAGACGAACAGACGGGAGGACAGACGGACAGTCCTTAATCAACTCAGCTCGTCATGCTGATCAAGAATATATATACTTTATGTGGTCGGAGATACTTCCTTCAATGCGTTACAAACACTCGGAAAATGTTAAAATACCCCCTGCAAGGGTATGAAAAAATCGAGAAAGCAAAGCTAACTTCGTCTCTGCGGAAGTTTTAATACGCTTGGAACAGAGCGAAATTTCAGGTCGATAGCTCCAAAAATGAGAGTCTAATTCGCGTAGAAATAGACAAACGGACAAAGCTTAATCGACTCAGCGTTCCAAACTTCTGGGCAAAAGTATAATACACTTTTCAAGTGTTTAAAATGTTTTTGAAAAATGAAATACAAATAAAAACCATTAAAGGATAGAACTAGTAAGTAGCAGTTGTGGGGTGACGGGGTCTGCCAAGGAGTATACTTATATTAGGAGTATTACTAAATAACGATCACCCCATCACGAAACAATGGAAATTTAAGGGAACGGGATAATTGGAATGGGGTTCAAATTTAAATGGGGTCTGAACTTGACTTCAATTTTAATTTATTGCATTTATTTAGCTTCCAAAAATCAGATGGACCCTATTTTCTCAATTAAACTGACCAGGAGTTTCTTCCTTAAGCTATGTACTCAGACAAGCCAAATCGATTTAGCTGGGGTCGAGTTCATATATAAAAACGGTAGCTAAAACTTTTAGCTGGCCTCTTAGCTTGAGCCGTTCTCAGACAAGCTAAATGCCTTCGCTAAAAACGCGTGGCGCCGCAACCTTGACTGGCTAAAAGCTGATAGCTTAGCTAAAGGTTTAGCTAGGTAGAAGCAAAAAAATGGTTTGCAATTATTTAGCAAGTTACCCTTGCTAAATGAATTCAACAATGTCTGCAGCCTGCAGCAAAAAACAAAATAAAACACAACTAAGGGTTTGCCCATGACTTCTGCACTCCAAATATCATCCAAATACTCCTGCATTTGCACTTTTATTACTTAAATCAATTTAATTGTAATCAAATTACAAAGTTGTTTTTTTATCAAGGTCTAGATTTAGTTTATCTTTAAACTTAATATTTTAATATTCTTTACTTGATTTATATTCCAATCATTAAGTGCTTGCACATGTTGTACCATGACGGGTGCTAGAATCAGAGTGCATACATCCTTCTGCCTAATGTTACACATTTGCTTGCATTTTTATAACAAAATTCCGCATTAACTCCTCTTGACTACAACATGCCAAACCCACCAAAGCGCTCTAGTCTGATCTCATGTGTATATTTTATTTGCCTGTCTCGCTTTTTTAGTGTTTTATGGCCTTCTTCATTTTCATTTTCTGACCACGCTGGGCAGAGAGCGCGGTGGGGACTTTAACTAAGCAAAGAATTACGAGCTCGATTTATGGTTGGCCCACAAAAAGAAACTTCAATGGTACTCGTACCTAGTAGATACTCGGCTTGTTCTGCACTTATTTAAGATATATGGACTGCATGCTACACGCACGGGCATATCAATTTCGCTGGCATGTTAAATGTTGGCGACAAGTTCAAATTCAAGCAGTAAATTGTGAATATAATTACGCTTAAAGGCTCATAAATAAGTAGAACGACAAACAAAGTAGGCGGTGTGAAAGTTCATTTTTGTTCTGAGTTGTAATAAGCAGGTCAAACTGCAGAGATGAAAAATATTTGACATCAAAAGGTAGATGGAGTTGGTTTACCGCGAACTATTTTAAAACACGTACGAATGATAATGGGACCACAAAACTGGCGAACAGGAATGGATCAGCATGCGATTGACATATATACAGATGATTACAAAATGAAATGGGGGTAAGGGGTTCAAAGAAAGATTTTCGGTTGGTATGTAACTGGATAAACGGAAAAAACCCTTTTTAGTACAAAGTACGATTCAACTCAGTACACAAGCTGTCTAAATATTTAATACCTGTGTTATACCTGTGTTCCAATGGCACGTTCTAGAGGTCATTCTCTGGAAGGCAAACTTTGATTTAAAATTGCAAACAAAGCAATCCAATCAGCTGTTCTTTGTTAACGTTAGTGTGACCATTCATGGGTATTACTATCTAGTGTTGGGTAAATGTTCATTTCACTGAACATGTTCACTTGTTCCTTTTTTCAAAGTGAGTCAACTCACTCAAGTTGTTCACTTGTTCAATTGTTCTGGTTCAGTTGTTCTTGTTAAGGTGTTCAGTTGTTGTTCAATTGTTCACTTGTTCTGTTGTTCTTGTTGAGTTGTTCACTTGTTTAGTTGTTCTTGTTCATCTGTTCAGTGTTGTTTTGAATTGTAGGCCGATGGAACTTTATTTTTGTATGGGGGAAAAGCCAAGAAGTGTGGGACTCGGAATGCCTCACCCACTAAAACCACCCCTACTCTCCGTTTCTCTCTTGCGTAACTACCGCTAAGTATTACTTCACAAGGGGGGAGATGGCAAGAAGGCCTCCACCAGATTCCTATCTAGAGATTAAACTCGAATTGGCGCTGTCGTCCAGCGCAACGCAAGGATTTGAGAATCTCGGCAGCCATGGTGCAAATAGCGTTCCAATTACGTAATGGCCTCCCATTACCTAGGCATTGCTCTTCCCGTTCGGCAGGGAATCTCGGACAAACAAAGAATATATGTCCTGCGTCTTCTATAGTCCCCGCACAGTGTGTGCAAAACGAATCTGTCTCATGCTTAAAACTATAGAAATAGGATTTGAAGCATCCAAATTCAGTCAGTAGCTGTGTTAGGTAAAAGTCGGTTTGTCTGTGATGTCTACCTCGCCTGCCATTGTGTCACCGTTCTCTCTCGTCGATGTTCATCTACCTCCCTACTTTCCATTGCTAACAGGTCCAGCGGCACCATTCCAGCTAGTACCAGGGCCGCGTCATCTGACACTGTCCGGAAGCTGCAGATAACTCGGAGAGCAAACTTTCTGAGCGCGCTCTTGTATCCTCGACTATATGATGGCACGGTCATTACATGATGTTGACTAGCCTGGGATTCGAACACGCATCGCCGGCGCAGATCAATCTGCACTGCTTTATCGATCGCCTGCTTTCTGGATCGCACTGCACTACCGACCGAGAGCACTTCTAGCCATAGCTTGCCAAAAACTGTCAACACTTTTTTCAATGCGACCAGCCTCTGTGAAAAACAGAAACAAACGCAGCACAAGCGGTCTCTCAATGAGCGGAACACTTTTTCTCGCACCTCATGTGTTTTCTGTTACATGTTTTCGTTTGAGCAGGACAAGCGAGTCGGTCATCCGACAACCTCCGACAGCAACTGTTTTGAGCGAGCGCTCACTTAACAACTGTCTGCAAATGAGCAGATGGCATAAACAATCCACTGTCGACTTTTTGGCAACAGAAAATTGTTTAGTTAAATTTAACTTTGGTTAAAATTTCCAGTTGCACTGGCCGCTTTTAGCCCTTGAATGTTTGTCCTATGGGCCAAGGAAGCACTACTGTGTCACTGGGCACAAAAAAAAATCGCACTATTCGCGGCTTTATTGTGTTTTTTCGACTGGTTGTTGTTTCGATGGATCTGTGCTGTTCCAATTGTTCACCAGTTCTTCACCTGGGCATTGTGACGATTAGCGATCATTTAAACTAATTTTAATCCTTCGTAACTGTTCACACTGTGGAATGTTGCCTATTTGTTAGCCATCTCTAAATGGTTGCCACGCCAGTATGTTGCTTACATTGAACAATTAGACACGCGGACAAAAAACAGCTGAAGAGTCACCAAATTTAGTGTACAAGTCACTGAACAACTCACTAAGCAAATCACAGAACAAGAGCAGCTGAACAAGAGTGAGTAAACAACTCTGACGGAACAACTCACAGAACAAGAATGAGAGAACAAGAACAAATGAACAACTCTGACTGAACAAGAACAACTCACAGAACAAGAGCGAGTGAAAAAGAACAAGTGAACAAGTAAACAACTGAACAAGTGATCAACTAAACAAGGAACAACTGAACAAGAAGAACAAGTGAAGAACAGAACAAGAACAACTGAACAACTCTAACTGAACAAAAATTAACAATTAATGAAGAACATGTTCACTTGCTCAGTTTAGTGAACAACTCAATTTTGTTCTCTCACTCATGAACAACCCAACATTATTACTATTACATTGTCTGTTAGTTGACTTGTAGCTTAATTAAAACTAGTTTCTTTTCTGTAAATTTTGAGCGTTGTGCCTCAATTAGGATAGTGTTTTTCCAAATACATTAAAACAGGGGCCGGCAAAAAACATTTTCTTATTTTGGCGTTAGTGTGTGCGCGCAGCAACTGACACGAAGTTGAGAGAGCACTGAAACATAAATCTCTCTCCAAAGGCAAACGCTGCTAAACCAAAACCGAACAAACAGCGCACGAGCGCCGATAGCTACACGCAACTTATTTTCCAGTTCTAATGATCTTGCCCGTAGATAGCGACCCGCCGAGTCAACGAGAAGAAAATGGTCCTTCTCAGCATAAACCTCAGCATTCAAGATCATTTCGGGCCCTTGATATTTGGATTCCTGTTTAAGTCAAATGCAGCTTTTGTGAAAACGCTAATTGATGGAACTAGTTCTACCACCTCTAAATTCATAGAAGCAATGGTCTAAACTCCGCTTAAAATGTACACCAAAGTTCTTCATTGTTGCTCGGTCGATTCAAAACTTCCATGTTTTAGCAGTTCTACTGATCTCTTTACTATTCCAGCATGAGATATCCTCCAACTCAAAATTTCCCTTTTTGCGTTTCCCTAATTTCAGGTTAAAGTGACAGTTCTGGATAAAAACGATAGTCCACCGCAGTTTCTAGAGACGCCATTTGTATATAATGTAACCGAAGATCTGGAAATAGGATATACCATAGCCACCATAAGAGCTTACGATCCAGATACCTTGGGATCAATTACCTACTCCCTAACGCAAGGGCATGATGGAAAATTCCTACTGGATCCCGGGACAGGAAAATTAGTACTGAATGACACATTAGATCGTGAAACCAAAAGTAAATATCAAGTAACGGTACGTGTAAGCGATGGAGTACAATATACGGAGACTCAAATGGTCATAGATGTGAGTAGCGAGGTAACTTTTCCGCCAATGATAAAACTAAATTCGATTGGCGTTTTAGGTGAGCGACACCAATGACAATCCACCCATGTTTGAGGAGATTGTGTACTCGTTTGACATCCCAGAGAATGCACCACGTGGCTATCAGGTGGGCCAGATAATAGCCAACGATGCAGATTTAGGACAGAATGCGCAGGTATCCTATGGAGTCATATCGGAGTGGGCCAATGATGTGTTCAGCTTAAATCCACAAACAGGAATGCTTACGCTCACTGCACGATTGGACTACGAAGAGGTATTATGCAGTATGAACAAAATGAAAATATCGTGATAAACTCTTCTTTCCGACCATCATAGGTGCAGCATTATATATTATTGGTGCAAGCACAGGATAATGGCTCGCCCAGCCTATCTAATACCATAACTGTGTACTGTAATGTACTTGACTTGAACGACAATGCACCCATATTTGATCCCATGAGTTACTCGAGTGAAATCTTTGAAAACATACCCATCGGCATGGAAGTGGTAACCGTCTCCGCCAAGGACATAGATTCGGGTAAGTTTTGAAAAAAATGTAATGATAGCTTACTGATTCCATCGGTTTACAGGCAACAATGGCTTGATAGAGTACAGCATTAGCGCAGGCGATAGGAAACAGGAGTTTGAGATTAATAACAATGGCAGCATACGTACACGACGTCAGCTGGACAGAGAGCAACGCAGTTTGTACACTCTGACCGTGACAGCCCGAGACTGTGCCGATGAGTTGGCTTCGTTTAGTGAGCTGGAGGAGACACAGCTCAAACTAAAGTATCGCTCTCCGCGACGGTACCTTCAAACGTTGCAACAGCAACAACAGTTTTTGGCTCATCAGAAACAGCAAAGGCTATCCTCAACGGTGCAGGTATAAAAAAATCTTCTAATCTATGCCAAATGTCTCCGAATTAATTAAGAGACTGGAACCAGTTTCCAGACCTTTACTAAGCACCTGTTTTCTTACGCTCCTTCTACAGGTAACGATACTCATCAAAGATGTCAACGATGAAGCGCCTGTCTTTGTTTCCTCCAACGAGACTTCAGTCCTGGAGAACGTGGCCATCAATACGGTGGTGTTAGCTGTTAAGGCTGTCGACAACGATGAGGGACGCAATGGCTACATAGATTATCTGCTTACCACCAATCAAACGGTAGATAACGGTCCCTTGCCCTTTGCCTTGGGTCAATCCGATGGACTTTTGCGTGTAATCGATGCTCTGGATCGGGAACTACGCTTTAGCTATGTGCTAAACATCACAGCTCGTGACCGTGGTGAACCCCCACTGGAGACTTCTACCCAGCTGCTTGTACGCATTTTGGATGAGAACGATAATAGTCCGGTGTTTGATCCCAAACAGTATTCTGCTTCAGTGGCTGAGAATGCCAGCATAGGAGCCATGGTTCTACAAGTGTCTGCTACTGATATAGACGAGGGCTTGAACGGAAGAATTCGATACTCCATTTTGGCAGGAGATCAGAATCATGACTTTAGCATTAGCGAGGACACGGGAGTGGTACGTGTGGCTAAGAATTTGAATTATGAACGCAAGGCAAGGTACGTTCTAAAAGTACAAGCGGAGGACTGTGCCGGCGAGCAGGCTAATAGTGATATGGCGGAGCTTTTGATCAACATACTTGATATCAATGATAATCGTCCCACGTTCTTGGACTCACCCTACTTGGCACGTGTCATGGAGCATACCTTACCGCCGAATGGAGGATATGTGCTTACGGTCAAGGCCTACGATGCGGATAGCCCACCCTTAAACTCACAAGTGCGTTACTTCTTGAAGGAAGGTGATACGGATCTGTTTCGCATAAATGCCTCCACGGGGGAGATAGCTCTGCTACGACCCTTAGATCGTGAGTTACAAAGTGAATACATCTTGACACTAGTGGCCATGGATACCGGCTCACCACCTCTAACGGGCACTGGTATAGTACGCGTTGAGGTACAGGATATCAATGACAATGATCCCAAATTTGAGTTGCAATCCTATCAGGCGTTTATACAAGAGAATCTGCCCAAAGGCACACGCGTGCTACAACCCCAGGCAAGTGATAAGGATTTGGGGTTGAATGCCAAACTACGTTACAGTTTAATGGGCGAGCATATGCAACGCTTTCACATAGATAGCGATACGGGAGAGATTACCTTGAAGGAGGTCTTGGATCGCGAGGACATAGCCGAGTATAGACTTACACTCATGGCTCAGGATAGTTCCATAACAGAACCTCGTGCCACTTCTGTCAATTTGACCATACAAGTCATGGATATAAATGATAATCAACCCCAGTTCAAGGATAGCCCCTATCAGGTGGTGGTACCCGAGAAACTGTCGGCATACAAATTTGTGTTCGGCTCGAAGGCTGAGGACTTGGATGAGGGCTTAAATGCTCAGCTGGAGTATACCCTAAGCGGCAAGGATATGGAATATTTTAGCATTAACTCGGAGACGGGAGTGATTAAAACTAGCAAGCAACTGGAGTCGGGAAGTCAGTACTTGCTGATAATACAAGCTAAGGACCAGGGAGAACCTACTCTAAAATCCACCGCCGAGTTGGTAATAAAACAGCAGCCCTTGGAACTGTTTCCCAACTTTAGCTATATGGCAAACACCCATTTTACGCTACCCGAGGATGTGCAACCGGGTAAAATGATTGCCAAGGTAACGGCCACTTCCCCTAAGAAGGGACCTACGGGACAAATACGCTATGCCATAGCCGGTGGCCAAAGAAGTGAGGCGGTCAAGGTGGATTCTATAAGTGGTATACTTACCATAGGACAGGCTGGCTTAGACTATGAATTGAGTCATCAGTATGAGATATGGATAGAGGCGGCTGACTCGGATAAGCCCCACTTGAGAAGTGTTCTACCTCTGACCATAAATGTTACCGATGCCAATGATAATCCACCTCAAATGGAGAAATTATTGTACCATGTGGAGGTTTTGGAAGAAGAAGCTCCACCTCAACTAATAGCCGTCATCAAGGCCAGCGATCGTGATTCGGGTGATAATGGTGAGGTGAGCTATCGCCTACAAAACGACTACGAGGCCACCTTTGAGATAAGCGATACGGGTGACATCTTTACCACTCGACGTTTGGATCGCGAGGAATTGTCGGACTATGCTCTGGTAGTGGAAGCCGTCGATCAAGGAGTACCCCAGCTAACAGGTACAGCCAGTGTTCTGTTACATTTGCTGGACAAAAACGATAATCCCTCCCAAGTTTACACGTCTATTCTCGTTGAATGTCACTGAAAATGTGGAATTGGGCACCTTTGTCATACGAGTCACCTCCACAGATTTGGATCTAGGAGAGAATGCCAAGGCCAGCTATAGCTTCAGTGAAAACATAGGAAATAAATTTAAAATAGATGCACTCAGCGGAAATATTACCGTAGCGGGTCAATTGGATCGAGAGCAACAAGATGAATTCATACTCAAGGTGGTGGCCTTTGATGGAGCCTGGCGTTCGGAGACACCCATCACCATAACCATACAAGATCAGAATGACAATGCACCTGAGTTTGAGCACAGCTACTATAGCTTTAGTTTTCCGGAACTGCAACACGCAGTGGCCTTTGTGGGTCAGATAACAGCCACTGATCGGGATAAGCAAGGACCCAATTCGGTTATTTCCTATGCCTTACAACAGCCTTCGCCCCTGTTTGCCATAGATCCGGCAAGCGGGGAGATATTCAGCAAGAAGAGTATCCAATACAAGCCCGCCTTCGAGGAGAATATGTATGCTTTGACCATACTGGCAACGGATAATGGTAAACCGCCCTTGTATACCGAATGTTTGGTACAAATAAACATTGTGAATGCCTACAACAGTCCACCCAAGTTCGAACAGTCGGAGTACTTGTCACCACTGCCCGAGCAAGCACGTCCCGGTCAACGTATAGTGCGTGTGCAGGCAACGGATCCAGAGGGTGGCGGTGGTCTAAATGAAATTGACTATGCTCTGGTTAGTGCCAATCGGAGTGACTATTTTGCACTCAATCAACACGATGGCTGGTTAACCTTGGTCAAACCACTGACTGACGTAACCCAAAATTCACGTTTTGAACTGCAAGTCAAGGCCATAGATCGTGGTGTACCGCCACAGTCGGATCAGGCACGCGTGATTATAGTCATCACTGGAGAAAATCTTCATGTACCCGAGTTTACGGCACGTAGCTATCAGGTCATAGTACCCGAAAACGAATCCATTGGCTCCACCATACTAACAGTGAGCGCCACCGACGCCGATGTCGGACCAAATGGTATGCTGCGTTATGCCATAGTCGGAGGCAATGAACGGCAGGACTTTAAAGTAAACGAACAAACCGGTGCCATAGTAATACAGCAGGCTTTGGACTACGATCTCATACAGGAATATCATTTGAATATGACAGTGAGGGATTTGGGCTTTCAGCCGCTGTACAACACCGCTTTGCTAACCATTATCCTAACCGATGTAAACGACAATCCGCCGGTGTTCAATCAAACGGAATATCATGGTTATATAGCGGAAAACAAACCTGTGGGCAGCTTTGTCTACCAAGCTCATGCCACCGATAAGGACTCGCCCAAAAATGCCATCATACACTATTCCTTCCTGCCCAGCGGCCCCGAGCGGCACTTCTTTAGCCTCAACTCCAGCGATGGTAGCATCTACTCAGCCGTTAGCTTTGACTATGAGGAACGTCGCCTTTATACCTTGGAAATAAAAGCCAAAAATCCGGACTCTAGCCTGGAAAGTTATGCAACTCTCTATGTACACATACTGGGCATCAATGAGTTCTATCCACAGTTCCTGCAACCTGTATACCACTTTGATGTTTCGGAAACTTCGGCCATAGGCACCGCCGTGGGTTCCATACAGGCCACCGACAAAGACTATGGTGAAGATGGTCGTGTTTACTACATGCTAGTCGGCTTGAGCAATGATAAAGGATTTGCCATCAATATGCATACGGGTGTCATACAGGTGGCACGACATTTGGATCGTGAGTCACAGAATCGTGTGGCTTTGACGGTAATGGCCAAGAACTATGGCAGCATACGTGGCAATGATACGGATGAGGCACATGTCATCATAACCGTGCAGGATGGCAACGATCCGCCAGAGTTTGTTAAGCCCTACTATACGGCTAGCATATCGGAGGCGGCTGCCATAGGCACCAAAGTTACCACCGTCAAGGCAGTGGATAAGGATGTGCGTCCGCAAAATAATCAATTCATTTACTCCATCATCAAGGGTAATCTCAGGCAAAGTTTCCACATCGATGAACTCTCGGGGGAGATCAGCACCGCCTCGTTATTGGATCGTGAGGATTTGGCTTACTACAATTTGGTTATAGGAGCCATCGATATGGGTCTACCACCACAGACAGGCAGTGCCACGGTGCGTATTGATTTGGAGGATATCAATGACAATGCACCTAGCTTTACAGCAGAGGGATTGTTGGGCTATATAACAGAAAATGAGCCCGCTGGTTCTAGTGTACTCACTCTCAAGGCCATAGATTTGGATCTTCCACACAACGGTGGTCCCTTCCATTACCGTTTAGTTGGTGGACCGCATAAAACCTGGCTGAGCTTAGATAAAAGTTCGGGACTAGTAAAGTCAACCCGTAGTTTTGATCGCGAAGTCACTCCCACGCTGGAAGCTGTTATCGAAGTGGAGGATAGTGGCAAGCCACCGCAAAAGGCTCGACATACTTTGCTCATAAACGTTCTGGATCAAAACGACAATCCCTCTACGTCCCGCCATGTACAACTACTGGTGGGTATCTACAATGATGAGTTGCCTGCAAATATAAAATTGGCTGATATACATCCCAATGATGTGGATATAGTGGGTGATTATAGCTGTCGCTTACAGCAGAGTCAAAAACAGTGGGTCATACCACGCGCCTGCGATTTGTATACCACCTCGCTGAGCACCCCCATCACGTCCAGCTATAGCTATACAGGCAACGATGGCAAACACAATGATGTCAATTCCCAGCTCTCGGTGGACTATCACAACTTTAATAACCATACACTGGCTCATTCGGTGTCCATTTTAGTGCGTAACCTAACGGGAGCCCAGTTTCTGAGTCAATACTATCGTCCAGTGTTGGAAATGCTGAAATCACGTTTCGCCGGCGAAGAGCTTTATATGTACAGTCTGATTGAGAGCAGTAACAGCCTGGAGTTACTTATTTCGGTACGCACTGGTAAGCTCAACTATCAGCCAGCTGCTCAGGTCAAGGAACGTCTACGCGAGAAACGCTCTGCTTTGTCGGAACTACTACAAAAGGAGGTCCTGATTGGTTTTGATCCCTGCTTTAGTGAACCCAGCGTGTGCAATAACGGAGGCGTCTGTAGCTCTACCATACAATTAGCGGACTCGCATAGCTATCGAATTATAGAAAGTCCCTCTTTGGTTCTAAGTGGTCCACTCATTAGTCACGAGTACCAGTGTCGCTGTTCGGATGGCTACTCGGGCGAACAGTGCCTGAGACGCCAGGATCCCTGTCTACCCAATCCTTGCCAGTCACAAGCTCAATGCCGACGTCTAGGCCAGGACTATCAATGTGTTTGTCCCTCTAATCGCGAGGGTAAGCATTGCCAGCAGGAGCGTAGCGATGTCTGCTCGAGTAAGCCCTGCCGCAATGGCGGCACCTGCCAGCGAAATACCGACGGTTCATCCTATTTTTGTCTGTGTCGGACAGGATATCGCGGTGCTCAGTGTGAGAGTGTCTCGGATTCATGTCGTCCCAATCCCTGTCAAAATGGAGGCCTGTGTGTCAGCTTGAAGCCGGGCTATAAATGCAGCTGTACCGCTGGTCGATATGGTCGTCACTGCGAGCGTTACAGCTATGGATTTGAACCGCTTTCTTTTATGACCTTCCCCGCCTTGGATGCT
The DNA here is from genome assembly GCA_018904265.1 of Lordiphosa collinella. Lineage (NCBI taxonomy): Eukaryota > Metazoa > Arthropoda > Insecta > Diptera > Drosophilidae > Lordiphosa > Lordiphosa collinella. Next base: position 452,289 of record JAEIFV010000116.1, read on the forward strand.
ACCAGCAATGATATATCCATAGTATTTGCCACCACTAAACCCAATGCCTTGCTGCTGTATAACTATGGAACACAAAGTGGTGGCAGATCGGACTTTTTGGCCATTGAACTGGTGCAGGGTCAGGCCTATTTCTCAGCGGGTGGAGCACGCACGGCTATTAGCGCGGTGGCCGCGGGGCGGAAGCTGTCTGATGGTGGCTGGCATAAGATTACCGTTACGCGGAATGCACGTGTCATGTCATTGAGCGTGGCTCAGTGCTCAGAGGCGGGTGATGTATGCGACGAGTGCACGCCAGGCGATGCCGCTTGCTATGCGGAAGAAGTGGGTCCCGTAGGGTGAGTAGCAGTTAAGCTCGTCCTGAGCCATATTGTACTAACTTCCTTCTCTTGCAGCACACTCAACTTTAACAAGCAACCTTTGATGATAGGCGGTTTGGTCTCCGCTGATCCTGTTCTAGAACGTCCTGGACAAATACATAGTGATGATCTAGTGGGTTGTGTGCACAGCGTTTATATAGCAGGACGTGCCTTGAATCTCAGCCTACCACTGCAACAGAAAGGAATTCAACCAGGCTGTCAACGGCAGACTTGTACCGCTTGTGGTGGCCACGAACGCTGCATTGATCGCTGGTCGAGCAGTTTGTGCCAATGTGGGGGTTACCTACAATCGCCCGATTGTCTAGAGTCCTCTCTTCAGCCTGTGACTTTGAGCGGCGGAGCCTTTCTGGAATTCAAAATCTCTGAGCTACATCGACGCATGCAATTGCTGGATAACCTTTACCAAAGTAACCATGCCTGGTCGGAGCAGAAATCTGCACGAACTCGACGAAATCAACAAAATCTCACGGCCGCCTCACAAATCTACGAAACACCCAAAATGTTGAGTCTACTGTTTCGCACTTTTAAGCCGGAGGGTTTGATCTTGTACGCCGCTACCAACCAGATGTTTACCTCCTTGTCGCTCAAAGACGGCAAGTTGGTGTACTACTCCCGCCAACATTTGACCATAAATATGACCGTACCCAGTCCCTCCATGCTAAACGATGGCAAATGGCACAATGTGAGTCTGTTTAGCGAGAGTCGTAGTCTGCAGTTGCTTCTCGATGGAAGACGCGTTGGCGATGAATTGGATATAGCGGGAGTGCATGACTTCTTGGATCCCTATCTTAGCAGCCTGTGTATAGGTGGCGCTCCTATCGAAACTGAAGCTTCGCGGGACATCTTTGTGGGTTGTTTAGCCAATTTTACCTTAAATAACGAGCTGCAACCTATGAATGGTTCGGGTAGCATCTTCCCTGTGGTCTTACGACATGGTCAGCAGATAGAGCTGGGCTGCAGCGCGGATATGGGACTAGATGCCGCACAAGTAGCCGATCCTCTAAGCATTGGTTTCACCCTGGTTATCGTATTCTTTGTCATACTTGTGGTGGCCATACTGGGCTCGTATGTGATCTACCGTTTTCGTGGCAAACAGGAGAAAATCGGTAGCCTCAGTTGTGGAGTACCCGGTTTCAAAATCAAACATCCGGGCGGTGTTACGGTACCCCAACCGCCCCAGGTAGATCATGTTTTGGCCAGAAGCTTGCATGCCAATGAAGTGCCAGTACCGCCTACCTCCGAGCATCTAAGATCACCCGCACATCATCTGGTGGGCACTGAGCACTTGACCAAAAAGTTTAAGGAGTTGCCCTCCACCGCTGAACGTCATCCCCAGAGACCGGATATCATAGAACGAGAAGTGGTGCTGGCACCACCCACTAATTCCTTGCATCCTCTGGTAGATGCCAGTTCGGTGGATATGGGCTCCGAGTATCCGGAACACTACGATCTAGAAAATGCCAGCTCGATAGCACCCTCGGATATAGATATAGTTTACCATTATAAGGGCTATCGAGAGGCAGGCGGACTGCGCAAGTTCAAGGCCACGTCTCCACCCTCGGCTTACAGTCATCATAAGCATCAAAGTGGTGGTCCCAACGGACAACAGCAGCCGCAACATCGTCACTCACCGCGGGTGCCCTTTGTACAGGGTGGACCACCGCCTACCAGTACCTCACGCAGCACGCATCAAAGTACACCGCTGGCCCGCCTCTCGCCTAGCTCCGAGCTGAGCTCCCAACAGCCACGTATTCTCACGCTACACGATATTTCGGGGAAACCATTGCAGAGTGCTTTGCTAGCCACCACCTCCAGCTCAGGTGGTGTCGGCAAAGATGCCTTGCATAGCAATAGCGAGCGTAGTCTCAATAGCCCCGTAATGTCGCAGTTATCGGGTCAAAGCTCCAGTGCCAGTCGTCAGAAGAATGGAGTGGGTGTGGCCGTTCAACAGCAGCCTCAACAGGGTCTCACCGCCGAGGAGATAGAACGTCTTAATGCACGTCCCAGAACCTGCAGTTTGGTGTCTACCCTAGATGTACCTCTAGACGTGGATGCCCATAGCTCTACCTCCACGGACGAGAGTGGTAACGATAGTTTCACTTGCTCTGAGATCGAATACGATAACAACAGCCTGAGTGGAGATGGTAAATACTCGACCAGCAAGACGAGTATACTGAATAGTCGCAGTCCGGTGGCTAGAGCTCTAAGTGGCGGAGATCCAAGTATGGTGGTAAAGACCACACCACCTCTGCCACCGCCTCATGCCTATGATGGCTTCGAGTCTTCCTTTCACGGCTCTTTGAGCACCCTCGTGGCGAGCGATGATGACTTAACGAATCATTTGAGTGGCATTTACCGGAAGGCCAATAGTGGTGGAGGTGCCACTTCACCCTCGGCCACCACACTGGGCTGGGAGTATTTACTCAACTGGGGTCCCAGCTATGAGAATCTGATGGGTGTATTTAAGGACATAGCCGAACTACCGGATACCACTAGCCCGCAACAGCAGACCATACAGCAGGCTGTCTCCACTCTACGTCTAACCAATGCCAACGTACAAAACAAAGCACCGCCAGAGGAGTATGTGTGAATGTCCATGAGCATACTCACTTATACGTACTTATTAATACCTATGTAAATTTTGTGTAAAATTGTATCCTTAAGTCAAGCCATTCCATTTCGCAATGTACAACGAAAATGTAAGCTAGCTACTACTATAGAGAGAAAGAGAAAGCAAGAGAGAGAACGCCTTGTATCAAGGCCACACTTCCTAAGAAAAACGACTGAGTATAGCAACGAAAGCAATTCTATTCCGGTTCTTGTGTGTATATGTGCTATATTACAAATTAGTATCAGCTGCTACTTATATTGATATTTATATGCCATTTAAGTAGATTTTAGGAAACATTATGCTAACTTATTAACCCCGCCTCATGAGCATTTCTGTTAAAATCCAACTGATACTGCCGTCATTTTTCAAATCATCCTTAAATTCTTCCAGATATTGTGAAATGTTATTTAAAAGCCTAATAAAAATGCAATACAAATTTTTTTGAATCTACTTAGTTGTTATTTCTGAATTGGTGGAAAACTTGGGTGTTTTAAAAAGTGCTTTCAGTGACAACCAAAATGTCAAACTACCCAATTTAAATGCCGTACCTGGTCACACTGGGAGTCCTTAACACATTCAAGCAATTGGTTTAAGGTCAGTATACACCTCAACGAAAAAGCTCCCAAAACAAAAAAGTCCATACAAAAAAAAACTCACAAAACTTTTGGCACCAAAGCGCTTTGGCGCTCGCTTTGTTGCCAGTACACAGTTTCCACAAAAGATCTTAACAAATATACTAGGATGGTATTTTACCGATAACTCAAGAAATAATTTATTTCTATTATTTAAAGAGGTATCGCAAATTGCTGCTATACACATTAGCTGTATTCGTTTGTAACCATTTTGCCCATTAAGAGCCAAAAACTTAAAAAACCGAGCGCAGAAACTCAACCATTATTTTCTCTGGATGGACAAAGGTCACAGCAATTTAGTTTTCCTGGAAAGTGCTTGGGACGATATTGGAGCGCTGATAGGACGGGACGGTAAGGAAATTATTAAAATGTCGCCATCAGACTAGCCTCTTCATATTTATTAATTGCTTATGAATGCAAGGAAGCGTGGATATCGCTGCCAGAAAGTTTCCGCTACCACCGAAACAAGCCCAGAACAGGAGAAAGTGACGCTGGCGATGTTTTCGCTGCAATTAAAGTGAATGCTCATCCTCCATGATTTCCCTTCATACTGTTGCTGAACGAAGCTGCTTGGTAACAGGATTGCACCATGCAGATCTTCGTCTTGAACCTTACGGGTAAGACCATCACTCATCACGTCGAACCCTCGGATACCATCAGAAATGTAAAAGCCAAGTTGCCTGCAAGATGGTCGAAACCCTACAATATTCAGAAGAAGCCCACTTTGCACTTGGTGCTCCGCCTCAAGCACAAAAGGCAGAAGGTTAAGCAAGCTGTGCTCAAGTACTACAAGGTGGACGAGAATGGCAAGACCCATCGTCAGCGTCGCGAGGTGCTGGTGTGTTCATGACTGCCCATGAGGATCTTCATTATTTCCGATGGTCCAAACAATAGAGTGGACTCCCCGAAAAACGCTCATAAAAAGGGTCAAAATAGGCACGTTTAGCAACTTTAAGCTCAAATTACTAAAAATCTTGACGTGATGGACAATTTCTTAAAACGCAGTCTTGCTTAGCACACGAAAATCATCTAGAATCACTACCAACCCTTCAAGATACTGGACCTTGTTGTCTAGTGTAAGTCCTTCATATCACTCTAATTCAGTGTTAAGCTCAGTTGCCAGACGAAGGGCGTATGTAGTATGACTGTGGGCTGACACATCTACATAGAGCTATCGGTCTTATAAAGTTTATCTAACACATAGCAGCTATCTGTAAGATTGGAAATTGGCCCTGAGTCATTTCTTTCTTTTTTTAAAAGGTGCTGTACTGACTTTTTTCTGGGTTCACAGCAATTCCAGCGGGACGCCAAAACACTGACTGTCGACTAGCGATGGGGCTGGATGCCATGAAGGTTGCGTCTCATCAGCAGAAGTGGGTATCAGTGTGTTTTAGGCGTCTGAAACCGGCAAGTCTGCGATGTACTGGGTGTATAGCACAGGGCCAAGTACCCTTTATTGGGGTACATAAAGCGGCGTCCTTCGAGAAAGGGTCGGAGCATAGCAACCTGCGAAGTTAGGAGAAGGAACTTCAGCTTAATAAGCAGGCCGTCATGTCATGTGCGATTAAACACTTGTCGAACATGCAAAAAAGCAGCAGTGCAGAAGATGTGGTTGCAAATCTGATTTGGAGCTCAAAGGATATTGCGAAATATACATTGATGTTTTGGGAGGCCTTTGTAGGCATCAGGTGTTTAATCAGACTCCATTGCCTTATTTGGAACCATCACAATTACTGCACTGCCGATATATACTATACAAGCACATGCAGAGAACATCAAAAACAGATTTCGATAGAATCGGTTTCGAAACCGACTTCGAAAAGTTAAAACATAACCAAAAACTTTTGGGTTGGACCGTTGGTACTCATCATATTTACTAGGTGAGTGCAAGGCTGCAAACCTCTTAAAATCTGCAGGGGGTTTGGTCTAGGGATTTAAACCGATCATGAAGTCTAAGGTTCGGTTCGAGAACCGGTTTGTAAGCTTGTCGAACCAAAGGTTTTGGATCAAACCTTGGGTCATTTCAACTAAAATCGTAAAAAAAAAATGGTCAACCTTTTACGATGAATTAAAAGCGAATGAAAAAAATACTTCAATCTATACCAAGTTCATTAGGGCTCTATTTAAAATCGACCTCTTCCATGGCATCCATTACTTTGAAAATGGAAGCAATCCTCCCCTCTTCTACCCTAATATGAGTATTAAAATCTTATAGGCTATTTACACTAGGAGTGCGTTATGCGTTAATATCTAACAGTCAGCTCTTTTCCCATACATAAAAAGCAGATTGTTGGCTATTAACGCATAACGCACTTCTAGTGTAAATGTTGCTTTAAAACTTGACTTTTGCTTTATGTTCCTTTTAAACTCAAAATATATAGAAATTAGATATGAATTTAAGTCCGTATCTTGACTTATATACTAAGCACATACGTTCTTATAAGTGTCTAAATTAAGTTTTTTGAACCGAAACCTTTTCCAAACAGATGAGGTACGGTTTGGTCTTATTTTTGGTAAATCATAAGTATAAAAGGTTCGGTTCATGTTCCGGTTCCAGGGACGAGGTCCGGTTAGGGTCTGAACCCTGAGTTCGAAATGTGCTATGCTCAAAAAGGTCGGTTCACGATCTGGTTCGTGGGAACCCAAAATCCAGAATCGAACCGGTTGTCAGGGGTTCGGTCTAGGCCGGTTTAAGACCTTGGGTGCGAGTGAGTCACTTCTTGATACTGCACTTTGAAAGACGGCTTAAGGCGTTCCGCTATATCTCTGCCATTAATCTTGATGATGATAACAAGGTAATATCAATTTTTGGATATTTTTAATTTCCTTAATTTATTTTTTTTTTTTATACTGCTCTTATATTTTTTCGGTTTATTCTGAATTTGTTCCTCCATTTTCGATATCTAATTTTTAATTTCTTATTGTTGGTTTCCCCATTTTTGATTCCTATTTTCCCCCTTTTTGTATAAAGGCTTAATTTGGTTGTCCTCATTCATAAAAGGAACACCACACTTAAGATTGACTATTTCTGAAATATGAACGGCATCCCTCACTTACTCACCTAGATGGTATCTAGACTAAACCACAAAGTGTGTTCGAAGTCTTAGCTTTGGCTAAGTATCCAAGTTTCAAACCATTTAACAGGTAACTAACTGTTGCTTAAGGGATGGCGAGAGAGAAAAACACAAAGAGCGTGACTTGCGCATAGCCTAATCTCCATCAACTAAATTGGCTACAAAAACCAAGACCAAACAGCCAACATTTACAGTCGTTGCTAGCAACTTAATAGATTCAGAAGTGCAAAAGCCAAAATAATATTGGAAAAACCCTTTGCTAGAAAAGTCACCCAACGTCATCATTCGGGTATTCGGACCGGATGCAAGCGTGCGTGACAATTAAAAATTAGGACCAAGTGAATAAATGTCTACTAGCCGGTGGATTAGATAATTGCTAAACCGAAATGTTCTTTCGGCGCATTTTAGAGCGCAAAGATAATGGGACACCCACGGCGACCATGAGAAGCGAGGACAACGAGAGTGTCACTTATGACAAGGACAACAATAACAACGCCGGACTAACCAAAATGCAAATGCAGGTCCAACTTACACCATTGTGGGAGCATATACTACGTACCCGCCGTTTGCCGGAAACAATTTGCCCCTCCATCATGTATAACGAATTCCATGAGCGCTTGCAGGATCCCGAATGGCAGGTGCGGCAACATGCCTTGCGTGTGCTGGTCGATGTGCTGCTGGTGCAGCAATCCAAGGCCGACAAGCATATGGATCAGCAGCTGATTACAGTACAGTTGGTGGAGAACCTGGGTCATCCGGCGCCCACGGTGCGTAAGGGTTCGCTGGACTGTCTGCGCGTCTATCTCGGCGAGACCAAGCAGCCCGAGAAGGTGCTGATGAGCATACTGGACACGGGTCTAACCCATGATAGTCGCCTGAGCTGCGGTGTAATGCTTTCGCTGCCAGCCCTTTTACAATCGATTTTGCATACACCTCAACGGCATTACATAGTACAGCAGACTTTGGAACGTATCGCCTGGCGCTTGGATCAGGTGACAAACCAGGAGGTCACCCTGAAAGTTTTATCCAAGATCAAGGAACTTCTGGGCGTGGAGGATTTCGAGAGTATGATGAACAACACGCCGGTGGGACTAGAGAAGTATGACCAATTAAGCGAGGTTTATGGCATCGAGGAGAAGACCAAGCGTGGAACGGGCGCCTGGCGTGCTTTGCCCAGGGAACAGCACTGGAGAAGCACTGAGAAACCACTGAGCGGTCCCGAGAAGGGTAAAGTCATCATGGAAACAGAAATTAAAATAAATGAAGATATGGTAACTATGCGTCTACTCGAAGCCGATACCGAAACCGAGGAGGCAGAGTCCGATAGCCCCTGTAGAAGTAGCGCAGCTAAGCCGGAGCTGGTGTGTCGTTCGCTGGATGCAGGCATAGTGCAGGTAATCAGTGATTCGGAGCTGGAAGAAGATCCAGTAGGTTCCAGCAAAACGGCCAGCGAACCTAACACGCCTTCGCGTGGACTAAAACGTGTGACATTTGGTGGTGAAGTGGTGAAAATGCGCACACCCGACAGCGATGCAGCTTCTTCCTCAAATAATGCGAGAGCTACCATGAATAATGACTCCACGCCAGGCATTCAAGAGCCGGAGTTACAGTTACCTACGCCGGCTTTAACAGTGCTTAGTCCTTCAGACAGCGACAGCAAAACTTCCGCTTTAATAGTGGATATACCCAGTGATAATACTAAGCCATTGGCTTCAGCAACTGCCAGCTCACCCACACCCAGCACTTACACTTCGCCCAAACGTTTAACGGAGCCGGAAACGCAGTCTCCTGTCTATCTACGCAGTCGCAGTGTCAGTCCAGCGGGCAGTAACAATATCAGCCCCAAGGTTCCGCATAAACAAATAGAAGTGCTGCACAATCTTCAGCGTGATCCTTCACCACGTTCCCTACGGCGCTACGAGAACATGTCCATTCCCCTAACGCCCTCACCATCGCCAAGAGCCGCCACCAACAGAGTCGTCTCACCGCCCAACAGGTCCGCCGAGTCTCCCAAGTCCTGGGAGGACCTGGATATAGTCAATTACAAAACCCTAATGGATCTGCGTTCAGGGGTAAGTTACTGCTCCAAAAACTAGGTTGACCATTATTGTCCAACATCTCCAGGCATTGGCAACCTGAAAAACTGAAATTACATCGCACGCTACTCCATACTACCCCAAACGCAGGTGTCCTAACTGGGTCACTAGGATATGTAGTACAATTTCATATGCGTTCATAATTTTTGCCTTCATAATGGCAGCCACCCGGCTGTGTGCCGGCTTTATTACATACGAGACACGCATCGTGTTGTTGTTGCTGGAGCGCGAATTACTATTATACTACAATATTACCGCTGCCCAGCTGCTGACTAAAGAAAATTTTAGCGATAAGCTTACATATTGATGGCAAAACATTGCCGGTCATTGGTTGGCTGGCTAGGGTGTAGAGGTGGAGTTGGGGTGGGGTATGACCCATTAATTTTTGACGTCTACATTTCAAAAATGAAATACTTTGAAGTCCAATTCGTGTCGAATTTTTCGTACAAGTCAATTACATTACTTACACTGTTATGCACCGATAAGCTAGTGCACTTTCAATGCAAACGGGCAATTAAATTGGATGCTTCTCTGTGGGAAGGGGCGAAAGCACTCTACTTATATGGTACTATAAGTTCTTTAGTCTCTTGCAAATTTTTCAGCTGCCTCTCATTCTTTCTTTGGCTGCTTGAGGTTGCGTCAGGCAGTTATCATGTAGTGGAACAGGCTAGAATATAATTGATTATGTTGGACATTTGCATGAAGTGATCTCGTTCCATCCTTGCTCGGTACAAATAAGAGCTTAAGGGTCGGAAGCTAACTGATAGAGTTTGAGTTTCAAATGAGTTGTTGACCCAACTGCTTTCTGCACAGGCTCGTGTAGATTTGTCGTTTCGTCAAGAAGTAGAAGAACGTTTGCTTATTGCTGAAACACACAATTGGCTCATCTGATCAGATGCCGATCTTTAAAAAATGTTCACAGCACATTTATGTCGATCAAGAGTCAAATGCTATATGCCACGTCTGTGAACCGGTTCGAAGGCGGTTAAAAACAGTTTAAAAGTTGATCAGAGCGACAGCTTTGAAATTAATTAAGCTATGAACCTGAACTGTGATGGGTAGGTTAGTACTAGAGATCTGCAAGAATGCCTGTTTTCTCGCTGTTAAAGCGTATGCGGTGTGACAGACACCCAAAACATGCAGTCAGATCAATCACACACTCTTTGTCGTACTAGTATTTCTGTGACTAAGACTCTTGGGTGATCAGGTGTCCAATTTGTTGTATCTTTTTTGACTGAGTTGTCGCACTACAAATACACAAATAGTATGTATAATTTTTTCTTCGAATAGATAATTGTTGTGTTCTCATTCGCTCTCTGATTGTCTACGACACACTGATAAATTTCGGCTAAGCTATAGAATGTGTTCGGCCCCTCTGAACCTGTCTAAAGAGAGAGCGAAAAGAGGTAGAGGGCGGCTAAGCCAATCAACACTCAAAGTTTTACTCTCTCTGTTAACATTAGTGTTAGAAAAGAGCGACACAAAAGGCGCGATTAACGTGGGCACTGCCTGATCGAAGCACAAATATGCCATGAGTAGAGTAAGGCCTGCATACAAATTCCAAAAATATTGGCAGAAACTCCAATTATTAAGGGAAATGCCCCAAATTTGGTTTGTACGCATATTTTGGGCCCCCATGACATCTCACCAAGATTCGCTCGGATTGGTCAATTATTTTATAATGCTGCCAAATAACCGATCTGTCCGACTTGCAGCAAATTTATTGTTTTTAAGTCAATTGAACTAAAGTTTGGTTTGTACGCATATTATGGGAGCTCAAGCCGATTTACCAAGTTTGGCTCAATTTTCGATAATATTTTATTTAGCTGCCATATAACCGAACCAGCCGACTTGCATCAACTTTTTTTTTGATTTTTAATCAATTGAACTTAAATTTTGTTTGTATACGTGTTTATGCTCAGACGACTCAGCAAATTTGTTTCAGTTTAAAACACTATTTCACATATCTGCCATATAGTCGATTATTCCGACTTGCAGTGATTTCATAGTTGCACCACAGATAAAGGCAAAGAAATAAAGAATGCGCCGCAGGCAAACATTTCTTAAAAAGAAGCACAGGCAATATTAAAAAAAAATCGCGCGATTAATTTGTTTTATTCTTCTTTTCCTTCATCTGTGATGTACGAGTATCTATTAAATTAAGACTGTTAAATTTAACAAACTACACAGGAAGAGGGAGGAGGAAGTGGTGGAATTAGGAGGAGGCGTTGGAAAGATGGATAAGAAGGAGGAGGCGTTGGAAGGTTTGGATAATCTGGGGAAACCACATAAAAATGCGCCTTGAACTATACCTCAAATTGGTGATGTGGAAAATAGTTTAGAGCAGTTTCATCTTAATAGCCTATTTACACTGAGCACATCTAACATCTTTCATCCAAAATCATGAGTCATAAAAATTATCCCTTTCAAAATTTTTCAAGTTTGTAGCATATTTCTATAAGACACTGATCCGCTTAACAATTTGAAAAATAAAAAATATTAAAAAGTTGGCATAGGATGTGGGATGTTGGATGAAAGTTGTGCTCAGTGTGAATAGCCAAGCGCCATTTTCATCGTCGGAATCGAATAAAAAAAAGGGTAAATGTCAAACTAAAAGAAATTAATAAATATTATTTTTAAGTAATAATGACAGTTAAGGCAAAGAACATTATGTTTTTTTCCCAAAAAATCGCAACTTTAAAATATTTTTTACCATTGATCCGCGGAAGTCCCCCGCGATCTGAAGACGCCAAAATTCTTGTAAATTCGAGGTCCATAGAGGATTTTCTTTTCAGAATTTTTGGTGAGAGGTAGCTCTAATAAACAATTACCATTGTTTGTTTTCCTTATGACTTGACTATCGTTCATTCGATCTTTACCATTCTTTTGGCGGATCGATAACAAATCTCGATTACTAAATATGTCTAGAAGGAGCAAACCTTGTATCTATAAAACTGTGCGAGATATGACGATTTTTTCCAATTTGCGGGGCGGGAGGGGCGTGGCAAAAATTGAAAATAAACTGGAACTGCCTGCAAGTATGAGAAGCATATGTCCCATACATGTCAATCCTCTATCTCTTACCACCTCCGAGATCTGTTTGTTCATAGGGTCACACGGACGGACAGACGGACATGGCTTGATCGACTCGGCTGTTGATGCTGATCAAGAATATATACACTTTATAGCGTCGGAGATGCTTCCTTCTGTCTGTTACATACTTTTGCAGAAACTTAATATACTCTATGTACCTTTGGTACAGGGTATAAAAAAATAGAACTTCTGCAATGGTTGGGACACTTGAGTTTGAAAATGATCAAGTACTTATGCAGTGTACTGCTGCAGATCTTTGGTAAATACTTGGCAGTTGGTGTGATAACTTGTCCAGTTATTGGAGGTTTTGTTAACAGATTCTCCAACCATAGGATCAGCTAGGTAATTTTCAATGTCTCTGGTTCTTAGGTACCACTATGCTGCTTTAAAACGTCTTTAGATTTTGGCCTGGACCACTCTTATTATGATAGCCATGGAAATCCATGGCAAAGATACAGACAAGTAAAATACATTAGCAGTATACATTTCATTAAAAAATCACACTCCTTTCAGGAATCTTACTTTATGAAATAATTAAATTATGAACTCTGACTAAATTGATAACAAAAAGGTAAGTTGAGGGGAAATTCGAATCTTTGAAGCCTAAGATAATAATTGACTTTGATTTTATTTTCAATAAAACATACACAAATTGGAATCAAGCTGCAAAACCATTGCATTCCATTAGCTTTAATTATTGTAGTAAAACCACACAGCAGATGCAACATTCCTTGAGTGTTCTACTTTTGCGTCAAAAGTCAACATTATTAAGTACAAAAACTTCATAAGCCGTTTACCAAATCAAAAAAAAAACCCAGCATTTTTAAAGAATAAATTAAAGACTTAAATAGATGCAAATGGGATTGCAGAAGCACAGCGCAGGCATGAAAATCAATGATATCAGCTGGGGGACTTTTTTGCAAAAATAGCAAGGGCAAAATTTAATAAAACTTGTGACTATTCGTTTTGTTTTGGTTTACCTGAGGATAGCACCTCAGTTCCGGACAGAATGACAAAGCTATATTGACTCAGCTTTGGAGATGAAATACTTTAAGGCAGAGATGCAAATATCTAGAGAATTAAGAATGGTTGGGTTCAGTGGTTCACAGAAGATTTTGTCCTCTGGTTCGGTTCATAACATGGTTTTATAGTTAACAAACCACGGTTACCGTTCGGTTTAGTGTTCACGCTTAATATATACTCAAGACAGTTGCCAGTGGCCGGGTGTGGCTCAGCGGCTAGTGTGTGCGGCCGCTGTGCAAGCGGACGTGGGTTCGATCCCGCCTCGGGTCATCTAATAAAAAGTTTTTTCTTTGAAAAACTTTCACATCCGGTCACATTCACTAGCTGTTGTCGTCAGCATTGATGTAACAAGCCATGAAAAAGCTTGAGCAGTAGGTCCCTTTCTCTTGTGCGAAAATCAGAAGTACACAAGCCTTGAGATTGTGAGGAGCTCGGCTTTGGTCCTTTGGGCTGTGTCATACCAAATATTTATTTAGTTACCATTGCAAAATGTTCCGTTTTTCTTAGATAAAATAAAGTTATAATATTCAAAGTAGAATAAACTTTCTGATAAATAATTTCGTTATCAATACTTCGTTATCATTTGCGGTTTTTGGTTTGATTCAGAGTTTTCGAAAGAATACCATTTCTGATTGCGTTTCACCTTACTAGCCAAAATTGGTGTTTCGGTATGGTTTGGTTCGATTCAGAGCATGTTTCCATTCCAGCTTTAAGTGGTCCAAAATGTTTTCAATGTTTAACCACGAAGCTTTTTCATGACTACTTAGCTGAGAGCAAAATCTGCAAAGGTGACGACTGCGTAATAGCTTAAAATATTAAACTAGATATTTTGAATGTGGGTAAGGCAACACTCTACCAACCCTCCCAAACCACCATAACAATAGTGCATAATTTACTCCATTTATTATAAAGTTTCTCTGCCAAAAACTGACTGTATTATCTCAGAAGTGCAAAGAATGATTTTTGCTTCATTAAATTAAAAAATATTAAAACGGTGGCTAACGACAGTATTATAATCACATTTAAGTCCCATCTCATGTTTTACCACTTATGCCAAGACTTAGCCCATGTGCCTTCTTGTGTCAAGTAGCGTACAGACCCGGAACAGCATTTAACAAAGCTTCAATAATGCAGTAGTAAGTCACATCTCATGTTTTGTACTTTTGAAATGGTGGCCCAAAGTCTTGGCTTAAGTACTTGTAGGCACTACATACAACAAGTACACATATACAATGTGTCGCTTTTATCAAGAGAAACTTTTTCGAGCAGCGTAAGGATTCCGGTAATAGTTGCATGTGCCAAAGAGTCCTACGCCGGTCAATCATTTAAATGCACGCGATATTCATACAAAAGCCATAACTCACACCCAGCTTGCATATGCGATGGACGATGGTAGAGGGAGAGCGTGTCAAGAACTGGGTCAGTCCCAGCACACAAAAGGAAAATAATAAAGAAACATTAACCGAAAATAATAGCGCGTACTAAATACGAAAGACCGAATAAAAAGTCGCATATCACCAAAGCTCCTTAGCCGGAGCAATTATTTAACTGACCGAAATGCCGAATCGAGTGCAAGCTATATACTTTCTATTTCATTCAGGACTGGCGCAATCGCTTGCAGGGCCTAGCTCAATTAGAGCTGGCTTTGAGTTCCTCAAGCAATTTGGCTATGGTGCAACCCTGCTTGGACAGTCTGTTGCGTACGCTGCTCTCCTCGGAGCATCATCTGGAGGTGGCAGAACTGAAGCGTGATTTGTTGGTGAATTTGATAACACGTCTGCCTTTGGACAACCTGGAGGAGCGTACCTGGCAGATATTGACTGGGTTGTGTCGCCAGGCCCATGCCGGGGCACAGCGAGTATGTAAAGCTTTGATGCAGCGACTACCAGCGGGCACAATAGTGTCCAAGCTAACGGCGCCAGAGTTTCTCCATGCCAAGAGCTCGAAGGTAAGAGATTACAGACTTACTTGCGTACCTATGAATGAACTTATAATCTCCTCCAATCGGCAGTTTCGAGATCATGCCTTGCAGTTATCCATCTCTGCTTTGATGACGTTTCCTGGTACCTGCTTCGATATAAATATACTTACAGCCCAGACCATCTATGCCGCCTTGAATCGCAAACGTCGTGTGCGTCAAGCCGGCTTGGAGGTTCTGGCTGTTTTAGCTTACATCTCCTCAGTGGAGGAGGTCTTAGACATAGTCAATGAAATGTGCTCGAACACGGCTGTTGAATTGCTAGCGGCTGTTAAGAAACGCCTATCACGAGTGCAGCTGCCCATTTTAACACCCGACGGTGGTGTTTTATATGTGCTAAACCAAGCCGATACTCTAAGGAAAGGTGGTGCCGATATAGACTGGATTTCGCAAGGTGAAGGATCGGCCTCACCAAATGCCCTCAGAAGGCGACGATTCAAGCAGCGTCACGATAGCAGAGATAAGCAGGAGTCCACCCATAGGTGAGTCAAAAGTCTAGCTAAGAAGTGAATAAGCTGGTTATAAAGGTGTGATTTTGTTTTAATGCTTGCAGCTGTCAGCCTGAAGAGAATCTACAGCGGCATTCCTTTCACTCACCACCGGAAACTTTGGATATGACTAGCCCTAACAATGTAAGTTTTTACTTTCAAGTCATAGATTAAAGAGCTTATTTGCCAAAAGCCAAATATCAAGCAGGGTATGGAAATCTTAGGGAAAAATAGTAATTTAGTTGTTCAAGACTTCGCAGGTAATAATACTGATCAGTTCTTTCCGCTGATATGTCGAATTAATTTAGGTTTAGGTTGTGTTCTCAATTACCGATTGCGGTGTTCGAACAGTAGCTTCAACACGCACCCCTCTATCAGAATATCGAAACTGTGAAAGAAGGCTGAACACTATTCGTTTAATTTGCTTGTTCTGTCTAAACGAAAATCTTGAAAATTCAAGAACGCACGGACTTTATTCAAGAGAGTACGTACTCAAATTATGCGTTCTTCTTACTTCTGAGTGTCTTAGTGTTGTCAGCAGTTTGGAATCCCCTTTCATAAATCTATCGATTTTCAAGAATGTCTATCTGCTGGGTGGGCCTTAAGTAATAGCAGTCCAACAACATCAACGGGAAAAAAACCTTATTAGCGAAGCTCGAATCGAGAAACCAGACTCACACTGCGTGAATTTGTTTTTGCAGTCTTGTCAATCGCGCACACCGCACCTGCCAAGCTGGCGCCGTATGCCGAAACGCAATAGTCTTGTTGCTGTTTTCTGTCTAGCTTGTGCGCGATGACGAGGTTATTTAAAATGCGCCTGCGTGTCTCCAGCTGCCTTAAAATTACTCTCAGGAGCAATGGGAGTAAAATGAGCAAGGGCCTGCCCATCGCTGATTTAAATGGTTTTGTTAATAAGCAAAACTGTAGGATCTGGGGTTCTACATTTTCAAGAGCCATTCATCAACGCCAATTGCGCTCCATTAGGTGTACAGTATTACATCTGAAATATCACTGGGGCTTATTTCTTCAAAAATGAAGATTATAGTGTTGTAACCCTAAGTAGAGAGCGGTATCGTTTTATGATGGAATTTTTTTTCGATCTTTGCTCAACGAACAATCAATGGTTTTGATTCGATTTTTCTATGTTCATTCGCTGAACGAATTGTCGGGAGCGAAAATTATAAAAGTCACTTGCGATTGAGAGTGGGGTATCTGTTTGGGCTTGTGTCTCGCACAAGCCACACACACAAACACAAAAAAAAAAACTCATCTGCTGACTCTTAATGTGAGAGCGCTCAGTCGCGCCGCTCTCTCTAAATTGTTATTGAACGAGCAAAACGAGAACAGGTCAGCTGAAAACAGTCAACTGAAAAC
Organism: Lordiphosa collinella; assembly: GCA_018904265.1. Taxonomy (NCBI): domain Eukaryota; kingdom Metazoa; phylum Arthropoda; class Insecta; order Diptera; family Drosophilidae; genus Lordiphosa; species Lordiphosa collinella. The sequence continues at coordinate 469,035 of JAEIFV010000116.1, forward strand.
AAAAACAAAGAGAAACGAAGTGATCTGCTCAGAACGAGAGCAAGCGTGCATGGGTTTTTGCGGTTTTGTTATTGAGCAGACCGTAAAGGGAAAAACGATCAATTGTTATTTACGAGCTCTGGTAAACACTTTTCGGTGTTTCTAAAGGTCCCTCGGTAAAAGATCTAGATCTAGGTAAGAACTTGAGGTTTCTATATATTCAAAAAAATAACCGACTGGCAGAGTTCTAGAGCGATCGGGACAGGTCGGGGCAAGCGACACCATTACAACTCTTTCCTACAAACGAAAGCTTTTTTAAAAACTTCATCAAGTTTGCGTCACCGTGTTCACCCAGTCATAGCATACTTCTCATACAGCTCAAATGAGATATCAGGCAAGTGCAAATACAGCTTCACATTTTGGTTTTGTAGTGTTCTGACCTACATTAGTACCATCTTGGTCTTTGATGAATGTATATTCTTTGGATCTTTCCCTTCTTATTTGATTCAATTCGGAGACCTCGTTATAAGAACAAGTTGGCAATAGCTTTAGAATTTCATGAGCTTAAAAAACATACACAGTAGCTATTTTATCAACTAATGTTTTGTGTTAAGAATATCTTGTGGTTGACTTAAGAACTTATTAGACTTTAACGAAGAATATATTGGACTTCTTTTGAAGCACCTTTAATTTTTTAGAGTATTTAGTTTAGTGCGGTTCAGTACGGAATCAAGGCACTGGAAGAACAGGGCCTACTACTTTTCGAGCTTAGCTTCTTTAGTACTGAAATCAGTTCAATCTGGTCATGAATTGGAGAAATTTCTAGTAGGAATTTCCTACTTCCCAGGACTGAATTCAGCTTTGATAAATTAAATACTAAGGCGCAGAACTGCAGGGTTAGCCTCAATGTTCTTCTTAAAATCGGTCTTAGGGTTTAATTTATTGTCAAAGTCGGAAATATTTTGGCAAAACTTAAAATGAAAGCATGGCTGATAGTCTTTCCCCTTATCAAACTCAACTTTTCGATACTATTCTCTATGAATTTTCTAGGACTTTTCTCACAGATTAAGCCATGGGTCGAGGGCAGCAAATGGTAAGTGTACGTCTAGACCCAGTTAAACACAGATAATAATTTGTTCCTTTGCAATATCTTTAGTTTATCCAAGTACTTTCATGGATCGTCGCCTGGTAGCCAAGACGTGCTCAGAGACTTCAATGGATGGTCGAAGCACTGATAGCACGAATACAACCTGCAGCAGTGGCAGTGGTAGCTTCATACAATTAACCTCACGAAATGCCGGACCCAGTTCACGGTATGTAGCCAAATTGAGCCAAACTTGGCTGTAAATTTTAAATCAATTTGTTCATTTGTAGCTTTCCAGCCATGAGCCAGCACACGGATTTTGTCAACAATTTTATGCGTAGCATGCAGCGCAATTCCTATGCTTCAACCAACTACGAAGGACCCGCCTATCCCAAAGTTAACTATAGCATACCAAAAGCCCAAAAGAAGTTGCCGCATCAGCACTCCTTTATACAGCAAAGTAGCACTAGGATGCGAAATATTAGCCAGTCAACTCAAGCTGAAGGTGAGTACACGATACTTTACTTCATCTTATGAAGAATGGTTGTACATGATGTTTATTCTATTCTAGATAGTGGAAAATTAAATGAGGCGAAAGCACCACGCAGCATATCCATAGACAATCTGCAAGCTCCCACCCACATGATCACCAAAGATAGTACAACTGAAAAAAACAGTAACGAAAAAGGGGATCCCATTGAAACAAAAAGTTTTTCTAAGACACTTTTGGAATTACTGGGATCAGATTTCTAATAAACTGGAGGCATAATAACTTTAATTGCGAAATATGATGAAAAGTTTCCACTTCAACTTCTTTTTCGACCGATCATTCATACGGCTATATGCTATAGTCATCCGATTTTGATAAAACTTTGTAGAAATGTGTCCAAAGTAAATAAAATTAGTGTATCCCATTGATAAGGACGTTTTCATTAAAAAAAAAAGTTTTTCTCACACAACTAGTTTTTCGACCGATCGTTCCTATGGGAGCTATATGCTATAGTCATCCGATTTCGCCCAATCTTTGTAGATTTGTAAAGTATATTATGTATGCCATGATAGGACGTTTTCATTAAAAAAAAAAGTTTTTCTCACTAGACTATTTTCGACCGATCGTTCCTATGGAGCTATATGCTATAGTCATCCGATTTCACCAAACTTTGTAGAATTGTGTAAAAGTACATAAAATAAGTGTAGCCAATGATAAGGACGTTTTCATTAAAAACAAAAATTTTTCTAGTGAGAACTAGTTTTTTTTAATGGAAACGCTATACCGAATTACTTTTTTTAATTATCCAATATTTCATTCTTTTTCTCCAAACTAGTTTTTCGACCGATCGTTCCTATGGCAGCTATATGCTATAGTATCCGTTCGACAAACTTATTCTAGTAAAAAAAATTTTTGTTTTTTATGAAAACGTCCTTATCATTGACTTACACTTATTTTATATACTTTAACACAATTCTACAAAGTTTGGTCGAAATCGGATGACTATAACATATAGCCCCATACGAACGATCGGTCGAAAAACTATAGTTTTTGTAGGAAATCTTTTTGTTTTTAATGAAAACGTCCTTTTTATTGGCATATTCTTATTTTATATACTTTAACACTTAAAAGTTTTATCAAAATCGGATTTGACCCAATACTGCAGCATATGATAGTCATCGGATCGAAAAGAAATTATAAGTGAAAAACTAGATACGTACTTTGAGCTTTCCTTAAAAAAAATTTTCCTTTGACTAGTTTTTCAACCGATCGTTCCTATCAGCTATATGCTTCATCCATCGGTTCCAATGTTTACCAAAATTGCACCAAGTTTGGTGAATAGCAAATCTAATAGCATAGAAACACCCCCCCTCCTCATAACTTTATTTCGAGCTTCCTTCTATGCGTTACAAAACGACATTAACCCTGCAAGGGTACAAAAAGTAGTCTTAGAAAAACTTTTTTGTTTTCAATGGAAGCTGCAAGGGTATACAAAACTTCGGCCGAGCCGAAGTTAACATTCCATTATTTTCCACTATTCCACTATTTTTAAATCTTTAAAATGATATATAAGGATACTAAAAAATATCCATTGGATGATTTCCTCTATCCATTTGCTCTGGATATGTCTTTAATATCCTTTTAATCATCCAACGGAGCTTAAAATCATCCAAAGGTTTTGCAAAATGATCATCCTGTCGATGGTTTTCAGCTCCGTTGGATGATTTAAAGGATATTTAAGACATATCCAGTCCAAAAGGATCTGACCCATTAAAGATTGCCTTGTTTTGCACACAAGACAGACAGCTTTGAAGCGAAAAAACAACAAATCTATTGCGCATCGCAGCCTGGCGCCTGGCATGTGCGCGGCTGCAAAAACAAATATATGGAGTGTCTGGCTGGCTGGTAGACTCGAGCATCGGTAATAAGGGTTGTTTTTTGTTGTTGTTGTTGGACTGCTCTCAAAATAAAAAACCGTGCCCACCCCTGCTCTAAAGGATGCTAAGTTGATTCTTTAAATAGCTTATTTGTGTAAAGGTCGATGATTGCGAGCTGTTTTTCTCTAAAATTTCTCAATTGGTTTCCCGACTGAGGTGACCCTTTGACTGCTTTTTGTAAAGAGAAGTTTGGACATTTTAAAAGCAGCCAGTATGAAGGCGAATATGGCATTTTAGGGCTAAACGTCTCTGAGCACTGGGAACACTAACAGTCTCCAGGGAGAGGTTATTCTAGCTTCTCTTTGGTCTGTGCATCCAGGAAGATTTTAACGCTGGCAACAGAATATCATACGGTTCAACCAGGTATCAAGTCACAGTGTCCCTCGTTGAAGTCGTATTGAAGTCATATTTCTTCTCAAAATCGTAAGTTGTAAAATGATCGTTAGTTTCTTCTGTTCCGAGATCAAGATCTCCGTTCTTAAAAACGTGAATTCATTTATTTATTGAAACGAACTAATTGCTTATAAGGTGATTCGGCTTTAGTTAAGGTTCAAAAGGTCAAGAATTCAGAAGTTTCGGTTTGAGGAACACAAAAAACTTGAACCAAGCCGCTGAGTTTGCGGGTTCAATTCCGCTTTCATAACATTTGAATAAGCGGACAACACTTAATACCCTATATTTGTTCTCAAATAATAACTAATTTGTCTAAAAATATGACTAATAGACTGTTTTATAATAACCAAACTAGCAAGTTTTAGTCGTCTCGAGGTCATGTTGTGTTTGAGGCTAGACTACCTTTTTCATGAACCTCCCGGTTCTCTTATCAGTAGTCTTAGCCCAGCTACCAAAAATGTTTTAATATTTAATTTTAACTTTTCTTAGAGCAGCTATCTGCTTGACCGATTTCAATACCGATAAATACACAATTGTGGAAACAGCACAAACAATCACACCACTTGCTAAAGCTTCCTGCAATCTTAAGCTACTCCCGCCCCCAAAAAAAAAACAAAATGAATAAAACTGTTGCCGTTTGAACTAAATATAAAAATACCAGAGACCCCGCGGAGGCAATGTTAAACGTCATTGGAAACGCATGTTAACCTACATTCGGTGAAATGCTTAACTCTGATTAAGTTTGGAAACCTCACCCTCAACCACAACCAACCAGCATTAGGACTATTCCGGCAACAACAACGAAACCGCAAGCAATTTTCATCGCACGTGACTCACAACATTTGTAGGCTTAAAGGTGTCACCTTAAAGGCCAGCCAGTCCAGTTCCGCTGTTCAACCTAAATAATTTAAAGCTGGGAAGGGATGGCACAAACCTTCAAATGACCACTGCTGTTGCTGAACCGCGTCGTGGCTAAGAAAATCAATTTTACTTTCTGTTTATTTGGATTTAATGACAACGTCACTCCAAATGCTAGAAAACTGAAAATATCTTTTAACTTGATGGCATTCGCATTTTGTTAACTTAAAGAAAAAATAATACCCCATGAGCTCGGGTCTAGCACGAAGTCTAACGAGGATGACTCAAGAAAGTGTAACTGCAAATACGCAGAAAAAAAGCCAATGGCTAGCGAGTGGCTAGTTGGAGGGGGCTAAGGTCCACCACCTTTCGTTAAGTGGACTTCCTTGAGTGTGTATGCATGTCGCTTGTGTATATACAATTTGGTGAATGTCCCTCTTTTTTCTCCTTTTGCAAAAGTTTGCCCGTGTAGCGTGAATTCCTGTATATTGTTTTGGTCAACAAACAGTCAGTTAAAAGTCGTCGTTGTAGAACGTCCGTTCAGTGATAGAAATGCAAAATGCATTTTTCTATAACCTCTGGAGTCAGATACGCTCACTCCTACTTACAACCCAGACGTATATATGGCAAAGGGTCCGGCAGGCGTGGGCAACTTTTGATTGTATTAAAAACCGGCGTAGAAAATCGATGCAAATCGAAGAAGAGCATAGTGAAAATAGTGTTGTTGAAGCCAACTGTCAGGTTATACAGCAGGCGATGCCGACTGATGTGGAAAAGGGCCAGATATTCGACAAAGATGTTGAGTTGTGAGTGGAGAGATTAAATGATGAAAAATTTTCTAAAAAAAGTTTCCTTCTATTTTTTCAAATAGTGCCACAAATACACAACAACCTGAACGAGATGTTCCCACTGCTGCATCACAGGAAGGCTCACCACTCTCCCTGAAATCGAACAGCTACTCGCAAAAGTCTACGGCATCGGCCAAGTCGTGCGGTAGTCACTGCGTCAAGAATAGCGAACCCTTTGGCGAGCTTATTGTGGACGATATCGAGGAGGAGGTACCGCCACCGGAAGAGTCCCAGCGACACGAAAGCAACAACAGTCTGCACACCACAGAGAGCATTAAGACCCAGCTGGAAGATACCACACCGCAGATCTCAAGAGCGCAGTCCCTTAAGTCTCTACCCATAGAGGAGGACTTAGAGGGCAGCAATAGCTTTGTGGTGGTCGAGGAGGTACCCGAACAGGAGCTAGAGTCGACACCACCAGAGACCACACATGAAGTCGGTTCGCCTGTCAAGCAAATGGACGCCAGGGCTATAAATTCGCGCAGCATTTCCCTAGATTCGCTCTATGGCCGAGTTGGTAGCGGACGACCTGCCTCGAAACAGGGTTCTTTGGATACCACCAGCACCAGTACCACCACCACAGACAATACCTCGCAGTCGTGCAAAACCATGTTGCACTTACCCCTCAAATCCAAATCAAAGACCTCCTATCTACTGCGTGGCCAGAGACGCGTTTCGCCCATAAAACAGGCTCTGAAAATGTCCCCCAAAGAGTTGTTTCCCTTTAACATGACGCGTTTCGAGAAACCACGCGAGGCTTTGCTGAAAACCTTTGATCAACTGGACTCAAGCAACTGGGAAGTGAACATGGTGGGATTGACAAGCATGGTACGCTTAATACGCTACCATTCCGACTTTCTGGACGCACATATGCATATGACCTGCATCCAACTGACGCGCTCTGTGCGCAATCTACGTTCCCAGGTGGCTCGTGCCTCGTGTCAGGCTGCAGCTGAGCTGTTCATTGTGAAATCCAAATATCTGGAACAGGAATGCGATGACCTGGTATGTGCCCTGCTGCTACGTACCGCCGATACAAATCGATTTCTGCGTGCCGATGCCACCAAAGCCTTAGAATCCCTGGTGGATCATGCACAACCGTCTAAGATTTTAAACATTTTAAGCACAAAAGGAGCACAGCATCAAAATGCAGCGGTACGCACCACAACGGCGAAATTGATGTTCAGACTGGTGGAACGACTGGGCAGTGAGCGTGTGTATGCCATGGGACGAGAGCAGCGTGACAAATTCTTTGTGGTGGGTGCTAATTTATTGCTGGAGGGCAGTTTGGAGACACGCAGCTATGCCAAGTCGCTATTTCGTGCCCTGTCCGAGCATAACAGCTATCAGCGATTACTATTGGAGGTAATACCACCGCGCACCTATCGCAATGTGGAGAAGACACTGAGGAGCCTGACACGTTAGGAACACCACAGGAGAAAAACAGAAAAGCTCAATGAAGAAAATTGGAAGCGTATAAAAAATTTATAACGTAGCAATACTCTTACACCTAGTGATCAAACGTTAAGTTTTACCGATCCATTTTCTCAATGTTCGGTTAAGAATTGTTGGGGAAAATATTGGTTCGGCAAGTCTTAACTCTACATTAAGAAAATGCACCTTATATTTAGTACTATCGTCTAGATCGTAATCAAAAAAAAACCTTAAGACTAATAAAAAAAATATGTTTGTTACATTTGGGTAAACTTTACTGGTTTTATTAGGGGTCCTGGCGCTGAAGGATTACCTTCTCTTGTATAGTCCAAGGTCTTAATATAACTTTTAAGCAAATGATATGCCATACTAAGCTCATATGTAATCAAGCCGATTCGATGGGACTGCTTGTAGAAAAACCCTTGCCCTTCTAAATACCAGGTATGTATTTGTATTTAAATATTTTTTAAAAGAACTGTGAGTTGAATTCTTGGGTCCGATTGTTCATGTTTTTATTATAAACACAATGCAGATTGACTTATTGAACTGACATATAGCTTTATCGTGAAAATGTATATCAAGCCTAAAGCTGTTATAACACTTTTTTGAGTTGGCTTTAAAAACATCGTGTAGTTCTAAGCTGGCTATCTAAAATCGCTCAAGAAACTGAAATAGGCTACTTCTCCTTTTATCAAAAAATTTTTTGAGCTTCTTAAATCGCTTATTTGCGAGCTGGGTGTGCCCTCCTGGTGGGAGATCGCTCGGAACAGAGGCGAGTGGCGGTCATTAGTCGCAGCGACTGAGACCGTAAAACGTTTGTGATGCTATCATCAGGCCAAAGAAGAAGAGATTACACTAACTGATTACACTATTACACTATCTGAACGACTCATACGAAAAGCTGACTTCCGAGCTGAAACTGCAAACAAACTAGTTTCATTGGAACCATTTTTTAGACCATTGAATTTTTAATAATAAGTGATCGATCGAAATTACAAAGAGATCTGATACGCAAGAACGGATAAATCAAGATAATTGGAAACTAGAAGATATAAGCCAAATCACGCAATCGGTTCTTGAAAAAGGAAATGGTTTCCAACTCCGCCTAATTTAAACGAAATAGAAAAAGGCCCGAATGAAAAGTCATATTATTTGTCTCATATTTTGCCAATCAATGTTTTTCTTATCAAATGCTTAAAACCCTCCCCCTACAATATAAGTAATTATAAAAATAACAGTATATTGTAAATTTAGATTAAAGTAACTAAATAAAAACATTTTTTTAAAAAAATATATATATTTTTGCTGCTGACATCCCGGAGGGTAGCGACGAAATAATTATCTACTTTTCGAAATTCAAACAGCTGACCCGAGGATCACACGAAAAATTTTATTCTTTGCGCTTTTTTTTATATTTCTAGAAGCATTTTGAAGTGAAAATTATGTTTTCAGGTTTTCTGATGGAAACTTTTGATTTCAAATAGCCCCACAAAAAGAAGTCTTGACGCGTCAAACCTGGCCGCCGCCTGTCAAAATGACTATTTCATCAAATGACCTCAAAAAATCGATTGTAGCGCGGCTTGTGTGTGGTGGAGCACCATCTTGTTGAAACCAGTAGTGCACCTTACGCTTTTGACGAACAATTGACATTAAAAAATTGGTTATCATATCGCGATAACGCTTCTGCTTGACGGCAACCGATTGGCCATCTTCATCTTCGAAAAAGAACAGCCCAAAAATAATTTTAGCACAAACGTCGCACCAAACAGTGACTTTTTCATCGTTGTTTGAATCTCATGAGGATGCACCGGCTGGATCGGATGACTGCACATAGCATATAGCTGTCATAGGAAAATTCGATCGAAAGACTAGTTTTAGTGAGAAAAGCTTATTTGTTTTCACTGAAAACGTTCTTATCATTGGCATATACTTATTTTATATATTTTGACCCAATTCTACAGTTTTCTCAAAATCGGATGACTAGCATACAGCTGCAGTACGAATGATCGCTCGAAAAAAAGTTATAGTCAGATAATATTTTTTTTTTAATGGAATCGCCTTTAAATTCGGTATTTCTTAGGTATCCATGCTTTCCAATGATTCCACTAAGTTTGGTCGAAGTCTGACATCTATGTATATAGTACTAGCTCAATACCCAGCGTCGCCCGGGGCCTTTGCATTATAAGAATATGTTTCAAGTTTCAACAGATTGCAAATCGACATTAACATTTGAACTCGTTCAACCTAGTTCGAACCAAGTTTTAAAAAGAAAAATATCAGACTTCATATTTCCAACCGACACAAAAAGTACAGTTTATATTTTGAGTAGATTTCGAAATTCGGTAAGCGTCACCTCAAATTGTAAGCCTTCAGTCCACTTATCCAAACAAAACGTTAGGACCTGAATCATTTTCGTAGTGGTTCAATTGGCTGGTTCGAAGCTGGGAGAATGTCCAACTTCATAGTACCAGGCTACACAGCAATTTTTTGGTTCTGAGATAAGGCTCAAAACCACTTTTGAACCGGTTCCATTTTTGAAAAGCTTCGAAACCGGTTTTGAACCAACTAAATATTCAAGTCTACATTTCCAACCTTCAGACCAAATTTCAAGTTCGTAGCTTTAACTTCTGAGATATGCCTAGAACCACTTCTGAACCGGTTCAAAACCGGATCTGAACTCATAAAATATCCAAGTACATTTTACCAACCTACATGCCAAATTTCAAGTTCGGAGCTTAAATAACTGCTGAGATATAGTTCCGAGCCACTGATGAACAGGTTCGATTTATGAACCGGTGATTTACTTCGTCAATTTTGTACAATAACCACTTAAGCCAATTTGAATTCGACAAATTTTGTCAAAAGTAATATCCGGAACAGGTCTGATATACTTCTTAAGGTAAAAATAAGTATTTTGTCAATAGTTTTGGGAATTTCACCGCATCATGTTATTTTTTAATCTTTTCTTTTCCAAAAATGTATTTTTAATCACGTTTAAAAGTTATCCCTTCTTTGCAGAACACACTTACCCCAAGGTGTTTTCTTATTCTTGGCTTTTTACGTTTAAGACTCTTTAAACGACTCATAGGTCTCTACGGAGCCCAGCTTAAAGAATTGGCAGAAGTTACTTGTAGAGTTAAAATGGTAAGTGCACCAGGGCGCCAACGCTCTTAGCTTACCCTATGGATTATTTGCTAACCGATTTACATTCTAGTATTATTCCATATAAAAGTAGCGTGCACACGGTATGAGTGGAAAGTATATGTATCTAAAGGAAGAAATCAGTGAGATTTTTTAGTAAAAGGTTGTGTTTGCTTACTTACTTGTCAGATTCAAAGAATAGTTTCGCTAAGAAAATACAGTTTTATATAGTTTCAAGGCATAGATCTTAAAATTTGCAAGTCTGAAACAACCCTATCTGTGTACAGTTTCTCAGCTGATCAAGAATATATGTATGATTCCCTCCTTAGCCATTTTAAAGGAGTACAGAGAGTTATAACCAAAAAACAGATCGAGTAGTTTTCTCTACCAAAAAGTCGAGTTTCTATAATTTGACTCAAAAACCTTATAAAATATATATTTTGTATGTGTCTAAATGTATTATTAGAATTACAATGCAGGTATAATTAATTGAGTCTCGGAGGAGTCAACAACATCCCTTAGTCCTTAGCCTACTTGTACTAAGCCCCAATCTAAATTCTACGTTTTCCCTGATTACGTTGCTCGGAGCGACGATTCTTGCCCATGTGATATTGGGGCTTCTGTGGGTAATGTACCCGTGGGTGATTCCGTTCCATGACCGCACTGTCGCTGCGGCGGCGCAGATCGTTTTGACGATCGTAGGGCTTGGTTTCGTGTAAACTGCGACGCACATGACGATTGGCTCCGCCTCCTCCGCCTGCCTTGTGCTGTTGGTTAAGCTGATCTTGCATAAACGGATTACGGCCATGCATTTGCCTGTTGTTGTTGGGCTTATCGGCACCCTGCGGCTTAATGGTCACCTTCTTTTGGAACAGCTCCAGACCCTGGTACAGGTCCAGAGCGAAGGGCACGGCTGACAAATGCTGGTAGGTGACGAAACCGAAATTACGCTTCTTTCCCATGTTGTCCAGCGGAATGCGAGCCGACTCTATGGGGCCAGCCTGCAGGAACACCTCAAAAAGTATCTCCTCGCTGACCCGCTCATCCAAATTACCGCAGAACAGTGTGCGCTGGTCCTCATCGTCCTCCTCCTCATCATTGTCGTCTGCTTCGTCAGCGGGCAGAGGTCCGGGCGGGCAGGGACCAAAACGCTGGAAGCCACCACCGCCGCCGCCGCCACCACCGCCGCCCCTGAAATTCATGGACATCAGTGGCATCTGCATAGGTGACATGAACATTTGTTCGGCCGCCGCCTGTTGTAGGGCTAACGCAAAGATTTGGTCCATTTTGGACGTGTTTCTTAAAAACAATAAAAACTTCTGGTAATTTTTACTGTTGCTGTTTTGCAGGGCTGCATTCGTCTAACCAGCTATCGATAACTGAAACTCATCTTGTTAACATTTGCCTATCGAAAATCGTGGCTCTTACAGCACACATTAGCAGGGCAACGAGCGGCTAACAGAATGCAGACTGCACAGTGGGCCATGCTGCGTTTAAACAAAGAATAATGTTTATGTTAGTGGTATTCCTGAAAGTGATTTAGATTTGATTTAGATTTCGTGGCTCTTTGGGGCCTTTTTTTGCGCACTGATTTAATTTAGATATCGTGAGCAACTGGCAACTGTGACAAAACTGCTGATTGACCATTGCACATTGGGCCGAAATTCTTATTTCTTGGTATAAAGTTTAATATTGTTGCTGCAGAGCTGAAACTTTATTTATAATAGTTATAGAATGCATAATACATGGAAAGAAATTTGGATGATTTTAGTCCCTCCCACCAGATTTAAATTTTGCAAAATATGTGAAAAATGTGTCTTATTACTGTGTAAAAACACTTTCTTGTCATACTGTATATATGTGTGTACTTATTTCATGTATGCATGTATGTAAACGAAGGTTTCAGATGAGAAACCAACAACAAGCCAAAACAGAACATTTTTGCCAGGGCCCTTGCCAGTGCCCTTGTTAAAAAGCTACGCACACCAATAATCAGCTACCTCAAGGCGGACAAGCTACTAAAGAAACCTCCCATTGATTGTCCCACGCGTTGGAGATCAACCTACAGGATGGTAAAACATTTGCTGGTAGAAGACGTCTTCAATATTGACTCCAATTTTCCTGATCAAGAATATATATACTTTATGGGGTCGGAGATGCTTCCTTCTGGCAGTTACATACTTTTGCGCAAACTTATTATACTCTATGTACCTTTGGTACAGTGTATAAAAATAATCTATATCGATATTTCATTTCTTATTAAATTTCTAAAATCATTTCGATAATGATATTTTAGTGTAAAAAAATCGATATTATCTTAATTTTTAAAAGTAGCAATTCTTTAGAATAATCAGGTCTATTAAGGTAACTAATACCCTTGTTCCACTGGCACCTTCAAGAGATTATTCTCGAAAAGTGAATGTTCCTTGTTGACGGATGAGCTTTACGGTCACACTAACGTGAATAAAGAACAGCTGGTTGGATTGCTTTGCTTGCAATTGTGTGTTAAAGTTCGCTTTCCATACGTCAAGAATAATGCTCTTACGGTTGGCTCTTCATGTTGCAGCCAGTTTTCGGTATGCATTCATGGGAAATATGATGACAATTTTACATTCTACAACAAAGAAAGAAAAATTGGCGATTACCTTGGCCATGCACAACCCATGGGCGTAGTCAGTTTTCAATAAAGGGGGCAATAAACTCTTCCCACTCTGCTAAAGCCATTTTCCCCCCGAGCTTAAACTCTCTCCACCCATGGCAACACCACTGACCAACAGCTTTTCTTATTGGTGACTTTTTTGAATTCGATAGCATATCATTTTGCCTTTGGCTAGGTCATCCGTCACGGATGATCTGACGAATGGACATTTATCTCTTATGGGGAAATACAAAGAAAGAATGAGGTCATTTAGCTCATCCAGAGAATGACCTCTTGAATGTGCCAGTGGAACAGGGCTATAAAAAGTCATCTGTCGTTCTCACTGATCTCAAAATCTGGAGATCAAAGACCTCTAAAATTCTGAATTGCGTTCGGTCCGTGGTTCATTCCAAGGTTCGGTTCCTTGATTCCTGGAATCATAGAATGGTTCAAAGTTATTTTTTGTTTATGTTAAGAAAAAAGCGTCCAGTTTAGTAAGCTATTAGATCTCTATAGACATCTACTACGGCTTACAAAAGTGCCTGGACGTAAGAATGGAAAAATAGCATCACCTTCTATAGATATGTACATTATTATGTGGACTCACGCTTAATTTCTTGTTTCCAAGTTCGGGCAAAGGTTTCGGAGAATAACAATTAAGAAGGTTCTGTTCTGAGTCCGGTTCGAACCCGAACCAAAAGATATTATATATGAAGTTTTAGCCGGCTAAGCTCGCTAATTAAAAAGATTTTTCTGAAAAATCTTTTCAATGTTTGCGATTTGGATTCGGCGTTAAGCAATAGAGTTCTTTCCCTTGACCGAATATTAAAAGCACACAAGCCATGAGATTGGCAGAAGCTCGGCTTGTCCATTTGATGTAGCCAAATATTTATTTTTGCCCTCTTTCTGTCAATGAGGACTTCGTGTATGTTTTATGTACTTTGGTAACTGATCCCTTAACTGACATCGCTGAGTTTCCAGAATTTTTTTACACATAATAAAAAAAGTCGAGGCTAAAAGGAATATAATAATTTTCATCTTTCTTATCGAAAGTTTATTAATTCTTTTGCTTATGTTTAATCTGAATATCACTCAACTGCCCTTTATGAACTAACTTAGAAACTAATCACAAGCGTTCTTACAACAAATCCATGGCATATTTATAGTAGTAGGGTTACATACACATAAATAGCTAATAATTATATGAAGTAAAATTAAAATGCTTTGTCAACAATTGTAGGACATACGCCACAATTGGATTAGCATTGGCCGATTTCTTCAGTCGCTGTCTTATCATCACATAGGCAGCAAAAGTGAATAGAACATAGAACCCAATCAGACAGCAAACAGACCACAAATAGTTCATATGCTCAAAGCCCAGAAACATCAACAGGAACTGTGATTTCTTGAACATGCAAAAGAGTTCTGAGTCACTGCAAATGGTGTCCGCCCGTCCATAATCATAGAGTGCAGCCACTAGACCTTCCATGCCATGTCGCAGATAGCTCAGTGACATCAGGAATCGCATCAAGGGCGAGATGTATGCCTCTCGGCCATAGCCAATGCCATAGATAGACAGCAGGATAAGAGGTACGGCCAACACGGGTCCCATAAACATGCCGTTCTAAGAACAAGTAAAATTAGCCATCATTTGATCATGTTTAATAAATCGAACTTACCACCAAACTTAGTCTACTGGAGATAAGCAGACCAAAACTATCCGAGGTCAGAGCCGTAAGAAAGGCTATAGTAAACAGCATGATAAAACGGAACCACTCCAAGGGTTGACTGGACATTAAGTACACAATGGATAGATATATCAAAGCCAGTATGAACATAAAGGGCAATTTGGCTGAAATCAGAGCCACATAGTACGAGCTCAGGCGATACCATTGATTGAAGTACTCGCGCTTTAACAGATTGATTTCCGAGGGAACTGTTAAGAGAGAAATTCAAGTAAATGGGGGGATTACTCATCTTACATTTAGTACTTACAGTGCAAAAGTACAGGCATCATAGGCAGATATAGATAGGCTATAACAATGGTAAACATAAAGCCAAAATTGAATAGAGCCTTTGAGGCAAGTTGTCCGACGCCCGTGTAGAGACCACCCACTAATAAGGCCAGAATGATGTTCATATAGAACTTAAGCTTGATGTAGGACTGTAAGAACAAAAAGATAATGTTAATAATATTTGTATTGGCATGATCAATGAATCTCCTCACCTTATCTCGCCACATTTGCAGTAGCATGCGCATCAGTAACAGTTTGTACTGCATCCACCAGCTGGACTTGGATTGCCATAACTTGGGATCAATTTCTACTTCGAATTGTTCCATTGGTTCAAAATAGGATGAGGCTCCCGATGTGGTATCGGTTCTACCATCCTCCTCCAGTGTGGGCGACCAGCGCCTAATCTTTCCATTGGAAACAGCCTGCACCATAGATTCGTGATAAATATTTCCATACTCGTGACAGGCCACTTCAATAATAAAATCCGCTGGGTTATAAGTCAACGGACAGGAGAGTCCCAGGTGCTCCATATAAGGCACAATTTTGGCACCACTGCCCTGATAGATGCATTCACCCTGGGCTAGCACATAGACATTGTCGATCATTTCAAAGATTTTGGCGGAGGGAGTATGTATCGAACAGATCACAGTGCGTCCACCGGCAGCTAGCATTTTCAACAGAGCTATACACTGAGAACTGGACAGATCATCGAGACCGCTGGGGAAAAAACATACTTAGCTAAGTAAAGGGAATTGCAGCAAAAGACTGCACTTACGTGGTGGGTTCATCTAAGAATATAACCGGCGGATTATTCACCAACTCCAGAGCAATACACAGACGTTTGCGCTCGCCCCCTGAAAGCCTTTGGGCCTTGGTATTGGCGGCGCCTTGTAAACGCAACATGAGAAGAATTTCATCAATCTAGGATAAAACACAAATTATTTCGCATATTTATTAATAGGATGAAAAATAGTTTTTAGCAAGCAAAACTTTCAGGAAATTTCCCGATTTTCCATCAAATAAATAATAATTGGATTAAAGGTCGATTTATAAAAGCAGCATACTCCTGCCATTTTCCTTGTGTGTGTATTTCCATAATCGGGGAAAATAGGTGTCCAAATATTTTGCTTGCTTAGCTTACAAGCCCAATTTCAAGTTTGATTCTATTGTTGCTACGTTTTGTAGGGAACCAATATTTCGAAGATTTGTATAAGCTAAGATATACCATTTTGAGTATATTTGTTAAAAATGGCCATATTATGTATGTACTTCCCAAAGGTTTGGAGTTGAAACAATAGTATAGGATCACCACAAATCGTGCCTAAAAAGTCTCAAAACAGTTAAAATTGGCTTAATTTTAAAATTAAATTCCTATAATGCTCGTGATGGATACGAATCCAGCATACAAAAATCATCCACCATCACTAATTCTTCAATATACTGAAAAAGTATACACAGAGGGAAAAAAGTGGTGAAAAAATAAGATTTCTTCATATCAAAATATGAACAGAATGTTCTCTCAAAATTTTGAGCACAAATGTTCCGAACGTTCTTGATATGAGCACAATTCAGCTCACCTCAACCACCCTACCGAAAAGTATATGTAGGCATTCAGACGTGCGTCTTCAGACGCAGGGCAATAACCTAACCGTTGCGCGCTCCAAAGGTCTTGGGCTCTATTCCCAGTTAGTCCGACAAAAATTTTTATTTTTTTAATAAATAACCAAGGCTGGTGGGGTGTTGTACAAGCGATGTCTCTGCGGACCTGGACCTGGACAGTGGATCTGGACCTGGACGGTGGATCTGAACAGTGGACCTGGACGGCGGACTTGAACATGGACGGTGGTTGAACCTCGACGGTGGATCTGGACGGTGGATCTGAACGGTGGATCTGGACTGTGGTGGACCTGGACGGTGTGGATCTGGACTCACATCAAGATTTTGCGGTCTCAAAAAAAAAGTTGTTGAAATGAGAAAGTGTTCTTAAAGTGAGAAAATTGGGTCATTTTTTCTTTTGTTCTGTTTTCAATGATTACTTTTCAGTCAGTCAACTGTCAGTCAAGCTTAGAGATTTATGTATAGAGAAAATCCCAACTAGATACTCACACGTCCCAACTACTCCCTCCCACGTCGACGATTTTTAGTTCAATTATTTCACTTTTCGCGACTTTTCTAGATTTATTAGGCAAATAACCACAAAACTTTTACAATTTGGACATGTAAACGCATGAAGTTCACATTCAAATTGTATAAGCTTTAGGACGGGTCAATTTGTTCGGGCCAAAAAAAAACGTGGTAGTCGTTCATCAGAATCGGAATCAACGATAAATTCTAAGAAAATTTCACCGTGAAACCATGTGTCTAAAATCAATTCCTAGCTCCCGCTCAGAGCCATAAAGATTTTAGGTTGAGTTACTTGAATAACATTATTAAAAAATAGAGGGAAGTTAACTTCGTCTCGGCCAAAGTTTTGTATACCCTTGCAGTTTGTTTTTCTAAATAAGACTACTTTTCGGACATTACTTTTCTATGAGAGCTATACTATATTGAAGTCCGATTTTTACCAAACTTAGTGGAATCATGGAAAAGCATAGCAAACTAAAAGTTTCGGAATTTGGAGGCGATCCCATTTTAAACAAAAAAGTTTCTCTCACTAGAACTTCATTTGCGACCGATCAGTCGTACTGCAGCTATATGCTATAGTCTTCCGATTTTGACAAAACTTTGTAAAATTGTGTTAAAGTGTTATGCCAATAAAAAGGACGTTTTCATTAAAAACTAAAAAGTTTTCCTCACTCGAACTAGTTTTTCGACCGATCGTTCGTATGGGAGCTATATGCTATAGTCTTCCGATTTCGACCAAACTTAGTGAAATCATGGGAAAGGATAGTAAGCTAAGAAATACGTACTTTGGAGGCGTTTTCATGAAAAACAAAAAAGTTTTTCTCACTAAGATTAGTTTTTCGACCGATCGTTCCCATGACAGGTATATGCTATAGTCATCCGATCTGGCCGGTTCCGACAAATGTGCAGCGTATTTGTACCAAAAGACTTCGTGCAAAGTTTGGTGAGGACAGCTTTAAAACTGACGGAGGAGATAGCATAGAAACAGACGGACGGACGGACGGGCAGACGGTCAGGGCTAAATCAACTCAGCTCGTCAAGCTGATCAAGAATATATATACTTTATGTGGTCGGAGATGCTTCCTTCTATGCGTTACAAACATCCGGACAATTTTATAATACCCTCTGCAAGGGTATAATTATAAAAAAGATTCCAATTTTATTCGGAATGGTAACATATTAAATTTTGTGGGTTTTTTACATATGGCAACTTTGACTTATGAGTGACTTATTAATGCTTTGATAATTTTTGCTCTCCGATATTGTCGATTATAATAAATCAACGCGCGGCCATTTATTTAGTCTATTTCGAAAACGAATAAACTTAACTGGCTCCTAGAATAAAGCTTGAAACTAATAGTAACAATTTAACTGCAAATAAAAGTCTCTAAGTAATCGCTTAACAATAATATTATCGCTGCTAAAGTCAAATCGCTGCCAACCGGAAGACGGCTGTATGTCCGGAGAGCTCTACAAATCGGTTCTTTTGGGACATAATTGACTTTATGAGTTTCCAAAATAAATATGACCATGGCACACAAAGATCTCGGCGTAACATTAAAAGGAATCTTTCCAAGTATTGTAGGACAATTTATAAGCCGTCCGCAATGTCATTTAAAAATGTTAAAGACTCAATTGTCCTTCTATCCTGAAGAGTAGAAATATGCAATAGGCGACATCTACTCAGATACGGTGGAGAAGGCTCAGAAAATTCCACTAGTGATTTCTTCAACTAAGGGTATCCCGTAATAGTATAACATAAAATTTTTACAAACAAAGTCAATTGTAAAAATATAAAATGCTACCCTAGTTCAATGCCAAACATTCTGTTTGCTCTTGCTTGCTAACTGGCTCCTTGCTACCTAAGTGACTGGCCCCCTTCTCTAACCAAATTGCTAGATACAGTTGGAGAATATCATTTTTGAAAACCCTTATGAAATCTTAGTTAATAGAAAATCTTACCACTTCCAGTTTTTGCTTCATTTTAAGCTCATTTCCCAATTTCAAATGGGCTGCCAACAGCATTATCTCATGCACCGTAAATTGCGGATCAAGAACATCTGTCTGACAATTAAATATAATTAGTGTTTGATCTAAAAATTAAATAAATCATCTTGAGTTTAATACCTGCATGATGTAACGGGACATTTTTCGAAAGATTCGCATATCCCGTGGACTATTGTTTACCAATATCTCACCCTTTGAGCTGCCGGCACTGTTAAAATTGAATTGCAAAACGATTCCGAATATATAATGAATTGGATAATGATGGTTACATACCCAAAACCCGCCAGTAGATTCAACAGTGTGGTTTTACCAGCACCGGAAGGTCCCATTATGGCAGTTAGCTCATGTGAGCGAAATTCTCCATAGACGTCGTGCAAAATCTGCTTAGTTGACTGGGCTGGGAAAAGCAAATACATATAATTAATAACTTAATAACTTTTAATCTTTAAGCATTTAAAAGTGGGCGCGTGTGCTAGCGTGGATAGCAATTATCTGAGAAATTATTAACATTTATTACTACAGTAATTGTTGTCTAATAAATTTGACACGTTTTACTTTGAACTTACCATTAGATTGATCGGGCACTTCATAGGTCAGACCCGAGAATTCCAAGTTAACCGCCGGCCAGGCGGGCAAATATTTCAAGCCATTCACCGACTGACAATCTCTTTCCGAGGGCAATTCGAGACTCAAGGCATTGATATCGCTGCTATAGTTTAGCGAACTACTGGGTGTTATTGTGGTGGTAGTAGTAGTATTAGTAGTGCCTTCCATTTTGATTTCCAAAACAATGGGACAGATTATAAAAGATCACATAGTTCACTCTAGATGTCGCTGTAAAAATGGTGAGACAAAATATTGAAAAACCTTTGAACTTAGATTTGAGTAATCTATACACATATATAAAAGTGAATGTATGTATGTTTGTATGTATTTATGTTTATATATTTGTCCCTTCTAGGCGTCTACATTTTCACAGAATGTTATGTGTCATAATAACCATTCAAAAATGATTCAGAGCCTTATCTCAGTAGTTATTTAAGCTACGAACTCGAAATTTGGTATCTAGGTTGGGTATATGGAGTGGCATATATTACTGGTTTCGAACCGGTTCAAAATTGGCTCAGAGCCATATCTCAGTAGGAATTTAAGCTACGAACGTGAAATTTGGTGTGTAAACTTAACTTCGGCTCGGATGAAATTTTGTATATCCTTGCAGTCTCCACGAAAACAAAAAAGTTTTTCCAACTAAGACTTCTTTTCGGACCTTACAATTCTAAGGAGCTATTCTATATAGATGTTCGACGTCGACCAAACTTTGTGAAATCATGGAAAATAATAACAAACTAACAATTACAAAATTTTGAGGCAGTTTCATTTAAAACAAAAAAGGTTTTTCTCAAAGGAACTTCTTTTTCGATCGATCCATTGAAAACAAAAAAGTTTTTCTTACTAAAACTAGTTTTTCGACCGATCGTTTTTAGGCCATAGTCATCCGATCCTTCCGGGTCCTACAAATGTGCAGCGTATATTTACCAAAAGACTTTGTGCAAAGTTGGGTGAAGATGGCTTTCAAACTGACAGAGGAGATAGCATAGAAACAGACCGACGGACAGGGCTAAATCAACTCAGCTCGTCATCCTGATGAAGAATATATATACTTTATGTGGTCGGAGATGCTTTCTTAATGCGTTACAAGCATCCGGACAATTTTATAATACCTTCCGCATGGGTATAAAAATATATTGCAAAATTTTGCAAAATTTGTCATAGAACATAAGCGAAAAACTAAGCTTAATAAATCAATTATTACATTTTTGACATTTTTTTTTGGAAGGAAGTTGAGTGACATAACCGAGGCTTAAGTAGAGTTATACTATGCCTCAAGGTTCAATCGAATCTTTGTGGTCGCTAAAGAAAGAGAACTGAACATGTTGAGCATCAAGAAAGACAAAGAATCGCCTATAATCGATTGCCGAATCACAATCAGAATTGTTATTGGGCTCATTTAGTTGATTATTCTGATAAGAGATTACTGATCTACGATTTTTGAATGCTGTAGAGAGCAGATCAACAACAACAACTGAAAAACCACCCCTGTTACTGATGCTCGACTGCATGTATTTGTTTTTGCAGTCGTCTCTGCCGCGCACACGGCTGACGCCATGCCCCGATACGCAATAGATTTGTTGTTGTTTTCGCTTCGAAGCAAGGCAATAGCACTTGACGATCTGTCTGTTTGTGTGCGGCGGCGCCAAGAAGCGAGGCAATTTTTAATGCTTCTGCGAGGCGCCAGTTGCCGTAAAATAACTGTCGGGAGCTATGGGAGCAAGAGCTTGCCCACCGCTGCTGTAGAGCCTCTATCTTTTTTTTTGGCTTAGTGATGAACTATTATAATCGATAGTTCGGGATTGCCGAAGCATACTTAAAAACTTATTCTGCCATCACTGTGACTCATTTGGCGGCAAACACAATGTGCAATATATGGCCTGCTAGTGTAAGCGCGTGGAAAACTTTCAATGTTTAATTCAAACTATTACGCTATTGTTCCGGACAATATCGCGTAATTTACACTTGTTTGGTTGTGAAAACACATATACTCTGTTCCTATATTGGTCAATGACCATTGTTTAACAATTCTTTTTTCTTTGATTATTTCAAATTGAAGGTTAAACCCGGAAGAAACGCGTGCCTTTAGAAAGGCAAGCGCGCCTGACACACGTGCCTTGAAAAAGGCATACGAGGGAGTACCCTCACTTGACCGATGTGCAATGGCCAAGCCTTACGAGCAACTGTAGAGTCATTATCTATCGAGCACCCGATCTTCGACAGACCTTGGACAGATCGATAAATGATTTTGATTACTACATGGAAGGTAGGAACCATCTATGTTCAAAACTGTGGGAGATATAACTTTTTACAAATCGCGGCGGTCGTGCCCAAAGATGAAAATAAACTTGATCCGCCTCTAAGTGTAAGAAGCTTATGTCCCAAACATGTTGAACCTCTATCTCTTACCATGTCTGAGATATGACCATATCGACTCGTTGATGCTTATCAAGAGTTTATATTCCTTAAAGGGTCGGAAATGCTTTCTTTTGATTGTTGCATACTTTTGCACAAAGTTAATATACCCTGTGTACCTTTGGTACAGAGTATAAATAGTGCCCAGGATAAAGTTGGATTTAGGCGTCGAGCACTACAGAATATTGCGAATTTGGTTCCGTAAAGGAAAGACAGGATTAAAGGTTATTAAGTCATATCTAAGGCCACACAAATCTAGTATGGCTAAGCGTAGGATGACACGTTCAATTATACTTCCAAAAATTAACAAAAAAAACGCTGAAACTCATTGAGAATTTAGAATTTCGGAAATTTTTTTGGCATTTTAAACAAAAAAGGTCACACTTCTAGATGTCATTTGATTTAATTCTCCTGCCTTTTTTCGACCCATCGTGGACAGACCCTACTTGGTCAATCTTCCCGTCTGCCGTTTCGAAGTGGCAACTGCAACGACATTAGCAACAACCTTCGCAGCCATACCTGTTTGGCACAACCACACCACCCACTTTTCTGGAGCATTTGCGACCGCTTCGTACCTGGCCATTTCTATCAGCTGTGCCGTACCTAATTGGCAACCAACTAATCCCTCATTATTTGAAAGGGAACCACTTAAAATGTTTTAATGAGCGATCTATTAGTCAGCTTAAAAAACAAACAACTTGAATTTTTAAGTGGAAAATTAAAAAAAAAAAATGAATGCGTATTTAATATAAAAATGCGTTTTATTATTGAAAAAATAATAGTTTGACTGTAAGTTGGAATAATCCTTATACAGTCTTTATGTTTGTAAGTAAATAAGAATCAAACGGTAACATGACAAAAGTCCCACGGACATAACGCCCATTGGAAAAATTTCAATCATTACTTTGAAATATAACTCAGAAATTTTCTGAACCGAACTCAAATTAAAATGACATTAAACACACGGTGATGAATATAAAACTTGACCAATACATGCAAGATTTGCGACGTGACGGCCTCTAGTTTAGGGTAACCATCGGCCTGGTCGGATCCGCACAGCTTTTACCAGAGCTTGTGCACTATATGTCAGCTATCCGCCAGGCGATTTCAGACAGCCATCGGCTTCGGTATATTCATTAACCGGAAAAATATTTTGGAAAAATAGACAGTTTAGATTTCCCGAGGCGATATCGCAGACATACAAACTACCCGCTACATCAAAATCGGCCAGATTACCAGAGACTGGACTGTTCATGAAATGTCGTGCGTCCGCCAGGAGCTTTTGGGACTTCGCTCGGCTTGTACATTCTCTTAAAAGCCGCTCCATTTCTCATGAAGAAGCTTGGACCTTATAAAGTTGCTTCTCTTCTTTGATTTGCAAATAGCACACATTTCGTCTTGCACCCAGTAGGACCTCAAATTAAACTGGGCGAAAAGTCCAATGAAATGTGGGCTTTATGTCAGAATTTAACGTGATCATAAAGCACATACAATTTTTGAATTTTGTTTCGATGCTTGCTACGATTAATTTTAAAATGGGCCTTTTGTCCGTGGGCGTTTTCTGATGTCACCGAATCAAACACAGCAGCCATAGGGAATTTCTGTCAGGCGACAATATTGTTCCTACCGAATACAATTCTGCCGGCTGCCGTCAGCAGAAATTTATTTTGCGGCGAATTCAACAGCTGTCTGTCTCGCTCACACCCATTTCGATTCCCATAAGAGTAAATGGTTCTTAAAAATTGTCGCTAGAAGTCGGTCAAGCCCGACTTTACCATACTCTGTACCTGTGAAGTGCTGCCCATCACCGTGGCGACCGGTGATGCCCATAATTGTTTGTTTTCCTAATAACTGGACAACTGTTCATCCGACCTTTACCATTCCTTTGGCGGATCAATAAATAATCTTGATTTCAAAATATGTTTATTTTTATTTGAACCTTCTATCTATAAAACTTACGGAGATATGACGTTTTTTCTAAATTGCGGAGGCGGGAGGGGGCGTGGAAAAAATTAAAAATAATCTTGATCTGCCTGCAAGTATAAGTAGCAAATGTCCCATACATGTGAAACCTCTATCTCTTACCATCTCTGAGATCTGTTTGTTCATACCGACGGACGGACAGACGGACATGGCTACATCGAATCGGCTGTTGATGCTGATCAAGAATATATATACTTCATAGGGTCGGAAATGTTTCCTTCTGGCTGTTACATACTTTTGCACAAACTTAATATACTCTGTAAACATCTGGTACAGAGTATAAATAGGATATTAAATGATCAAAAAGTGGATCTGGTCCAAATTGTTCTTAATGGCTCTTTTTTTTCTGTGTATACTGTCCTAACTTAACACCGTCCCGTTTTAATACAAACCACAAACTTTTAAACACAATTATCTTAGTATATTAACTCCGATCCATTGCGTTATCACTTTCCTGCCGCAAGCGAGAGCATACAAGCTTCGGTGCACGAAAATTGTATCTTCTGGTTCTTAATTTCTCCAAATTAAATAAGCATCTGCATATTTAGTTGTATTTTATATAAATTTAAAATAATGCGTCGCTCGTAGAAGTATTTTGAAAACTCGTTTGTTAAACATTTTGTATAATGATGCTCACTTTTTACTAATTGAAATTGTTGCTTTTGTGATAACTAGTAGAAGTAGAATTATCATTTATTTTCAATTTGTTGGCTGCAGCTCTTGTGTCTTTTGATTGGTTAATTAATAACAAACTAATGAACAATATTTTGTAGTTAATTTCAATATATTTTTATATAATACTTTGTAACTCACAGCTCAATATGTTTTAATTAACTGATTCTTATCAATTGCTTGCTTTCGTTTTTATATCAAAATTTTGCACTGAACACTCAGAATTTTGTGTCATTCCTTCCCGAAAAGCGCGGCGGGAATACGTGCGACGCACCCGGCTAGTGCTGTTGTTGAGCGCGTTTTGAAAAATAAACTCAGATTTTCAATTGATTGAAAGTAGTACGACACAAACACAAACTGACGGCGACGAGGGTGAGAGTCATGAGTAATGCGAGCAAGAGACAACGAAAACTTGCTCAGAATTTTGCAATTATCACGTTGCGCTGTCTCGAGTCGCCACAGCAGATAAGCGCCAAAGCTGCCGCTGGTGCAACATAGAGAAGGAATCGAAATAATTATCAAGGCGGAAATAATGTGTGTTTAGTTGGTCTATGGCTTTGTTTATCTTTTAATGCCCTCCATTGATTACGTGTGTTCCAAATAAGTGCTTATGTTTTCGGATTGGGTCAACGACACTGCCGATGCGTAAACCATTGGGGAAAAGGGTGCATGAACATTGCACTCACTTACACGCCTTGAATTTCTTTATTTCATTTAATTAATTCCGTATAAATACACTTACGTAGTACGTTTTTGGCAAGCTATTTTTGTAGGTTTTAAATGGGAATTTCTCACCGGTGAGGAAAGCAACACCTAAAGGTGCTAAGTGCTGTACTTAAGACATTGTGAAAATACAATTGAACAAAAGATTAACACGTCGAAACACTAGATACTTGATTTAATTAAATGTTGTGGTGAAAAGGTACGATTTGTGATGACGTCACAGAATTTAAGTACCTGCAATGAAGTAGGTTTCCCACGCAGGTCTATAATTTTCGTTTTAAGTAGATCTGTGGCAAGTTTGGAATTTTCGAGAAATTGTATAATACATTACCATAACCTACCTCAACCACTGCTTTTTTAATGAAAAATAGGGGAAAGGCTCGGCCGAAGTTTTGTATACCCTTGCAGTTTGTTTTTCTAAATAAGACTACTTTTCGGACCTAACTTTTCTATGGGAGCTATACTATATAGATGTCCGATTTCGACCAAACTTAGTGTAATCATGGGAAAGCATATCAAACTAAGAAATTCGAGTTCGTTTCCATTGAAAACAAAAAAGTTTTTCTCACTAAAACTAATTTTTCGACCGATCGTTTCTATGACAGCTACATATATGCTGATATATATTCCAACAAATGTGCAGCGTATTTGTACCAAAAGACTTCGAGCAAAGTTTTTATACGGAGGAGATAGCATAAACAGACAGACGGACGGACAGACGGACAGGGCTAAGTCCGGACTTGTCGATTCATTTGTGGGGAAGAGATCTCATTATGTTGAAATTTATCTAGCGTCACCACCAAACCTTAAATATACACATACATAATTTTGCGTCACTCTCGAATTATGCACGATTTACGGATGTGTCACGAACTTTCACGCACGTCAAAGTAGTTACCAGTTATGTTGGAGTAAGTCTTGATTGAAGGCCACCACTACGGTCTACTTGTTACGTACCACCTAGATTTAGCATCTTTATAACACTGTAAACACTTAAACACTAAATAGGTACAATTCGTTGTATACCTATTCCATATAGCAAATAATTCACTCTATCCATATCCAAAATATGTAACATTTTTTCCATAGAAAAAATGTACATATTTAATATATGTGTCCATTCCCACGAGTGATAACAGTGTTGTAAAAGAAAATACCAGATTATTTGATATTGTGTCACAAAAAATCAACCTGTGTTATCGATGTCACAAAAAGTCAACCCTGATTTAAAATTAATTTGAATTGATAATTGAAGGAAAGCGCGAGTTTCAAAATACTAAATTTAATATTAATAAATTTGATTTCAATGGCTCCAAAACGTAAGTCAGAGTCTTGGAAGGACTACCCATTTACTTGGAAGGATGGTTGCCCAATTAATTAAATGGAAAGACATTCGCAAAAAATATTAGACATTTAACGCGCAAAAGTCAAGTAAATACAAAACAAGTAGGGATTTTTTATACAGGTCTGAACTAAAAATGCAAGGTGTTTCAGACGGGGCTCTATCACAATGAGAGCCGTTAAGTCAGTGCAGCCATCATCCTCTTTCTCAAACAGTGTGTTGTCACTAGCCTCACATGGGAATTCAGTGTGCCTGAAGAAACGCAAACTGGACCAGGCCGAGATGACACCATTTGTAAAGGCTATGGTGGCTGCCACAACAGAGCGGTTGGAGGTACTTGACCAACAAGCGACTGCTCGCTTGGAGATTACGGAGCACATGGAGAATGCCAATATAGAATTTAAGTCTAATATCTGCAAACTATAAAATAAAATGTTAAGTAAAGCATAGAAGCTAGTATATTGTTTTTTTTTATTTATTGTTGAGTCATATGGAATTTTTTCTTTAATTTTATTTGGCAAACACAAATCAAAGGTGAAATTTTCGCATGAAGCAATATCAAACTTGTAATTCTTTTGTCAATTTTTATTGAGGAAGTATTTAAGCATTAATTATAAAATAAAGTTTCATACTAATTGCAACTGCATTTATTGTTTTGAGCTCCATAGAACTTATTGCATTAATGTTTTGTACTAGATTATGCATAATACATCGTTAACGTAATTGGCTTTCCAACGTTAATTACAAACTAGAAAACATAGCAATTACATATATGTATACATAGCCGCTGAACAAATTAATATAGTATTCAACATGGTTTCTGACAAACTGTCTGTTGAACTGTACCTATTAAATCAGTAACACAATTTTAAATTGTAGGTAAGTAATGGTGATTTTCTATAAGTCGACGGGCCTGCATTCCTGCGGACCATCTTGCCTGTGTGGTGTTGGATTTAGGTTTGGCGTTTCGCTACTGGCTCTACAAATTGCACTTATTCTGGAAATGCCCAAATCCTCATTGTTTTGTCCCAGATTATGCGAAAGTGATTTGTAAATCAACCGCACAGTGAATGATTTTGCCAATCTTGGACGACTTAATGCAAAACATAAACTTATAGTGAATATCAATCACATAGTTCGTTATGGTTTTTTATGCATCTTTTTTGTGTGCTTTTAAAAATCTCGAAATGGGCTATCAATAAATGTAAGACTGGCTTACTTTAGTTTAGTTCAGGGATGCAAGCCACTCCAAAATAAGTACTGGTTCGGTTCAGTGGCTCACACAGTTTCTGAACCGACGGATCGGCTAAACACATGGTTTCTGAAGCCAACTGAACCGCGGTTTCGGTTCGGTTCAGTGGTTCGCAAATTATGAAAGCTAAATTATGCAGCTAATGCCCGCCACTCGCCTCTGTCCCGAGCTACATCCCACCAGAAGGGCACACCCAGCTTTGAAATATCTCCCTGCACTTGGTCGCGCCATCTCCGCATCGGTCGACCCGTTTTATTTGAAAAAAATAGGGGAAAGTTAACTTCGGCTCGGCCGAAACTATGTATACCCTTGCAGCTTCCATTGAAAACAAGAAAGTTTTTCTAACTAGAACTTCTTTTTCGACCGATCATTCATACTGCAGCTATATAGAAATGTGTTAAGGTATATAAAATAAGAATATGCCAATAAAAAGGACGTTTTCATTAAAAACAAAAAAATTTCCTCACTTGAACTAGTTTTCGACGATCGTTTCTTTGGAAGCTATATGCTATAGTCATCCGAATTCGACCAAACTTAGTGAAATCAGGGGAAAGGATAGTAAACTAAGAAATACGTACTTTGGAGGCGTTTCCATTAAAAACAAAAAGTTTTTCTCACTAAAACTAGTTTTTCTACCGATCGTTCCTATGACAGCTATATGCCATAGCCATCCGATCCGGCCGGTTCCGAAAAATGTGCAGCGTATTTGTACCAAAAGACTGCGTGCAAAGTTTGGTGAGGATAGCTTTAAGCCTGACGAAGGAGTTAGCATAGAAACAGACGGACAGACGGACAGGGCTAAACCAACTCAGCTCGTCATGCTGATCAAGAATATATATACTTTATGTGGTCGGAGATGCTTCCTTCTATGCGTTACAAACATCCGAACAATTTTACAATACCATCTGCAAGGGTATAAAAAACCATCCTAGCTAAGATTGAATTAAGCTAAGGAAGTTCAACAGAAAATTGAGAACAATGTCCACTAGAGAACTACAAATCAATTGTCAAATTTCAAGAAAAAAAATGCAGATTAATGAAAGGTATAATATGAGATGTAGGGCAATAGCTGAAGACTTACAGGAATACGTTTTGTAAATTTTGTGCCAAGCCATCCCTAAAGACTATATCGATCCTGCGTAGCTAAGGATATATTCGGTCTATCAGTGATCGCCCTTGTAGAGGGTCGAATGTAGATTTTTGTATAGATGTTATAGTCGGGAATCGATTAATATTTGCAAATTAATCCGGGTGTCCCAGAAATCGCAAGAGATTTTCGTATAAGCGGTTTCATTTCGAACTACAACTGCTTGCTTTCACATGTGAAGTGTGTCCAAAATGCAAGGCTACTAGATTAGATGACAAAATCTGAGAGACTTGAAACCGACTGCTCAACGCCAAGTGGATTTAAGGCTTACTTTTTTCCTTCTTCTATAATCTAGATAAATAATCTAGTTTAGTTCAAAGTCCAATCATTTATACGAAAATCTCTAGAGATTTCTGGGACACCCTCTAATAAGTATAATCTAACTAGCTGAATACCCGGCGTCGCCCGGGTTCTTATGATTCTTATTCTGCATGTCGGTTCTGCATGTCGGTATAAACATTTTGGACCGTGCGATCTTTTTCTCTATATACACGTCTTCATGATAATCTAAAATCATGACTTTTTTTTAAATTGTGACTTTTTTGACCGTTTGATTAAAACCTCCTATTTACCCGTCTACAATTGCCGTCTATCAAATCTTCACAATAATCCAGGCTCAAATCAAAAACTTGCAAATTACGCAATACTTTGGACCGTGTAATCAACAGCTTCCATAAGGTTATTTTGCAAATTTAGCGATTTTTGGACCTTAGAAACCTTTGCGGGCAAGCATTGCCCAAAGTTTTATAGCAATCGGATGAACGGTATAGTTTTGGAAATTTCGTGGTTTTTTGACCATTTCCGGCCCATTTCTTCATTTAAGATACCTTTGCGGGCAAGCGTACAACCATTCCTCAAAATCAAACATTTTGCAAATTTCGCGGTTCTTGGACCATTTTCCGCCCATATCTTCCACTTTGAAACCTTTCCGGGCAAGCGTCGAACCATTCCCCAAAGTTTTACCAAAACTGACGATTTTGCAATTTTCGTGGTTTTTGGACAATTTTCTGCAAATTTTTTCCACTTAGAAACCCTCCCGAGCAAGCGTTCATTTCATTCCTCAAAGTTTGATTGCAATCGGATGAACGGTATAATTTTGCGAATTTTGCCATTTTTGGACCTTGGAAACCTTCGCGGCCACGCGTCTAACCATTGACCAAAATTTCAATTTTGTAAATTTTGTAATTTTCGCAATCGTTCAACCATTCTCCAAAGTTCCATCACAATCGAAGATGTAGCAAATTTCGCGGTTTTTAAACCAATTTCCGCAGATTTCTTCTACTTGGAAACCTTCCCGGGCAAGCGTCGAACCATTCCCCAAAGCTTTACCGAAACCATAAATTTTGCAATTTTCGCGGTTTTTGGACCATTTTCCGCAAATTTCTTCAACTTAGAAACCTTCCCTGGTAAGCGTTCAGCCATTCCCCAAAGCTTCATTGCAATCGGATGAACGGTATAATTTTGCAAATTTCGCGGTTTTTGGACCATTTCACAGACATGAGACATAGCCTATGACACTTTCCTGATCGACATGAACATACTGTGAAAAATTCGTGAAGATCGGTTCAGCGGTTTAGACGCCCATAAGGGACAAACATACAAACATACTTTCACTTTTATATAGATGTATAGATAAGTATAAAGGAAAGCAATTTACGTCTTAAAACTCGTCAGAGAATCGAACCGAACCGTTTTTCTTTGTGGTTTTCGATTCGATACAGCATTTCCCTAAGAAAGGAAATAAGCGGTTCGGTTCGTTTCAGAACCGGTTTGAGTCCCTGGCTTAATTTAATTATTCCCTGGGAAAATATGATGATAAAACTTAGTCTTTTTAACTACTTTTTATTTTTTGTCCTCGGTATTTCATATTTCAATTATCTTAAACAAATTGCTGTTTATTACGCTAGTTTTCAAATTAGTAAAACAATTTCGATTCCGAATACTAGGCAGTCATTTCATTCTAGGCTTAGTTCTTGGTGACTAGGATTGAAAACCAAATAATGCAAGATTTTTTAATTCAGTACTCTAATGTCTCACTTAGCAACGGACTTCAAATTTTTGTTTTAAAGTTTAATAAGGCATTCAATTACCTTTTATAAAAAATCAATCATTATATAATCTTCTAAAAAAACTGAAGATTTTACTACACAAGTTACTAAAATTACGTATCTGTTCAATCAAAAACTGCCCCTTCCCAAAAACGGTCCCACTTAAAATGTTGCATTTGATTTTTGATAATCAGAATGGAAATTGCAGTAAACTAGTGTAATTACTTGCATTGTTTGCCATTAAAAAGTTGAAACCAAAAAAAAAAGGGATTGTTATTTCAATTCACAAATTTCTTCTTTGTTTGACTACCGCTTTAAGTGCTTCTCTGTAACTTAAACGGAAATCATGCGAACCGTTTCTCCCACTTCAAAAAAAACAATAGCTACCCAACCGAGATGAACTACCCAACCGGGCCCTGGGACTGTCTACTTAGACTGGTATGTTTGTCTTGAAAGGGCTCACCACATAGATTCAGAAAATAATTGTACTCAGTGGTCGATTGCCACAGCGCTAACCACAGGGTTATCAAATACATAAAGACTATCTTAAGAAGAAGAAGCAGTGGCAGATTGCACCTCAAGTAGTTGGTGAAATCGATAATTGGTTATTTTTATGTAATTTGTTTGGAAATTTTAGGTCACAAAATATACTTATCCACTTGTAAACAAAATCTATTTTTGTAAGAAACAATGTTATGCCTGTTGTGCAAATTCTAGTTCCAATGAACTTAAAATAAAAATAATCAACAAATCGGTTAGAACGAACAATTATATGTGAGGGTATATCAGCTCAGGCATAGCACAATTTGGTGTTACTTTTTTTGTAATTGTTTTCGAATTTCTTTTTATTGTTGTGTGAGTAATGGCGCATACGAATGCATTGAAGCGGCGAATGTTGAACTTTGTTTCGAGCTAAGTGATATATGATTAGCATATGTACTATATATATAAATACATATAGTACATATATATATCGCATAGCTTTATGGCGATATCTCACGCCATACATCATTTTTATGATTGATTGTGACAAATAAATTGAATATATCCGGCCAGGTATCAATCAATGTGTTAATCATCTAAAACACGAATTGTTCTGAACATTTTCCAGACCAGCTGGCCATTCCCTCCACACTAAAAAAACGCCCACCGGCAAGTTCAATGAACGCCACACACACACACAAAACACTTGCAACTTGAGGGGGTGGGGAGGGTCACTGTTGCACTTACTCCACTTTCTTTTTGTACTGGTTGTTACACTGGATGGCTTTCCACTCTCTGGCTGTTTTCCATGCTGCACAACGACGCCACACGAACGACTTGTTGCACCGACAAACGAAAATCTACTGAAAACAAATGAAGGAAGAATAACTCAGAGAGTGGCCGCTGTCGCTCACAGCTACCCACAGGCATAGTCATTACACACATATGTGTGCTTGTAGATGGAACAAAGAAAATGCAGCAAGAACTCTTCTAGCTAAAGAAGAAGGCAACCAACCATATTATATACTCAGAAACTGGCTTCAGCCTAGAGCATATCTTCTCCAAAACCAAAGAATCCTGAACCTACCACAATGTTCTTTCGAGAGAGAGAGAGGGAGAGGGAGAACCAGTTCTTGCTATCGGCGATCCAATAAAAGTTAACCGGGAACCAAGAATTTCGATTGCTTTTGCACAATACAGCAAACCATACAAAAACCCTTGCAAAATTATGCGCTATTATCTTGAGTCACATACATATTTAAGGCGAAATTGCAAATTCATTGCAAAACAAAAGGCACAGACCTACCTAGATCTGGCCATAAACAATTTAGTTTTTCCGCTACGCCTGACATTTATTCATATTGAACTCTTCTGGCGAAGGAATGATGAATGTAGTGAGTGACCAACAACAACGGCCACCGGCTCTGTGGCAGCTGTAATTAACTCAATCAACAAAAAACCACAAAATTGGGAGCCGGCTGGGGCAAGCACGCGCTGACCGATTTCGAAATGGTACGTTAAATTGACGTACGACCACTACGTAGCTCTGATGTTTCGCATTTGTATCCATAGAGGTCGCTTTATAGAGAGCTTTTGCTAAAGCTATTTCGTATATCAATTTCATTTACTTACTATTAGGAATGCTGATCGGAATTGAGCGCTTCAGTTTGGTTAATTTAAGTAGTTCATAAAAACTTTCAAATCGCCTTGGGCAAGTTTCACTCATAGAAACTTCTAGACTTCTTCTGTGGATAAAGTTTTAATGCTGACTTTACTTGATATTACGTTTTGGTAAAATCCTATCTTATTTATCCAAACAAACAAAATTTTTCTTCCTAAGAAACATTTTCTGACCGATCGTATCTATGGCAGCTGGAGAAACATATATACCCCTGTTCCCATTTTCGGTTTCGATCAAATCATGCGGAATCGGGGATTTGTTAAATGCTTTCGCTTCCGAAACCCGATTATTTCATTAGGAATTTGAGTTCAAACTTTTTTGATGGAAAATCGTTGCCACTAACAATTATAACCTGTTTTTGGAATTCCAATCTGTTTCCAAATCTGTTCAATCGAATTGGGAGGCCAGAACAGGCCTGGTAATTAGATCTGTTCGAAAGCCTGTACACCCAGCAACCAGAAAAAATCGAATTTTTCATATTTGGATTAAGAATGCTTGATGTCAGAAGTTCGTTAAGAATGAAAATTCTTGCATTTTTAGTCCCGCTTTTGTTTATCCAAAAGCTTTAATACTTGAACCAAGCACGAAACATGGTCGAATCATGTTGAAAATCGTACTCAAATCCTAGATTGCTCATTCTTGCATCAAGAGCATAGGGCATTGTCAAAAACCAAGAATGTTCTTGTATGAAGAGCTCATAAGATTTAACAGTCAGTTTGTTCACTCATGAATCAAGAGCTTTTCAGATTCAAAAGTAAGGGCGCGCATATTCCAATCAAACAACAATCTAAAATCAGTTTGTTTTTTCTTTTTTTGTTTAAATTTTTTTCTTTGAAAATTAATTGTAAAAATATGTAGCAAGTTTTAGCCGTCTCTCCATGCCAGCAATGCCATAACTGCTTTGGAACTCCAAAGCAACATGAGTGAAAAAATATTCCCCACACACCCCTCTCCCATAAAAAAACGAAGCTGTGAGAGCGGACTCAACGCTATTCTCTCAAATGTGATTGCCCTCATCTCTAGTTTCTTTAAAATTGAAGAACGAATAAATTTTTTTTCAAGATCGTTCGTACTTTCCCAGAGTTTAAGAATACTAAAACACTAAAATCACTTGATCGATTGCATGGCAGCTATAAGACATAGTTTCCAGGTTAAAACCAATTTTTAAGATATGTTTGAATGCACCCATTATTCATAGTCGCTGAGTTAAGAAACACTAACAATGAAAGCAAAAAAATTTCTGTACACAGAGAAACAAAATTAGCTACAGAAACGGCAATCCTAAAGGAAAGGTAGTTCGCACTGCTAAATCTCACACTTTTAACGTAGAATACAGGAAGTTACATGTAGAATTAAAAAACTGAACGCAGCATGTAGACAAAATAAATGCTGCGTGGGCAAAGGCAAAGAAAGCATGATGTGAGAAAATCAACTTTTTTCCTAAAACCTCTTACATTTTTCTGAATACCACACTAAAGAGTTTGGTTTTCTCAGTTGACGTTTGAAAACTAAAAGTCTTCATGCGCGTGGGGTAAAACAGTAATGAGTTCTAGTATTTTCATTTAATAATCTGCTCGTCACACATGACATGTTGGTTTTATAAATAGTGGTTAAGAATTAAAAATGGCAAATGCCACATATAGAAAATCTACAAGGAACATGATGTTGATTACATTTGTTAATCGACTCTGGTCTGTTTCTTTCACTTACTGATTTGGGGCAATGCTGCGCGAGTGTTTGATAGTCATGTGCGCTAAGATGCGCGCTTTTTGTGTTTTAGTTCCCGAGATTCTGAGTTCGAGTCCCTCCCCTGTCTAAATACAGTAGTGTAAATAGTTTTATGCCTAAATGAGGCATGTAGCTTCTCTGCATGTAGATTTTAAATTTCATTTCTACATGTAGAATAGGTTCATAATCGAAATGGGTGGCAAATTCCGGTCACCAGATGAGGAAAACCCACATTCTTCTGTAGATTGTATATATTTTGTTTTCTCTGTGTACTATAAAGCCCAGTTTCCGACCGTTGGTACCATTGACGGTTATAATCCAGGATAAAAGCCCCGAAGAAAAAGGTAAGGTTCACAAAAACTAAGTACTTGAGAATATTAAGTTTCTAGAAATTAAGATCGTACCTAACTCGCTATTAATATGTGTTGTTTAACTTAACTAGTTTGACGCATTTTGTTGGGAGAAACCAGCTCCGAGCGCTGACTTCGCGTTCGCTTGTCTCACACACACTCTCTACTGAAAATCCTGGAGATGATGGATGGTAAGCTGCGTTGTAATCGATAGCCGCTCGTGACTAGTGTGGACAGATCCGCCACAAGTTTGTGCACAGTATGTAACAGCCAGTTGGGAGCTCCTCCGATCCTATAAAGTATATATATTCTTGATCAGCATCAACAGCCGAGTCCATATATACATGTAACAAGCTTTTCAAATAGTTAAATAAAAAAACTGTGTTAAGAGGCTTAATATAAGAAAAATAAGGCATTTAAAAGCCAAGTGGAAAAGGATAGGATAAGTATTTAGGAGGGTACCAGAAAGGTAAAGAAAAGAGATCAGGTTTAAGGAAAATCGGAATATTTTACATGCTTTTAAAACGTAGACTTTTAGTTTGAATACCTACCTCCACCTGATCATTGATTTTGTTAACGATAAACGAAATCGAATGATTGCTTCCTCATAAATAATGGGTCGAATATTTTGTTATTAATGAGTAAACCAGTTAGTGTTTTCAAGTTAAAATGAAAATACCTAACCTGTGTAGGGTTTTTCAAATAAACCCCATTTGCCCATGTCAACGGAATAAATAGCCACATAAAGTGCAAAGTTTAGTATTTATTTTGATGTATTTCCTCCACGAATGCATTTTTGATAAAATTATTTGTATAAAATATGGGGATTTCTTACACTTACACATTAACACCTTTAATTACAACATGAATTTATCTTAAACCTGTATCAAAAAAATTAAATCATTTGGTATAAAACCTGCAAACGATTTTCTAATCAAATTCAAAAATATTTATTTGTTCCCAGACTTGTTTTTTAATACAATTTTCATTTGATTATTTCTCTTTTACATATATGTTGTATACATAAAAATGTATTCAAAAAACGGTATAAACAATGTTTTTGCTTTTATCTTAAAAACTATTTTGTTTCACTTATCTTTGATCAACTTGTGTAAAAATTTTGCTACTTCGGCGGCTGGAATTTTTATACTCTTCATATCACTTAACATTAAGAAAACCCAAAACGTAAATAGATTAGGTACACAGAAAGCTTTTAGAACCGAAAACAATGTTGTGCTCAGCGTAGCAAGCGTTTAACGCGTAGTCTTGAGCTTCCAGCGCAGGAAGAGATATGCCGAAATGCGCAGCACGACAAAAATCACAATCAGAGCCACAATATCCAGAGTGAAGTTGCCATTCACCATATCCAATTCCTCCAGGGTGGTCATCGGTGACTTGAAATGGCAATAGGTCTGGAAACAGCGCAATTTCTCACGACCATAGCCGTAGGTGGCCAGAGCCGTGCCCTCGAAACCGTAACGAATATACGAGAGATATGTAATCCAGCGCAAGTACACCGGTATAGCATCGAAGGAGACAAAGAAACCAGAGAATAACAGGAAAGGCACCGACATGACAGGGGCCAAGAAGACACCGTTCTGTACATTCATGGCTGCGCCTACCACCAGTCCCACAGATTGGGCCACAAACGAGATAAGCAGACAGGCCGATAAGAACATTGTGAAACGGAGTAGCTCCCAGGGTTGAGAGGTGAAATAGTAGACAATGGATACATAGATGACGCAGAAGATGGCCTGAAAACAAAGAATAAATATTAGAGTACAGTTTAATAAGATTAAGGGGGTTATAAGGTCTTACCTGAAAAGGTAGATCAGCCACGGATATGGCCAGGTAATAGGACTTCAGCGAATACCAGCGATTGAAATTTTCCTTCAGCAGTACTGGCATTTCGAGGGGACTGGAAGGAGAAAGATATATGTTGTGAGTATAGATAAATATTCGAAGGCGATCTTAAATCTAAGCTTTTGCGGACAAAATGCGAGCTTTAGTTAATTATTTGCTAAATATTCGGTAATGGGGTTTTAAAACGGTGGGTAATGAAACCTTAAGCTATTTTATTTTAGGTTTTTTACAATTTCGAAATATTCTCATACTCGATTTCGTACTCCAAGTTCTTCTATGTATTTTCCTATTATTCTATATAGGTGCCTAAATTGAACTATATCAAATGATATTTATTGTGTTTTCAAAGAACAGCACAAATATGTTTAAGTCTTTTAAGTTTTTGCTTGAATCCCACATCTCAAAAAGTCTTTAAGCTATCAACTTGAAATATGAAGTTCAAAACTGGTTCCGAAATGTGGACCACTCAATATAATATCAATTTGCTATATCCTTTCAGCTGAATTTGAAAAAAAAAACACTGCATTTGGAACGCAACATAAGATCTTAAGACACCAACCCTAAGAACGGCATCAATTTGAAATACAACCGAAAGTATTTTCTTAATATTCATTCCATTCGAGTACTATTCATTTCTTTAGGAAATGGTCAGCGCAGTTCGTTTAATCAGCATGACATTTAAATGAATAGGACCTATCAGTACCCCTGTTAGAAGTCAGCAGATTTATAATATAAGCAATGATCTCGTACTTCATTTTGGTTGTGTTGCATATGTTATAAAAATCGATCTTATAAAGGGTGATTTTTTAACAACTTTCTTTTTGGCAGCTCAGCTTTTTTCGATTCACATGTTACCGTCAAACATGTTCAGTTTGGTCTTTAATGTAACCATTAATCGACTTACAAGCGAACAACCCTTGCAGATTTTTATATTTATTATCAAAATTCATGCTCGGTTAAGAAAGTGCATCGTGCACTTCTTCCATTTTATGGTCAGTTTGGACGACTTTCTGAGGCGACTATTCGGAATCTTGTGACAAAATTTCGCATCAAATTTACATTATTGGACATTAAACCCGCAACGCGCATACGTAGAGTGCGGACAGAGGAAAATATCGCAGCTGTATCCGCCAGTGTTGTTAATGACAGTGCATTATCAATTCGGCGCCGCTCGCAGCAATTGGGCCTCTGTTACTCCACTACGTGGATAATTTGGCGAAAGTATTTGGGAATAAAACCTTTTAAAATACAGCTGGTGCAAGTATTGACACCACAACGGCTAACTTTTGGTGAATAGGCGCTGGCAAAGTTGAATGGAGATCCATTTTTTTATCGGAAAATTGTGCTCAGCGACGAAGCTTATTTCCGATTGAACAAACAAAATTGACGTGAAGAGCAGCCAGAAACATTGCAAGAACTGCCAATGCATTCCGAAAAATGCACTGTTTGTTGTGGATTATGGGCCGCTGGCATCATTGGAACGTACCTTTTTAAAGATGACGAAGGTATGAGCGTTACTGTGAATGGAGAGCGCTATAAAGCGATGAACACAAACCCAAAAGCCCAAAATGAAAGAGCTGGACTTGGCTGACAGGTGGTTTCAACAATGCGGTGCCACATGCCACACAGCACTCGAAACAATGGCCCAATTGAGAGGCGAGTTCAATGAACAGTTTATTTCGCTTTTGGGGCCGTTCAATTGGCCGCCTAGATCGAGCAATATAACGCCTTTAGACTGTTTTTTGTGGGGCTATGTTAAGGCTCGTGTCTATAGCGACAAGCCGGCAACAATCGACGCACTGGAAGCCAATATTGAAGAATGTATTCGTAACATATCGGCCGATATGTTGGAGAGAGTGTGCCAAAATTGGACCCAGCTTATAAACCATCTGAGGCACAGCCGTGGTCAACATTTACATGAAATCATCTTTAAAAATTAAATTATATAGATTGTTCTATCGACTCAAATAAAGATTTCATACATTTTTCTGATTAAAAATCACCCTTTAACTTCGTGTTCAAATGAAATCCATTGAGATCATGATGATTGCTTAGCTAGAGAAGCATCTGTCAGTCTACTGGTGATTCTTTCTATATTATTCGAACGAATTTTGTTAAGCAGACGATGAACGTCTAGTCACTGACCATCAATTTGGCTTAAGGAGATTTCATGGAAAACCAGAGCAATATTATAGAATTGCACAGCAGATTCTAAGAGCATTCTAAAGCAAAGTGAAAGATCTTTCTATTAGAATCTTGAACTTGCTCAGTTGGACATTAAAATACCAGCAGGCACCCTCGATCTACTGATATGGAGTGACAAATTGATGACACTGTTCTCTTAGTTTCTGATAGGAATCATGTGTCTGCATCTGAAAATCTAGACTGGATACTTCTCCTTAAGCCCCAGTTCTATTGATGAAGTATTCAAGTGCAGCATTGCACTATTTCATTGAACTTGAACTTAGGTTGGTTTAAACCAGTTCA
Organism: Lordiphosa collinella; assembly: GCA_018904265.1. Lineage (NCBI taxonomy): Eukaryota > Metazoa > Arthropoda > Insecta > Diptera > Drosophilidae > Lordiphosa > Lordiphosa collinella. The sequence goes on from JAEIFV010000116.1 coordinate 508,766, forward strand.
AAAACGGAAGCCAGTTCCAAGATATTTCTAATATACATATAAGGCCAAAGTGGATACTTCCTGCTAAGAAGGTTTATGAAAAATAAAAAGCAAATTACGTTTTTCAGTTCAAATCAATTACAGTTCAACAAGTGGCGCAGTAGGCGGTCGCTCCATTTGACAGCTAAGCATATAATCTTTCTGACTTGTTTCGGTTTTCAAGTTATTTTCCAAATTTCAATTGCATATTTTTCTTTCGTTTGCTTTCTTATTTTGGATATTTCAAAGGTAAATTATAGCTCGATATATCGAAAACATTATCGGCGTTCAGAGATTGCAGCACAACACCGAAATTTTGAAGCAAGTCGAACACAAGAGGAACTTGCTATTCAAAGGGAACTAACTCGAATCAGAATGATAGAAAATCGTACGCTACAGTCAGAAGAGATCAACGAATCTTACAATGAGCATGAACGATTGAGATGAAGTGACCAGCAGGAACTAATGAACGAAAATACAATGCACCTACAGTTAGCGAAAGGTCAATTGTAGTTGTTGGGAAAAATTTAAGACCTCATGACTGAAAATTGCGAAATTTTCAAAATGTTAACTTGAGTTGGATTATCATGAAGTTATAACTTAATAGAAGGCAATTTTAGACGGGAAAAGGAGGCAGCTAGTCTATTATAAACTCTCTCATAATGTTATAGAAAATAGCTTCGAATATTGTCAAAAAGAACAAATTTCTGGACTTTAGTAAGCTACTAGCTATATCTATTTACTTACATGACAAAATCGTAATGGTCATGGACGTGTACATCAGGAATAACATGTTGAAGAAGAGAAAACCCAAGTTACTCAGAACTTTAGCTCCATCATTGCCTATGTCATAGTACAGTGCGCCAATCAGGAAACCCACTAGCAAATGAGCAAATAATCGCAGATACATCAGGGTCTGAAAAACAAATACACAAAAGGTTATAAAATCAAACAAACATTAATTACAGAAAACACCTTTAACTTACCCAATCGCGATAGCTGAACAATAACGTTCTCTTGAGCACCACCCAAAACTGATGGAATTGCGATGTGGGATAACGTTCCGGTGATGTAATCTCTTCGGATAGCAAGGCCGTTGTACAATTGTCTGTCTTCTCCACATCAATCATTGCATCTCCCTTCTCATTCGTGGTCACCACAGCCTTCGATTCTGTGCCATTTGTCTCCTTGACTATGTCATTCACCATTCCGTTCAACAGACCATTATTTAGCGTCAAATTCTCCTCATACTTGCTGCCGCTCACTTTCGATGCATCGTTCTTATCCAGAATTGCTTTCAAATTTTGCACCTTCACCAGATCGTTGCGAGCCTTCAAACCCGCATAGTCGGCCGACGAACGTATATCCCTTTTGCCATTATCAATCGCCTCCACCAGTTTGCGCGTATGATCGCCATGCTCACCGCAAGAGACCTCAATCACATAGCTAGCAGGATTGTGATAACTGGGACACTCCAAGTTCAGAGTGGACAGGAAGGGCACCAGCTGCCTGGTACTGCCCTGATAAACGCACTGGCCATCGGCCAACGTATACAACTGATCGAACATCTCAAATAGACGAGCCGATGGCTGATGTATGGTACAGATGACGGTGCGACCGCCAGCGGCCAACATTTTCAACAGATGTATGCATTGGAAACAGGTGGAACTATCCAGGCCAGAGGTAGGCTCATCAAAGAACATGATGGGTGGATTGCTGACCAACTCCAAGGCAATTGATAAACGTTTCTTTTGACCACCCTGACAAATTGCGAGTCATGGTATTACGATGTTCGCTCAGACTGAGTGTCAACAAAATGTCATCAATCTGCAAGAAACAGCAAAAAATTTGATTAGTGTTGATGTTTTTGCTTAAGAAATTTAGTGGTAATGGACATCATCAACGCAAGATAACGAAATTTGTTTGTATTGTTACATCAACCTAAGGTCAAAACCGGTTGCGAATTACATTAGTTCAGCTTTCAGCTCGTTTTCGTTCCATTCTAAATAATTGGGCCTTAAGTTTATTAATATTCTTTAGAGAAACGCTTCGTCATAGCAATTGGGAACCAGTTTCCTACAAAGCTAAAAATATACATCACATGTACATTTAATTAACCCTATCCAATTGCTTGTTGTTGCTCTATTTTTAAGTACATTGTACTTAAACTTGTACGTACCATTGAATTTTTCTCTGGCTTGGTAAATTTCTTGCTCAGCTTTAAATTCGTTGCCACTGTCATGGCTTCCTGTACTGTTAGATTTCCATGCAATTGATTATCCTGCATAATATAGGCGGATAATTTGCGGAAAGTGCTCAGATTGCGTTCAGCGCCGTTCATAGTGACGCTGCCCTCGATGCTGGAGGTTCTGTAAGAAAGAAAGAATATTTGGTTAGTTAAAATCTGGTGAGAAAACAGAAAACGATTACTGGAAACGTCAAACGATAATTCTAGAAGTTCCTAAGTGTGCAAGTTTAGCTAACGACGCTTAAAGTGGAATTGGTAGAAACAGATGGCTGTCCCATAATTAGTTGCCTTAATGAGCAAAGTTGCAGAGTCTTATTCTAGCTTAGATCCCTTTTTCCAAAGATGTCGGCTTCTATATTCCTCAGAAGATATGATTTCCCAAATTCAGGAAATACAAACCCGTCAAAAAGCATTCACTCACTCATTTAAATCGTATTCCCGTTTAATTTAATATGTCACAAAAAATATCTTGCTAATATTATAAATGTGAAAGTTGGTATATTTGTACACAGAGGAAAAAAACGAGAACATTGCACTAAAAATGTGCACATTCGTTGTCTAAAACTAATCATTACCATCCGGTAATGATCTCACTTTCTCACTTTAAGAACTTATTTTTGAGAACGCAAAATCTTGATGTGAAAAACCTTTGAGGTCCAGAGGGCCACCCGTCCAGACTAGGTCTTTGACGGTTTGACTATTGCCCAGTTCTGAAGCCGCACTTCTGAATGTCTACTTATACTTTTCGGTGCGGTGGTTGAGGTGAGCTGAATTCTGCTCATTTCATGAACATTCGGAACATTTGTTATAAAAAATTTGAGAGAGCATTCAAATCTTTTATAAAATTGTCCTCTTTTTTCTCTCTCTGTAGGTTTGTTAACCAATCACGCAGAAATGACTGAAAGAATTTGGATAAAACTTTGCACACAGAAAGTTAATAGCCCAAAGTACTTAATAAGCTATTTAACTTTCTTTAATAATAAATAATCGCAAAATTTACAAAAAATTTTTATTATTTATATGTTCCTAGTAGGCGAGCCTCAAAGAACAAGAGAGATGAGTGAAATGAGAAGTCAAGAAACTTCTTCGCAAGCGGAGCTCAGGAGAATGCAACAGGTAAGTCGTCAAGCGGACTGGAAAGCTGTCGAAACTTCACAGAGCTGCTGAGACTGCGATAATCATTTGGACCTGCTGGACTTTCTAAGGTAAGCAGAAAAGCAGGAAAAGGCGAGCAATCGACACCAGTTATTTGCTACCCAGCGGCGTAAAAGCACATTATAAGATCGATGTTCTCTCTAACACTTTGAAGGCTGGCAGCCTTTAAGTATTTTTGGCTTCCTGACTTCAAAACAGAGTTGGAAGTAATCGGAAAAGTGGGCGTGTAACACAAAACACTTGGGCTTTAGATTACAACTCTAAATAGTTGAGTTGGAAAGACATGACAAGAAGATACCATTTGAGGAAAATGTTTGACGACTTGTGGAAGTATGCGTTCAGTTTACAAGACGATACACAATTTACATGAGTTTGTGTCGCCATAAGAGGTAGTTGTTGGACTAGATGCACAATTCTACACCCCCTTTTAACAATCCGGCACTAGGACGGTACTTGGTAAAGCTTATTTTGTGCACTGCTCAGCACTTAAATTGAAACTGGTCATCCAAGGTTCAGTGAAAATTTTTCCTCAATATCGTGGTGCCCTTATTCAAGGATGCCAATTTGTCACCTTATTGTTTCCCTTTTTTTTTCCAGTTTGATCAACTTACTTTAGATCTGTTTTTGATATTGGGCCGTGTTCAGTGTTACCAGAATTTTAAGTCAAAAAGTTGCTAAATTGTTATACAAATGTTTCTATTTACAAGTGTATATACAAAACGTACCGAGAATGTCCCATTACGTGGGCGCCTACTGTAATGCATGTTGTGAACCAAGTTTGCTTCAACGATAAACAAAATAAGCAATCATTAAAATAAATGTTTAAAATATCCATTACTTTAAATTCCGGCTTTTCTAGGTTAGAACTCTCGAAAACTATAATTATTGTCGATCAACTCGATTTGCTCGTTTTCGGAATTCGGAACAGGACTGTTACTACTTTTTTGCTACGCTCATTTTGCAAAATCATTTCATGAAATGGTTCCGAGAGTGAGTGCATAAGCACCATTTCATGAATTCGACTTCTCACGAAAGTTGACTTCGAATTCATGAAATGCCGAGGCGCAGCCACCTTAACGCAGCGCTGGTGTTGCAAGATCTTTTGTTTTCTCATATGTTGTGCGCTGATCATTTTGTGAATTCATAAAATCAGCATAAGCAGGAACAAATTTGAATTTGCAAATTGAAGAAACTTGAAAAAGTCTTATGCATCCACCCAAAAAACTTTATTCCGTTGAAGAAAAATATATTTTTCAAACGATTTTTGAACCAAATTTATTTCAGAAAATAAGAAGCGCTGATTTGAAGGAACATTAATTTAACTGGATTGGATCATCATTTGGATTAAGGTGGCCGGGACTCCGGTTTCGGTATGACTTGCAGCTTTAGAAGAAACAGTCCTCAAAACTTCTCTAGCTAGAAAAAGACTCATTGCACGCTTTGTTCTCAAAAGACATCTCTACTTATAGTGGGAACATATGTCTAATCTAACTTGTAAACGTCCAGAACTCTGCAGAGTGTGTCTCACCGAAAACGGAACTTTATTAGATTATTCCAATAATCCATGATCGTAAAAAACATAGTTTCTCTTACCAAAACATGAGTTTCAATACAATAAACCGGTACCGGAACCAAAATGAAATTCCAAATCTAAGTCAAAAGATTGCCTGATGCCATTTCCTTAGTCCGAACGGGAGTCTTACGACTTTTCTAGTTCGTCATCATCTGAATTTCCGCTGTGTACATATTCGTTTTTTCATATTGTTTATAAGCATTTGTCTAAATCGTTATCATAAACAAAAGCTAATTACAAATAATTATAATCAAGCTTGTACATACAAACATCCGAATAAATGTACGTATAAAAGATATTTACACTTGAATGGGAGGCAAAAGAGTTGTTACGCAAATCGTTTGGTTCCAAAGTTCAGTCAACTGGTAGCGCATACACACACACACATTCTAGAACTTCAAGTGTTTTAACAAATAAAACACATATAAATTGTCGTATAATAAAACTACAAAAAAAATATCAAACAAAACGCGCTGATTACGCTCCCGAATTGCCTGACTAAATATGGTTTTTGTTGTTCCTAGTAACAAGCAACAACATTTATGATTACAGCCCATAAAGATACTTAACAAAAAAGTTAAACTGAGAATTATGCAATTAAAACAGAACACATAAAGGTCGGCAGTTCAAGATCTTAATAAGTCTGTGCAACAAATTCTTATCAAAATCGCTGACTGGTTATATTTTTATACTCGCACAAGGTCACCTACTTGCCCTGCATGCCAATTATCAGTAGGAGGAAGACTACTTACTTGTAGCCAGACAAAATGTTGAGCAGTGTACTCTTGCCGGCGCCTGATGGTCCCATAATGGCAGTAAGCTCTCCCGAACGCAGACGTCCGCTGACGCCTTTGAGTATGGTCTTGGCATCTGTAATTATAATAGAAATAAATAAATAGCAGACCAAACATTTGCGGAACACAAACTAAAACTAACTATAATAATAACCAAGTATCTCCACTCTATTCAAGTGCCACTTTTGCTCCAGCGACCCATCCAAATAAGCCAAGACAAAAACTTAATAAAGTAAACAAACAAAAAGCCAAGCGGTCATTGGCTTTTGTGTGCTTTGTCGCCTTCCACCTTCCATTTCTATAGACGTCAAAATTAGCAGTTGAAATCTTTACAAATATTTCGAATGCCTGTGCAAAGAGCACGAATGGAATCTTAATAAAATATCTGACTGTCAATGGGGCTAACAACTTCATCAACAGTGCGCCCACAGTGCCACATCGGGCGATATTTGAAATAACATTTACTACATATTCCTGCGAGAATTAATTGATAAGGAGTGAGTCAGCTGTTGTTAATTCAAATGATCTTGAATTCTTGAAATGAATTTCTCTCGCAAGTGAAAATTCTCTAGGGGCCGATCTCGAATCTTCTAATTAGCTACAATGTGTTTGATAAAGTAACAATTAAGGACCGATTTCACAAGATAGCCTCCATTATTATTTAAGGAGCGACGGTTTGGGCATCGGCTTTTAACGTAACAGCCTACAGCCGTCAATGGAAGTCGGTATATGGACTCATTGCCAGCTGTTTTTGCACCGTATCGGAGGACAGTCCCCATCGAACTGCTTGCAGCGGAAAGACGGAGTGAACGCACAGGAAGCAGGATACAGCGTGACTCCATAGTGGCACAATGGCTAAGTTGGTGAAACAGCGGAGTAAGCAGTAGATAGACTTACCGGCTGATACCGAACCTGGATCCTTGGCTTAACAGAAGACACGGTCAGATAATCTTTAAGTTACCTGTCACAAACGTTTACGGGGCACATGTTCTTCAAGGCGTATTACCACCGTTTTAGGCCCAAAGTAAAGCTTTGCGTCGGTCCCGCGGGTGCTGAATTTTCTATCTTTCTCACTCTTTTCCCTTCTTACTGATAGTCTTACTTTCTGTTTTTTTTCTGTCTCTAATACTTAAAAACAAAAACTAAAAAATATGGGGAAAGTTGACTTCGGCTCGCCCGAAGTTTTGTATACCCTTGCAGCCCACATTGAAACTATATAGATGTCCGATTTCGACCAAATTAAGTGGAATCATGGAAAGCATAACAAACTAACAATTACTAAATTTGAAGGCGATCCCAATTAAAAACAAAAAAGTTTTCCCAACTAAAATTTCTTTTCGATCAATCATTCGTACTGCAGCTATATGCTATAGTCATCCGATTTGGACAAAACTTTGTAGAATTGTGTAAAAGTATATAAAATAATCATATGCCAATGATAAGGACGTTTCCAATGAAAACAAAACAGTTTTTCTCACTAGAACTAGTTTTTCAATTGATCGTACCTTTGTGAGCCATATGCTATATTCATCCGATTTTGACCAAAATTTGTAGAATTATGTGAGAGCATTCCAAATAAATAAATGTTAAGTTTTAGGGCATTTCCAGAGAAAACAAAAAAGTTTTTCTAACTAAGACTACATTTCAGACTGTACTTTTCTATGACAGCTGTACTATATAGAGGTCCGATTTCGACCAAACTAAAGGGAATCATGGGAAAGCATAGCAAACTAAGAAATACGAAGTTTGGAGGCGTTTCCATTGAAAACAAAAAAGTTTTTCTCATTAGTACAAATTTTTCGACCGATTGTTCCGATGACAGCTATATGCTATAGTCATCCGATCCGGCCAGTTCCGCCAAATGAGCAGCGTATATGTACCAAAAGACTTCGTGCAATGTTTGGTAAATATAGCTTTCAAGCTGACGGAGAAGATAGCAGAGAAACAGACAGACGGATAGACGGACATGGCTAAATCAACTCAGCTCGTCGTGTGAGATGCGTACAAACATCCGGACAATTTTATAATACCCTCTGCAAGGGTATAAAAATGACACCCAAAATATGCAGTCAAACCAAACACACACTCATTCTCGTACTAGTTCTGCTGTTACTGAATGATTTGTGTGATCAGGTGTTGTCGCGTGGCAGTCGACGCTCACAGCACAAGAAAAAAGCAAAGTAGAAGCGCCTAGTCAAGAGGGAGAGAGCGAAAACAACTCTCTGCATGGCACTGCATGACCCAAGCAGAAATATGTCATAAGTTGAGTAAAGACTGCATACATTTTGTTGCAGTGGTTGGGTTACTCGGGTGTAAAAATATCAAGTACTTATGCATTCACACCTTGTTGCACATAGTTGCTTCTAAGATTGTTAAATCATGTCTTTGGAAATTATAAGCAACTCGGTTAAAATACAGAAATTGTAAGTTAATCTCTAGTTTCTATGAAAATAGTAATAAGACTTTTTCAACTTTGCTTTTCCTTTATTTACCATTTAGATATATCTAGATTAGCGATGGGAAAGGCATGGCCCGTCGGGCCCTTGACGTCCGGCCCATTGTTTTCTTAAAAGGGCACTGCGCTATGAAACACTCAGAAGCCTCAACGTGCCCTCAACAAAATACAAGCACCGCTAGTCTGCGACAAAACTTAGCTGTTTTCCAACAACAACTGTGTGTATTTTCTTTTCCGGACTGCGAGATGAGGAGTTAAGACAAAATATTAAGCGCTTCTGTTTGATGTTGGTGCCCACCGCTGATCTAGATCATAAGATAATATACCAATGAAAATTGGTACCAGGGCAGCAAACCAGTAATGGAGTCTGATTCTCCGTTTGTTTTTTAAAGTTTCAAGTAAAGCTGGGCCAGATCACAAAAAAATCGAAAAATTTATTTGCTTATTATCCCAATCCACAATGTAAAATAATACACGTTACACACCCATTGCCCATCACCCATTGCTCTCTCGAATTTCTAAAGCAATAGCAACAGGAGCATTTATATTTAAGTATCCATGAAATTCCATTTATCCTGATAATAAATTTAATCTCTATCTAAGAAGTTAGAAATCAAACTATAAATCTTTAAGCGACTTTGACATTTAATATTTGTCCCCTCTAGATTTTGTTTTAATAGCTAAAAGTCCAGTACTAGTAATATGGGCTTGAAGAAAAGGGCATAATCGGTATCCATTTAAGGCCGGGCATTTATGGTAGGGCTTGGGTAGGGCCCGGGTGTGGCTCAGCGGCTCGTCTGCGCGACCGCTGTGCAAGAGTTCGGGTGTTCGATCCCGCCTCGGAACATCTAATGAAAAGTTTTTTCTTTGAATACACTTACACACCCGGTCACCCTTCTCTGCTGTTGGCGACAGCTTTTTAGTAATTAGCCATGCAAAAGCTTCTCAAACTGCCGTTCGGATTCGGCGTTAAGCTGTAGGTCCCTTTCACTTGTGCAAAAACCAGAAGCGCACAAGCCAAGAGATTGAGAGGAGCTCGGCTTTAGCACTTTGGGGCTGTGTCAAGCCATTTTTTACATTTTACATTTAAGGCCGGGCAAACATACAACCTAAAATTAAAATACATCATTGCGAAAAGTTACCAAGAGATTAACCATATTTTCAAGTATTGTCTCTCATATCTAGATTAGATCAGGGGAGGGCATTAAATTTAATTAAAAGAGCAGCATTAATTGCGCAGCAGATATTTGTGGCCGTATTTTGTTGTTGGCAGTGGAGTATTTTATTGCGCATTGCTTTTAAGCTGAGGGCGGGCTGAGTGTTGCCCATCGCTGTTTTTGATGATTCTTGTTAGCTAAACACGAATTTGTAATTGAAAATCTGCCAACACGTTTGGTAGTTTAAGCATAAATAATAGGCTTTTTACACTAGGAGTGCGTTATGCGCTAATAGCTAACAGTTAGATTTTTTCCCATACAAAAAAGCCAAATGTTGGCTATTAACGCATAACGCAGTCCTAGTGTAAATGTTGTATAAGAATGCAATGTTAAGATGTGTCAAGATCTTGTACTCCGATTCAATATAAATGACTAGCCTAGAGTAAAGTTTTGGCATTCCCTAATCATGGAAACCAACATTTAATTAAAAATTTGTTCAAGTCGAAGACATGAATCCAAATGTTATGTTATCTTTTACAGAAATCGCAGAAAGAAAGCCGAACGACTCGGTCAGAAGATTAGCCAATTTTGTATAGTAAAATAGACAGTGTGAAAACAATAAACGATTCAGACAACTCTATATCATGACTACCAAAGAAACAAGCCAACATCATTGGGAACAAAACATAATAGCTAACCTAGACCTAGCTACAATCTACAAATGGGTTATCTTAACACATGTGTTGACCTTATTCATTGTATATTTCGCAAAAGTCACATCATAGAACATATCTTTTTGCTTAGCCAAAGATACGGAAGTACATGCTGTGCTGCGATCAATAAAAATAAACTCGTTTAGGCACGCGATTCAAATGCCGGCTGGTTTAATACTTCCACCAAAGATTCATAAAAGCTCGCATTGTGTGTAGCATGATTTTAGATAATATGACGATTATGCAAAAATCCATTTTGAAAGTCAACCAGCTAAGCTGAAGTGTAACAAGCCTAACTAAATAAAATTATACTTTATTTCGCATAAACTTCGGTTAAGTAATGTTAAAACTTACTTTACCGTAAGTAATATTTTGTTCGGCTTTTGACAGCCGCTTACTCAATCCGTCTCGCATTTGCAAGCAACTGTTGGCAGTGAACTGACTAGTTCAACTACTATGCCATAATTTTCGCATTGAACTAGGTAGATCCTAGTCGACTGTAACCGGGCTAAAAAACTGGCTAAAGCTGCACGCTTGACAAACTTTTCATTTCAGTGGGCCCCAAAAAAGCTGTCAAGGCTAACTTTAGTTGCTGCCTGGGTTGGCCTTTTGCTTTATAAATTGCAACCACGGTCTCAAGGCATCTGTGTAATTGCGTTCGCTGAGAACTTGAATGTTTGATTTTCGCATGCTAAACACACACACACACACTCACAGCAGATGCTACGTTGCCGGTGTTTCGGTACTTTATTTTGTATACATTTGCTGAAATATTTAGCACGTATCTGTTGAACATCTTCCGACGAACATACAACGTACTACCTATTCTTGGCTGGGCTTGCACTCGCGCGACCTTTAGGTATTGTACACACGCTGACTGGTTCAAGCTTCCATATTGTGGCTGTCTAAAGTACATTGTCAGTTTCAATTACCTTTGTACCCACTTTAGTTTAATTAAATGAAAGTCTACCTGACCGCACGAACGACTGACTCAACCCTAAGCCGCTAGGACAGAGGGAACTGAGAGATGAGCAAGTTGTAAATATAACATACATACAGATATTGTTATCTACAACACAAATGAATGTAGGCGCCTTGTTTTGACGTACACACAGAGCTGAGAATTAAACAGCTGTACATATTATCGATAACCTATCAATTTGGCATGAGCTGGAGTGCTTACCATATTTTTTGATCCCACCCAAAGGGTGGGTATATTCATATCTAATTAACTAGCAAACTATATACATATGCACAGTGCAAATTAAATACCAACGCACAGTGGTTCCACAGCTGGGCATATCTTTGGCTTTCATAATAAAGAAAATAAAACTGAAAAGAGGCTATTAAGAAGCCATTGTGCTGTGGAAGTCATTTTTTATTACCCTCAAAGTTGTAGTTTCTTACCACTTTTCAAAAACACAATTCGCATTTCTCAAGCTGTTAATAAAAATACATTTTTTTTGTTGAATTGCTGAGCTACCAACTTTAATTTTTAGAGCAAAGGTGTCGATATGACGGGTTTCACTAGTCCAGATTCCTCTCTCAGTACTGAACCAGTTCCTGAAAACATGGCTTTTTTAACAAATTTTACACAGTCAGGGCCGAATATTTCATGTTTAGGTCATAAATCATGGGTGAGTTTCATGAGTAGTAAAGAAACTGTTCTGAAATCATGGCTTTAAATCGGTTAGAACAGAACCTCTTAGAACCGCTTCAACTGGGGCTTTTTATGTCTATCGAACCAGACCTTCTAAATCTGTTACCTTACGAACCTGAACGGAAACTTGCCAGACCTCTTCTATTGGAAAAAGGTTCGGTACAGAAAAGTATTGTATAAGGTTTTTCAATTTCAGCTGGCAGAAATTATCGATGTTTCTTCCCATCTCCGAAACGATTGTAAAAGGTAAATTATTGCAATTCCGGGTCTTTTTCATTTTGGTTTTCCCGGTAACGAGTGAAATAGAAATAGGATTTTGTTTTCAAATAAGTGATTGAATCGTTTTCAAATAATTATTCAGCTTTATGGTAGCCTTAACCATTTCATTTATTTTTGCTTTTGTCTACATGCAATTTCTGAGATATAAGTTTAAAAAATGATTTCAAATCGTAAGCCCGATATATCTATGGAAACTGTAAAATTCAGAGATGCATTCATGAAATTAAACTGGTTCAGTTCACAGAAGGCCAAATCCTCCGGTTCGGTTCATTATATGGTTCTTGAAGCTAGTTTAAACATGAATACGGTTCGGTTCAATGGTTCACTCCTTAAACTTGATCTCTCATTTTATAACGAGTTTAAATAATTAAGAAGTTTTCTTATAATCATGAACTTATACCGAAACGATTTTCGGTTTCGCCGAAAGCTATACTTCAGCTGCGGCTTATGAAGGAAAGTGGTTATAGATTGCCACATATAAATGCGAGTTTAAAGATTTGGGAGGTGTCAAGTATCGCAAAATATATTAATTTTAGGCGCATTACATCTTCAACTTCATCGATAAGTTAAAACAGGGATTAATACCGAAACTGGTAGCGGAACGATTAACCAAAATAAACCAATTTAAATCACGAACCGGAACCGATAATAAATTTTTGATTGAACCGAAAACCGGTTATCCTTATTAAAGGAACCGATTGGATCAAAACCGAAACGTTAGTATCAGTACAGTTTCAGCTTTTTTTAAATTTGTGTGTGGTGTTCGATTTGGTAGTTGGCGACGAATGATTTCGTTTGAAAAACACGAAAGAAAATCGGTCAAACCCGACTATAATATACCTAGACCTGTGAAGTGCTGCCCATCACCGTTGCGACCGGTGCTGCCCATAATCGTTTGTTTTCCTTATAACTCGACTATCGTTCATCCGATCGTTTCCATTCCTTTGGCGGATCAATAAATAATCCTGATTACTAATTATGTCCAGAAGGAACGAACCAATTTGCGGGGGCTGGAGGGGGCGTGGAAAAAATTTGAAATAAACTTGATCTGCCTGCAAGTATAAGAAGCACATGTCCCATACGTGTCAAACCTCTATCACTCACCATCTCTGGAATTTGTTTGTTCATACGGACGGACGGACAGACAGACAGACGGACATGGCTCGGCTCGGATCGACTCGGCTATTGATGCTGATCAAGAATATATATGCGTTATAGGGTCGGAGGTGCTATCTTCTGCCTGTTACATACTTTTGCACTTACTTAATATACTCTGTGTACCTCTGGTACAGAGTATAATGAACAAAATCACCCATTTGTGTTTGGAAAGCCGTAAGCTGGTCTGAGGACCTCTGGTTTATATAAAAGAATACCTAGACTTAAAACAAATCATTATCGTATATAGTTTTTTCTTGATAATCCAGCCAGTGTATTTACTTGTTTAAGGCTTGTATCCAGATGTGAATTAATTCGATGTAAAGTAAAATTTTCATACAAATTTTGAAGCAAAATTTTATTTCTACTTTTCTTCTGTCATTTTTGTATGAAAATTTTACTTTACATCGAATTAATTCACATCTGGCTACAGGCCTTAACTATGAAAAATAGTACGAAATTCGGAATAGTTTCTAAAATTTCAATTTAATTGTTAAATTTAAGACTTTTGATTCTTTTATTACGCACGGATAAAATTAATTAAATTAATACATGTACAGGTACGTACCGGTATTACGAAACAATAATCCAGATACCGTATAGGAACCGAAAACCGAAATTAAACCTTTAACCGAAACATTCAATTTGGAAAGTACCGAAACCGGTACTGGAATAGACATTCGTTTCGGGATTAATCCCTGAGGTGAACCGATTCGTTCCGTTTACTTTTTGGGGTTTTGGTTTGGCTTAGTGTTTCCAAAAGAATATCGGTTCGGTTTGGTCTTCACAATATTTGACAAATAAAAATACTTGAAAGATGAAAAGTATTACTGTTGCCAAGAAAATGGTTAGGTACCAAGAAAATGCTGGGAACAGGCCTGATTGTTTTGTGTTGGATTGATGGGGATTTTTAGATGAAGATCCGTTTTGAATATCATATTCAAACTCGGAATACTACGAATATAATTAGGGAAATGATGTAATAGTCAAGTTGTAACATGAAAATAAAATCTTCACATATCTATGCATGTACGAGTACATATTCAAAGGACCAGCTTCAAGTGAAAAAAATGTTTCAATCAAAAAAGGTAATTTTGCTGATTGGCAAAAAATTTTTTCGATTTTTTTTTTGCATATTTTTTATAGCCTGGATATTTGAGAATATCGTCCTAAAAGGATTTTTTGAAATTCGAAATACTTTAGAAGATATAGCCCTTTTAATGATCCAAAGTGACCCGATTTGCCTAGCAACAGCAAACTTTAGACGCGTTTATCTCGAAACCACGTTTTTCGAGCTGGCGGTACTGATTGCGCCCGTAGTTCTGAACCGATGTTGATGAAACAAAGTGCAATCGACGTAGAAGTGTCACCATCATGGTCTCTATTTCAATCATAATTTTAAAAATTTTTTTGTACAATTTTTTTTTTTCGATTTCTCATTTTTCAATGCCCGGCATTTTGTAAAAAGAAATCGCAAAATTATGATTGAAATAGGGGCCCAAATTACATCTGTACTGAATCTAACGCCGGTTACTTTTTCCATTGTAGATGATCCGAAGTGGAGTTATCCGTGCCGCCAGCAGCATACCTTTTTTCGACGTCCAACTTTGAAGGCCGACAACTTCTTGAACAGCCCACGTAAAATGTTCTTAATACAATAAAAAAAAACAGAATTTAAATAACTAATTCCGTTTTCAAATAAGATTTTTTTAAAAAGGTCAAAAAACTGCCTTCTACATCAAAGTCCACTCACTTCATTCTAAATTCTTATAAAAAAAAAACGTCCTGTATGTGCTTCTTGATGGATTTGTGTTATTGTTATGATTTGTATAAATTTCCATTCGTAATTGCTTTGCCATTTCAACAACACAAAAACTTGAATCTAAACAAAATTGTAGCTTGTCAAAGTGATATTTCGATCGGTTTACTTTTAAAAAATAGAGTAAAGTTAACTTCGACTCGGCCGACGTATAAAATGTTTTTATACACAAAATTCATTTTCACTTTGAACAATGCTAGCTAAGTAATTTCGTAAGCTGACCAATAGGCGAGGGCGCCACTTCTGTGACCAGTTTTTTTATATGACAGATATAAGATATATTTATCCGATTTTCATCAAAGCTGGCAAAATTGTGCTGAAGCAGATAATATTTAAATCTGCCCAGTTTAAAAACTACCATTGAAAACAAAAAAGTTTTTCCTCATTAGTACTTTTTTTTCGACCTATCGTTCGTACTGCAATTATCTGCTATAGTCATCCGATTTTAACAAAATTTTGTAGAATTGTGTTCATTACAAACATCTGGACAATTTCAGTATACCCTCTGCAAGGGTATACAAATTGATTTCTGGGGATAACTTATTTTTCGACTGAAAAACTTCCCGCAACATTTGCAAGTGTATGAAATCTTCGACCCTCAGTTGTCTCCTTATTCTTTAGAATCATCAACAAAATTAAGGTATAAAAACTATGCTTTCAGTGCCACTGTGCCTGTTCGTAGGAAAATAACAAATTATGGATAGAATGTGTTTGCTCATTAACAAAAGGCAATTTTGGGGAGCAGCCCCTACGCTTCTCGCATATGTATGCATGGATTGAGGAAGTACATGATTCGAATACAACTTGTTGCCCCGTATTGTGGAATAATGGCTTAGATTTCGATATCGGATATCCATGTAAAGTTCCAAAGTCCCAACTGCTAAGCTTCAATTAACTCTGGCAACTCTGGCACTGATATGACTTTCGGTTGAGAACAAAGAAAACCAGAAACAGAAACCAGCACAAAACAAAGCGCAGCTAAAGCACCAGTAAAACTTGCTTAAAGCGGGAGAAGCGCCGCTTGGACGTACATACATACACACATACATACGTACATATGTATGGTATAAAGTGCGTAGTAAAAAACAAAATACTTATATGCAATAATAAATTCATACTTACTGCTGCGATTCCCCTCCTTGACGCGATATGTCAAATTGTGAAAGGCCAAGTCCACGGCTGGTCGTTTCGGTAAATGTTGCAGCGTCTTGGGCTGTGCGGGCACTATCTGAGCCTTGCTGCCCAATCTGTTGTCGTTCAAGAGATTTTTATTATCGTTCTTAGCCATTTTGATATAAATGCCTTAAGCAAAATGCAGCCACATGTAGCACTATTCTAAACACCCCCTTCTCGTCGCGTATTCCCCCGTTTCAACCACCGCCGTATGTGAGAGGTGAGCAACAAAATTTTCCACCCGTTTTTTGGTTTTTTGATGCGACAAGCGAAATGGCTTTTGGACTTCTCGAGTTTCTAGTACTTGACACGCTCGTACCGCGATCGCAACTGAATGGGTCGCAGTTGGCGTCAATGGAACAAAGCACGAAAATAAATGAGTCGACTGAGCAGCACCACCACATCGCAGCGCCAAGAGAGGAATATAAACAGTCTCAGCTGACTAAGCACTTCACTGGGAAATGAGTGTAAGCGTGATGGCGATACTATATAGTACAAGTTCTAAAGAGAGTACGAGTGTGTGTGTGAGGGGGGTTAGATTTTGTTTACAGCTTCTTAAGAGAGGAATCTATAAATTCTTTTAAAGATTCCCAGTTGAATAAATTGTTTGGCATTAGCATTATGGACAAACACATTAATGGAATCTTTTCAAATATTCCGGCTTTTGCGTATCTGGATTATGCAGGGATTATCAATGTATAACGTATCAGCGCGTGGTCATTGTTAAACCCCAACTGATAAGAATGCATACATATACGAGTACGCCAGAATTATTGACTATAATTCACCGCAAATTTGCACTCTTCTTTCCTGTTGTAGTATAGCAATTTGGCTTGTTTTATTCTATCAAACTTGGCAACCGAAGGTTATTGTTGTCGATAATGAGTACCGATTGATAAGGAAAGGAGCGCTTGCTCGAACAAAGTTCATGACAATGGAAGCCAGCTGATGACACATCGTGCCGCAAATCACTTGGCACTTGCTTACAAAGGCGTGTAAAGTGTGCAAGTAGACAACAACAAAAAAAGGGCAAATATGTTTTGAAATTGCAAAAACCATCGATTCGGAGTTTGTGTTGAGATTGTTTAACAGGAATGGCTAAGAGACCTTGAGAGGTTCCGAGACAAAAATGTTTTGGGTGGCGAATTTAAACTTTAAGAAAAGTTCACTCAGAAAATGACTGAATAAACTGATCCAGGATTCATTCATTTCTAAATGAATTTTGGTAGCTGCCTTCGGTTGATGTACTTGAAAAACTGCAGAATGAGAATAAATTATATAAATAATAATATAGCTAAAAATGTTTTATTTCCAGTTTAAGAAATTAAGAAATTTCATAGACCCAAAACGAACTTGTAATGTAATTTCCAGAACTGTGAATTCCGAACTTACAGCCGTGACCCCATTTTCACTTTCGCAAAAGTCTTGTGAAAGTGAAATTGGGAGCATGGCTGTCAGTTAAGTTTTGAAATAATTTGAGAGCTCAAGAATTCGAGATAAGAAGAAACAAAATAATCTGTTTTTTTTTTTTTTTTTTTTTTTTTTTTTGTTGCTAAATCGACTCGGCTGTTGATGCTGATCAAGAATATATATACTTTATAGGGTCGGAAATGATTTCTTCTGCCTGTTGCACAAACTTATTATACTCTGTGTAACTCTAGCCACAGAGTATAAAAACAGTGCAGTTTGAAACCTCAAAGCGTTCGTGAAGTCGTAACACATTTGGACTGTATATTATTAATATCATTTTTAGGTAATCACAATCAATTGATCTTTGATTACAGCAGGCAACAAGGTCCACTATATTGAAGGATTGGTGGTGATTCTGGATTACACTACGACACAAATATTTGACACGCCCTAATTGGCAGTTAATCCTAATGTAAAATTGGCCGCTGATTCCGAAAATGGTAACAACTCATACCGAAAGTAGAGCGGTTTACGAGATCTTAATTAAAAACCCATTTTCGGCTTTAAAACAAGAAAAATTGTAGGTCAACCCCGACTATAACATACTCTGTACCTGTGAAGTGCTGCCCATCACCGTATCATCCGATCTTTAAAATTCCTTCAGCGGATCGATAAAGAATCCCGAATACTAAATATGTCCAGAAGGTTCGAACCTTCTATCTATAAATCTGTGGGAGATATAACGGGCGGGAGGGGGCGTGGCCAAAATTGAAAATAAACTTGATCTGCCTGAAAGTATAAGAAACATAAGTTCCATACATGTCAAACCTCTATCTCTTACCATCTCTGAGATCTGTTTGTTCATACGGACAGACGGTCAGACGGACGGACAGACGGACACTTTTGCACAAACTTAATATACTCTGTGTACCTCTGGTACTGAGTAAAAAAAGTTAAGTGCATTATGTGGCTATTATCTTCGGCTGTAGTGCACCGATTTGTAAGAACTGTGAATAGAATTAAGGAAAATACAATGAACTTTCCAAAAATGGGTTGTTTGATAAAATTGATTGAAATTTGGTGGAGTAATAAAAGGTGAAAGTTCCAATTTCATGAAAGTTTGAATGATTTTTGAATTTCTTTGGTTTTTGGCTTAGCATTTCAGTATTCTTCTTCTTCTTTGGCATTGATGGTAATTAAATCATCACAACCGTTTTACGGTCTCGGTCGCTGCCACTAATGCCCGCCACCCCTCCCCCGGTCACCGGGGGACACCACCCCATATCCCCGAACCTGGTCGCGCCACTTCCGGCGACCGGCCGGTCCTCAACTCGCGGCCGACACGCCCGTTTGCTGGCGTTATCATCCATACGGTAACGTGTCCTATCCAGCGCAGCCGCTGTTGTTTTATGCGCTGGACAAGCTTATGCGAAATTCGTCGCCAACGTTCTGAGGTCCATAAGACCTCCGAAGAACTTTTCTCTTGAACGCCGCCTCATCCTTTGATGACATTGTCCATGCTTCAGCGCCGTATAGCAGGACTGGGATGATAAGCGACTTGTATAGCGCAATTTTCGTTTTCCGAGAGAGGGCTCTGCTCTTGAACTCCTTACTAAGCCCGTAGTAACATCGGTTTGCAAGAGTAATTCTTCTTCGGATTTCCAGACTGGTGTTGTTGTCGCTGGTTATCGTCGTTCCGAGGTAGACAAATTCCTTAACAACCTTGAAGTTGTAGTCTCCCATTGCAACAGATTGTCCAAGCGTAGACTCACTGCGCGTTGATTGTAGGTACTTCGTCTTATCCTCATTTACCGCTAAGCCCATAAGTTTTGACTGCTTCTCTATCTCTGAGAACGCCCGTTTTACCACAGATTCGTTTTCGCCGATGATATCAATATCATCGGCATATGCAAGTAGCATGTTATCTCTGGTAAAGATGGTGCCCGTTCTGTTAGCATTTCGGCACTGGCGCAGTATGTACTCCATCAGCAGATTAAAGAAGTCACACGATAAGGTGTCACCCTGTCTAAAACCTCTTTTTGGTATCGAAAGGCTCGGAGAGGTTTCATGCAAAGTCGAACGTACTTTGCTGGAATACCAAAGGTAGACAGGGCTTCAAAGAACTTTGACCTTATCGGCGTGTCAAAGGCGGCTTTATAGTCAACCAAAAGGTGGTGGGTGTCGATCTTTCTCTTGGGTCTTCTCCAGGATTTGTCGCAGTGTGAATATCTGGTCCGTGGTGGATTTGCCAGGTCTAAAGCCACACTGATAAGGTTCAATCAGTTCACTCATTCTCGGCTTTAGACGTTCACATAGGATGCATGATAGAACCTTATATGCAATGGGAAGGAGACTGATCCCGCGGTAATTGGCGCAAACCGCAGGGTCTCCTTTTTTAAATATTGGACAGAGTACACTTAGATTCCAATCTTCGGGCATGCTTTCTTCGGACCATATTCTGCATAGGAGTTGGTGCATGCACCTTACCAGCTCCTCACCGCCAGCCTTGAACAATTTAGCGGGCAGCTCATCAGCGCCAACAGATTTGTTATTTTTTAGCCTTTTTATGGCTAACAAGACTTCATTATGGTCCGGCGGGTCTATCTCTATGTCATCGATTGGTGGTGTCGCCCAGAGGCGGCATTGTGTTCGTCATCACCTCCCAGCAGGTTGGAGAAATAGTTTCTCCATTTTTCTAGTGCCACTTGCGGATTTCTGACCAGATTTCCGTGCTCGTCCTTTCATAGTGTGACTCTGGGCTTAAAACCTTCGGATAGTTGCCTAATCTTTTGATAGAATTTTCGAGTCTCACTCCTTCCGAACAGCACTTCGACTTCCTCTCTCATGCGCCTTTCCTGCTCATTTTTCTTCCTACTGAAAAGGCGCTTCTCCTCTCTCCTTTTCTCCCGGTATCTCTCTTTAACAGCCCGCGTTGCTCCAGACTGAAATCCTCCGTACCGAAATTAAACATGTTTCACATCAAAAATTGATTACTTTTTTTTTGTTAACTAGTCACTAGCATTTTCAAATAAAATTTTCTTTTCATGATTGTGATTCGAGCCATAAAGGCATTCATACCAACCAATTTGCAGTCTTCCGATTATCTTTCTGATAATGGTGACTTCCGGAAACCAGATGGAAGACCCTACTTTGGAGGCCAAGAACTTTTTAAACAGCCCTCGCACTCACACCTTTTTTATTTTGTATTGCTTTTAAAGAACTGTGCAACCCAATACAGAAAACAGAACAACAAAATCTTTTCCCGATTTTTCCACAAGTTTTTAAAAAACAGGTAAAGTTCAGTCGCCTAGACCAGAAGAGGGCCTTAATTTACCTGTAAAATTTTACTGATTCGTTAATCTTAACTCTTATTTATTACTTCCCATGTCGTAGGAAAGCCCTGATTGCGATTGAACATTGTACGTCAACGTTTGAGAAAATAATTGTATAGGGTAAAGATAATGTGAAAGCGTTCAGAATAGAAAAGGCAAAAAAAAAAAACTACAAAAACAGTAGGTAGACCGCTGAATCGCATTCTTAATGCAATACAGATGGCAAAAACCTAATTTTATGACTGCTCAACAAACCAGATTTAAGTCTTGGTCACTCTGAAGGACCAGAGTAGAAACTATTTCATTGTTTAGGTCTGTATGGCGGAAATGAAGCTGATTCGAAATACCAAATGCCATTATACTCTATGTAATTACAATACAAATATATAACCAATTCAAGTTCCTTTAAGCTAATCTGTGAAGTTATAATTCAAATTATTGTGAATACGACAACAGGCAGTAATATTAATGTTAAGTTAGAATTTCTAGCCATATGATAAGTCTTGCACTTTGATACGTATTTTCCATTAAGTAACTTTTAACGGTTCACAACATGTTTGTCGTTTTTTGATAATTGGATACCTGTAGGATAAGGTGAATGTTAGTCTTGTGTTGTTATTTATAACACTCATTTATCAATAACAGCGATAAGCGGCTACCTTTTAGTTTCCGCACATTTAACGAGCTAGAAACAGGCGTTTTTCTTTCTACAAGTTTGTCGCTTTATGCAGATAGGCAAAAGTGTTTTGAGAGTGTAGTAAAAGTACACACACACCATCAACCATTTCAGACGGAATGGGGGAGTCCGTTTCTTTGCCTTTTTCAGAAAAATATTCGGAATCAGAGTTTTAAGAGAAAATAATCACAAAATGGTATTGGACGTAGTGGGCATTTGATAGAGTTTAATTAAGAAAATGTTGAGTCAGAGATAGTCGGGACTTACACGATGAAAAAAACTTTAGTGTCGATTTCTTAGTAGGCTACTAAAACAAGGGTGATTCTATAACTTTTTCTTCACAGGTCTGGTAGAATTTTCTTTGATTCCTTGATGCCTTTGACTCATATCGCAACTTGGCTTTGGAAAATTGAAAATTTTAGTTTGCGGTCGGAACTTGGCAGGCTTGAATACCAAAACCAGGTCTGTAAGTTTTTTCAAGCAGCTGCATTTAAGATTCCAGATTTTGAATTTCAAGGTAACCCTTGCCTTGGTGTTGTCCAGATTTATGTATAACTTAGAAACAAAGCTTAACAGTTGTGTTAAGCTTTGCAAATGGCTGTGTTTTTGTGGTAACCAAACATTGCATTGCAAAATGCGAATAAACCGGTTTTGGGGTTTTTGTACAGTGACTTCCATTTGGGAAATTGGCTGGCGTTTTCTAAGCTTTAGCTACTCGTCATGAATGTACACAATTTCCCCCAGTTATGTAAAACCCATACATAAATATGTAAATACATAGCTCACATTTCGATGATGTCAGCCTTTTTGAAGGAACAGGTTTCACTTGTTGCTGCCGCCCCTCTCCACTCCCACCCCCTCTTAGGTATAACATTATTTTAGTCGCGTATTACCCAAGTGCTTTTAGCTAGTGTACTGAATTTTGCTTTTGAACTACTTACAGGTTGTTATTAACCAAAAACTGTTGCCAACTATAATTATCCATGGTAAATGCAGGCACAGCAAACACTCAGTCTATGAAATCAACAAGTGCGTAAAGCAAACACAACTTCAACCTTAATGAATCACTCTCATTATTGTCTTTTGTATTGTTTACTTTCCAAGAAAAAAAAAGAAAAATAAGCGCAATTTTCCTAAAGCCGGCCAACTACTGGAATCGATGCCACACAACTGGGAAAGCGTAGTACGACTAACTGAAAATTATGCAGCCAGTGCAAAACAAATACACACACACGCACACTCGTTTGGGTGGTATGGTGGAAAATCGTACTCGGCGCTTGCCTATTGTATACAGTTTGTTTGCTTTCCCCCCCTCTTAAAGCTTGCATCAAATTATGTCAGCTTGACAGCGCTTCTACCCTCTCGGAAAACTAAAAGCTTTGCTTAAAACAGAGCTTTTTTTTAGCAAGTAAACATTTTTCCAAATGCGCATTTGGTTGGCGGAGCTGACCTGAAAATTTATGGTACAATTTGGACATTTGTTAATACACTTAAAATACAAATGAAAAAAGTTTGTCCTAACTGACTGATTCATTGGCAAACAACGCACAGCCTAAACGATATGAGCTAAAAAGATGAAAATGGCACAGTAGTTAAATTTATGTTAAAAGTGAGCACTGAGAAATTTCAGTCACAATAGGAGAAATATTTCTGGAAAATTTTAAGCGATCTTATCTTTGGCTCGTAGCTTAGTAAGATATGTGTTATCTCTGGTTCCAATTTTCACTCCCAAGGACGACCAATTGGTGTTAGAGTAGATTTCAAGCCCAAAACTCTAAAAATGTTTAAGTATATATTCAAAAAAAAGTTTGTGGAGTTTCTACCAGCTGTTTTGAGGGTTTTACATACTTGAAAGAGACCAATAAATGTCAAAACGACCGCGAAGTGTTTAGATCTTTAATTTTGTTCGAATTTGGAAAAAATGAAAAGATACAAAAAGATCCATTTGGAATGGAAATTTTATTTTTCTTATGCCTTGATATTAAAATGGATGATTTTCAGCTCCGTTTGATGAAAATCTTGATTTCATTTAACATTTAATGGATATTTTAATATCCATGAACATTCGGAACATTTGTTATAAAAAATTTGAGAGAGCATTCAAATCTTTTATAAAATTGTCCTCTTTTTTCTCTCTGTAGGTTTGTTAACCAATCACGCAGAAATGACTGAAAGAATTTGGATAAAACTTTGCACACAGAAAGTTAATAGCCCAAAGTACATAATACGCTATTTAACTTACTTTTTATGGTAAGTAATCGGAAAATTTACAAAAATTTTTATTATTTATAGGTTCTTAGTAGGCGAGCCTCAAAAAACCAAAAGAGATGAGTGAAATGAGAAGTCAAGAAACATCTTCGCAGGCGGAGCTCAGGAGAATGCAACAGGTAAGCCGTCAAGCGGACCGGAAGGCTGTCGAAACTTCACAGAGCTGCTGAGACTGCGATAATCATTTGGACCTGCTGGACTTTCTAAGGTAAGCAGAAACGCAGGAGCAGGCTAGCAATCGACACCAATTATTTGCTACCCAGCGGCGCAAAAGTACATTATAAGATCGATGTTCTCTGTAATATTTTAAACGCCGCGGCTGCCGGCGCGCCGGCAGCCTTCAAGTATCGTTGGCTTCCTGACTTCAAAACAGAGTTGGAAGTAATCGGAAAATTGAGCGTGTAACAGGAAACACTTGGGCTTTAGATACAACTCTAAATACCATTTGAGAAAATGTTGACGAGGAAGTATGCGTTCAGTTTACAAGACGATACACAATTTGGAAATTTGTGTGTGGACTTGTGGGCTAGCTGTACAATTCTACACACTTGGTAGCTTATTTTGTGCACTGTTCAACACTTAAATTTAAACTGGTCATCCAAGATTCAGTGAAAGTTTTTTCTCAATATCGTGGTGCCCTTATTCAAGGATGCCAATTTGTCTCCTTTTTGTTTCCTTTTTTTTCCAGTTTGATCAACGTTTTTGATATTGTGCCGTGTTCAGTGTTACCAGAGATATAAGTCAACATGTTGGTAAATTGTTATACAAAGTTTCTATTTACAAGTGTGTATACAAAACGTAGCGAGAATGTCCCATTACGTGGGCGCCTACTGTAATGCATGTTGTAAACCAACCTCATTCAGCTAATGGTAATTACACCAAATAGGCTAAACAGCAGAAATGCCAACACAATCGCCAGCAATTATTAGGTTTAGATTTTCTGATTTGATGATGGCAATTAAAATATATTTAAATCGTAACAACGCTCGCCGGCTTACTGCTGATATTTAAATATATTTAAATTGAACCGAAACTTTGGTGTTCGAATACTTTTATTCATTTAAAGCAGTGTACAATCGGAGAGCGAACGAATTCGGGACAATAATACTAGGTCGCCCGAAACTAAGATTGAAAGATCAGGTGCTGGAAGGCATTGAGGCGCTTGAACTGACCACAAGATAGAGGCGAGTGGCGGGCATTAATTGCAGCGGCCGAGACCGTCAAACGGTTGTGATTGAAATATCGGGCCAAATACGAAAAAGAGAAGAAAGTAGCGGTGGCAAGCCGTTGCTCCCATTGCTCCCGAGAATTATTTTACTGCAACTGGCGCCACGCTGACGCATTAAAAATTGTCCCTTCTTTGCGCCGCCTCACACACGCTTCAAAGCGAAATCAACAACAAATCTATTGCATATCGGGACATGGCGCCAGCCGTGTTCGCGGCAGAGACGTCTGTAAAAACAAATATATGGAGTGTGTCTGACTGGTGGGGTGGTTTTTCTGTTGTTGTTGTTGTTGAACTGCTCCCAAAATCAAATTTCGTGCCCACCGCTGACTTAAAGCAACGCTACAATAGATCGATTGAAAGTTGAAATCGAAAAACAACTTGGAGAGGCTTGTCAAACCCGCCCAGCGAATTTTGTTTACTTTTTGGTTTTTGTAGTTAATTGTTCTTGTGTGTGGCGAGTCTAATTTTCATTTGCGCTCCTGGCAGGTATAATTTTTCTTGTCGATTTGATCATTAAATAAAGGGATCATCCAGAAGTCTTTACTCTCTAGCATTATATAAGTGTTCAGATTACATTTCTATTGCAAGGAGGAAAAGTTTAGGATATTCATTTTCAATTTGCTTCAACGATAAACAAAATAAAAAATCATTAAAATACATATTTAAAACATTACTTTTAATTCCGGCTTTCTAGGTCAGAACTCAGATTATTCTATTAACCCATGATCGTAGAAAACATAGTTCCTCTTACCAAAACATGAGTTTCAATACAATAAACCGGTACCGGAACCAAATTGAAATTCCAAATCTAAGTCAAAAGATTGCCTGATGCCATTTCATTAGTCCGAACGGGTGTCTTACGACTTTTCTAGTTCGTCATCCTCTGAATTTCCGCTGTGTACATATTCGTTTTTTCAAATTGTTTATAAGCATTTGTCTAAATCGTTATCATAAACAAAAGCTAATTACAAATAATTATAATCAAGCTTGCACATACAAACATCCGAATAAATGTACGTATAAAAGATATTTACACTTGAATGGGAGGCAAGAGAGTTGTTACGCAAAACGTTTGGTTCCAAAGTTCAGTCAACTGGTAGCGCATACACACACACATTCTAGAACTTCAAGTGTTTTAACAAATAAAACACATATAAATTGTCGTATAATAAAACTACAAAAAAATATCAAACAAAACGCGCTGATTACGCTCCCGAATTGCCTGACTAAATATGGTTTTTTGTTGTTCCTAGTAACAAGCAACAACATTTATGACTACAACCCATAAAGATACTTAAAAAAAAAGTTCAACTGAGAATTATGTAATTAAAACAGAACACATAAAGGTCGGCAGTTCAAGATCTTAATAAGTCTGTGCAACAAATTCTTATCAAAATCGCTGACTGGTTATATTTTTATACTCGCACAAGGTCACCTACTTGCCCTGCATGCCAATTATCAGTAGGAGGAAGACTACTTACTTGTAGCCAGACAAAATGTTGAGCAGTGTACTCTTGCCGGCGCCTGATGGTCCCATAATGGCAGTAAGCTCTCCCGAACGCAGACGTCCGCTGACGCCTTTGAGTATGGTCTTGGCATCTGTAATTATAATAGAAATAAATAAATAACAGACCAAACATTTGCGGAACACAAACTAAAACTAACTATAATAATAACCAAGTATCTCCACTCTATTCAAGTGCCACTTTTGCTCCAGCGACCCATCCAAATAAGCCAAGACAAAAACTTAATAAAGTAAACAAACAAAAAGCCAAGCGGTCATTGGCTTTTGTGTGCTTTGTCGCCTTCCACCTTCCATTTCTATAGACGTCAAAATTAGCAGTTGAAATCTTTACAAATATTTCGAATGCCTGTGCAAAGAGCACGAATGGAATCTTAATAAAATATCTGACAGTCAATTTTTCCTAACAACTTCATCAACAGTGCGCCCACAGTGACACATCGGGCGATATTGGAAATAACATCTACCACATATTCCTCCGAGAATTAATTGATAAGAAGTGAGTCAGCTGTTTTTAATAAAAATGATCTTGAATTTTTGAAATGAATTTCTCTCGCAATTGAAAATACTCAAGGGGCCGATTTCGAATCTTCTAATTAGCTACTGTGTCTGATAAAGTAACAATTAGGGGCCGATTTCACAACTTCTAGATAGCTGCTATGCTATATTTTAAATTTTGTGACAGATAGTGCTATGTAAGACATTTGAAATCGGCCCTTAATCTGTTATTAATTAGTTTCTGTGGTGGCCACATCTAGAAGATTCGAAATCGGTTGGAAACACTGTAATATATTGGCAATATCAATCAGAATATTGTATCACATAGTTAAATACTTATATTCTCATTCGTTGGTATAAGATACTATAGCAGATGGTTTCCTACGGAGGTCTAACGTTTACTTCGTGAGCTTTAAACTTTTCGAACCTTAGTTCTTAGCAAAGATCTGCAAAAATGCCTGTTTTATTGATATCGAGTGCACTCGCTATAAAAGCGTATTCGTTTTGACAGACACCCAAAATATGCAGTCATATAAATCACACACTCATTGTAGTAAGTGCTTAGTGTTTTTCGTCTACGTCTAAAGCTAAATGCCTCAGAATTGTTGGTGTAATGTCAGGAGAGAGAGAGCGACATCAGAGAGAGAGAGAATGATAAAACCAATCAACACTCACATTTTTACGCTCTCTCTTCGCAGAAGTATAAGAAATGAGAGACACGAGTGTCGCGGGTATTGTTGGCACTGCATGACCGAAGCGGAAATATGCCACATTTTTTTGCAGTGGTTGAGACACTCGGGTGTGAAAAATATCAAAGACTTATTCAGTGCGGTCTTACACTGGAAAAAAAATCAATCTGAAACCAAGATTATAGTCTCGAAACCAAGATGAAACGGTGTCAACGGTACTCGACTACAGCTCCTTTTCTTGTTTTTAGTGTGAAAAAGAAAACAACTGTTTCATTGTAGTCCCAACCGCAGACCTAGATGACTAAATGAAATGAATATTGTTACCAGGGCAGCAAAGCAGTGGAAGGTGAGTACCACATAAAAAAAATTATTAAAGGAATTTTTCTTTGCTTCATTTTGTTGTTTGGTACTCAGAAAGCAAAGCAATACACAAAAGTATTTTGTGTGCATTGTATCAAACATTTCTTTAAGAAATATTGTGCAGTCATTTATTCTTTGTGTCAGCTGTCACATTATTGTAAAATGGAGAGAAGAAATTATTAATTGGAGCGCAAGACTAAAAATCGGCTGCAAAACTTTTGCAATGCTTGACCGGACCGTACAACCGCCACAGATGCACTTAACATAATGTTACAGATTATGCCTCCTGAACTTTTTGGTAGTCAAATTGCCAGTAATATCGTTCTTAGGCTGGGAGAATGTGCTACTTGGAAAGATAGTAACTCTGACTACTCCACTATATTTTGCTTCAAGTGGCAAGTGCAACGAGATTGCCGGCCACTCCGCTAGAGGTGGCACTACCACTCAGCTCCTACCATAAAAGAGCAACATAGGGGTGTCACCACATAAGGGTGTTAAGCTACAAACAAAAGAAACCACCTATCGAATAACCATGAATCCATTATAAACGATTCACATATGTTTATAGTCTAGGTTTGCATGGCTTACTCTGAATATTATGAAAAGTAGGGCGTTATTCCATCATGAAAGAACATTTCCATAGGAGCCTTAACTGGACACTGCAAGGCTCGGCACAATGACTTCTGTAAATAGAAACCTCCTTTGTCATTGTCCGTCCCTTCCTAAGCGATCGGTCAGACATCTCTGAAACGGATGTAAGCTTTGTTCAAATTCGTCCTACTACTTTAACGGGGACGACCCTCCCTCTACGTCCACATCGTAGAAAGGGTTATATGGTAACACAATGGGACTTCAATTGCCTAAGTGAGGAAATGAGGGTAAACCATTTCAACCATTCCAAACTAACCTAACCTAACGGACTGAGGTATTCTTGCAAGCGACTGCGGATCACTTCGGATGCTGGCTCGGCTGTTGTGTGTGGAACCGTATTCTTTTGGGCCTCCTTCCCAAGAACCATGTTCCCAACATTTACGGCAATGGCGCTTCTTTCGGGCATTTTTGCTTTCGTTTTTTCCATCACGAAGTACAAATCAAAGTGCTTAATAGGCACTGCTCATTAATTTATTTAAGTTTTTTGATATTTATTTGACAAACTGATTTTACTATTATCAAAAGGAATATCAAGTACATCTCATGAAGGAAAACTCGGACGTTGTCAATACTTAAGATATTAAAAAATAAATTACTAATCAGTAAGCGACTTTGACATTTTCTATTTTTCCCTTTAAGATTTTGTTTTAACACCTATAGTAATAATATTGGCTTGAACTAAAGGGCATATTCGGTACTCATTTAAGGCCGGGCAAAAATCCAACTTAAAATTCATTACGAAAAGTAACCAAAAGAATAACCATATGGTGAAGAGGGTTAAGTCAATTATATAAGCAAAGCTGGAAAATCTTTTTTGGGATATATTCAGAAAGAAGGATATTTTAGATGATTTTTTGAGCTGAGCACGAATCTGTAATTAACGAGAGCGTAAGTTAAAGTCGGTCCTGCCCGACATCGATATACCCGTTACTCAGGCAATTAGTGTTTAATAGCCTTTCCCTATGTTAATTAACAGAGAATTAACATTAATGTGAGCAAAAAATGCATATAGCGACAAAAAGTATGCATCGTTTTTTACAACCTTTATAGCTCTGCCATTTATTATCCTATTTTTATGAAACTTTCAGAGATTGTAGATATTGGGCACATACATTACACTGCAATAAGAGCTTGATATCTTTAAAATTTTAGGAGTTATTCATCATTTTTTATTGTGGGGGCGGGAGGGAGTGTGGCCAACATTTGAAATAAACCTGATCTGCGTAGAGACAATAAGAGTCTACATGCAACATTTGGTGGCTCTAACTCTTCTAGTCTTCGAGATCTATGTGTTCATACAGACAGACGGACATGGGAATATCGACTCGGCTGTTGATGCTGATCAAGAATATATATACTTTATGGGGTCGGAGATGCTTCCTTCTGCCTGTTACTTACATTTGCACGACTTCAGTATACCCTTTACTCTACGAGTAACAAGTTAAGATGTGGTAAGATATTGTACTTCGATTCTATATAAATGACTAGGCAACAGTAGAGTTTTGGCATTTTCTTATCATGGAAACCATAATGTGATATAACTTGAAGATATGAATCCAAATGTTATATCTTCTTATACAGAAATGACAGAACTGATTTGGATGATAAAGAAGAACGTCTCAGGCAGAAGATTAGTCAATATTGTATAGTAATGTGGACAGTGTAAAACTAATAAATGATTCAACAACTCAATATCTACCAAAGAAACAAGCCATTAAAAACGAACATGTTTGGGAATAAAATACATGCGCTAGCCTAGACCTAGCTACCATCAACATATGGGTTATCTTAGCACATAATGTGTTGACCTTATTCATTGTATATTTTTGCAAAAGTCACATCATAGAACATCTCTTTTTGCTTAGCCAAAGATGCGGAAGTACATGCTATGCTGCGATCAATAAAAATAAACTCGTTTAGGCACGCGATTCAAATGCCGGCTGGTTTAATACTTCCACCAAAGATTCATAAAAGCTCGCATTGTGTGTAGCATGATTTTAGATAATATGACGATTATGCAAAAATCCATTTTGAAAGTCAACCAGCTAAGCTGAAGTGTAACAAGCCTAACTAAATAAAATTATACTTTATTTCGCATAAACTTCGGTTAAGTAATGTTAAAACTTACTTTACCGTAAGTAATATTTTGTTCAGCTTTTGACAGCCGCTTACTCAATCCGTCTCGCATTTGCAAGCAACTGTTGGCAGTGAACTGACTAGTTCAACTACTATGCCATAATTTTCGCATTGAACTAGGTAGATCCTAGTCGACTGTAACCGGGCTAAAAAACTGGCTAAAGCTGCACGCTTGACAAACTTTTCATTTCAGTGGGCCCCAAAAAGCTGTCAAGGCTAACTTTAGTTGCTGCCTGGGTTGGCCTTTTGCTTTATAAATTGCAACCACGGTCTCAAGGCATCTGTGTAATTGCGTTCGCTGAGAACTTGAATGTTTGATTTTCGCATGCTAAACACACACACACTCACAGCAGATGCTAGGTTGCCGGTGTTTCGGTACTTTATTTTGTATACATTTGCTGAAATATTTAGCACGTATCTGTTGAACATCTTCCGACGAACATACAACGTACTACCTATTCTTGGCTGGGCTTGCACTCGCGCGACCTTTATGTATTGTACACACGCTGACTGGTTCAAGCTTCCATATTGTGGCTGTCTAAAGTACATTGTCAGTTTCAATTACCTTTGTACCCACTTTAGTTTAATTAAATGAAAGTCTACCTGACCGCACGAACGACTGACTCAACCCTAAGCCGCTAGGACAGAGGGAACTGAGAGATGAGCAAGTTGTAAATATAACATACATACAGATATTGTTATCTACAACACAAATGTATGTAGGCGCCTTGTTTTGACGTACACACAGAGCTGAGAATTAAACAGCTGTACATATTATCGATAACCTATCAATTTGGCATGAGCTGGAGTGCTTACCATATTTTTTGATCCCACCCAAAGGGTGGGTATATTCATATCTAATTAACTAGCAAACTATATACATATGCACAGTGCAAATTAAATACCAACGCACAGTGGTTCCATCGCTATGAATATGTTTGGTTTTCACAATAAAGAAAATAAAACTGGAAAAGAGCCATTAAAGCAGCCAGTGAAACGTTGTGGAAGTCATCTTTTATTACCCTGTAAGTTGTAGTTTTTTACCACTTTTCAACAACAATCTGCATTTCTCAAACTGTTAATAAAAATAAAATATTTTGTTGAAATGAGGAATTTTCGTCATTAAAGAGCTACCAAATTATAATTTTTTAAACAAAGGTGTCGATATGACGGGTTTCACTAGTCCAGATACCACTCTTATTACTGAATCAGTTCTGAAAACATGGCTTTCTTAACAAGTTTAAGAAAGTCAGGGCCAGATATTTTATGTGTAGTTCATAAATCATGTGTGAGTGTAATGGGTAGTGAAGAAACTGTACTGAAATCTAGGCTTTAAATCGGTTTGGAAAAGAACCTTTTAGAACCGTTTCTTCTCGGGCTTTTTATGTCTGTCGAACCAGACCTTTCAAATTTGTTACCTCCCGAACCTGAACGGAACCTTGCCAGACCTTTTCTGTCAATTTCAGCTGGCAGAAATTATAGAGGCTTCTTCCCATATCCGAGTGGGTTGTAAAAGGTAAATTATCGCAATTCCGAATGTTTTTCATTTTGGTTTTCCGGTAGCGTGTGAAATAGAAATAGGATTTTGTTTTCAAAAAAGTGTTCGAATCGTTTTTGAAAAATTATTCAGCTTTATGGTAACAATTTCATTCGTGTTTGCTTTTGTCTACATGCAATTTTTGAGGTATAAGTTTGAAAAATGATTGTAAATCAAATTGTATGCTCGATTTATCTATGAAAACAGTAAAATTCAGGGATGCAAACGATTTGTGAAACGGGGCTGGTTCAGTTCACAGAAGGCCTAATCCTCCGGTTCGGTTCATTATATGGTTCTTGAAGCTAATTTAAACCCGGATTCGGTTCGATTCAATGGTTCACTCCTTAAACTTGATCTCTCATTTTATATCGAGTTTAAATAATTAGGAAGTTTATTTATAATCAGAGACTAATACCGAAACGGGGTATTGATCAGGGTGTATATCTCGTCCGATAGCTATACTTCAGCTGCGGTTTATAAAGGCAAGTGGTTATGGATTGCCACAGATAAATGAGAGCTTAAATATTTGAAAATGAGCTCAGATATTTTGAAATGCGATTTTTAAATGCTAGTCCAGACGGAAATTTACAAATAAATTTGGAACCAGGGATTAATACCGAAACTGGAAGCGGAACCGTTAACCGAAATAAAACATTTTAAATCACGTACCGTTACCGGTACCGGAACGGATAATAAATTATTTGATTGAATCGAAAACCGTTTACCGATATTATAGGAACCGATTGGATCGAAACCGAAACGTTGGTATCGGTACAGTTCGGTTTTAGTTTAAATTTGTGTGTAGTGATGTACTTTTCAGACTCTACTTTTCTATGACAGCTATACTATATAGATGTCCGATTTTGACCAAATTTTCGTGGAATCATGGAAAAGCAGTAAACTAAGAAATGCGAAGTTTGAAGACGTTTCTATTGAAAAAAAAAAAATTTTTTTCACTTCTTTAACTAGTTTTTCGACCGATCGTTCCTATGACAGCTATATGCTATAGTCATCCGATCCGGCCGGTTCCGACAAATGTGCAGCGTATACGTACCAAAAGACTTCGTGCAAAGTTTGGTGAGGATAGCTTTAAAACTGACGGATGAGGTAGCATAGAAACAGAATAAATATAATTTATGTGGTCGGAAATGCTTCCTTCTATGCCTTACAATCATCCGGACAATTTTATAATACCCTCTGCAAGGGTATAAAAATTGTGCCAGGAATTTTCTGTGTACGATGTCATTTATTGTGCATCCAGCAACTTGAAGGAAATCGACACTTTGTGTACATAGCGGCGTATTGATAGCGGCGTTTTGAAGCGTGTGTGGATCGAGAATTAGCTGATAGACAGCTCAGGAATATGAAGCATTGAATTATTTTGGATGTGATGAGCGCATATATGGAGGCAAATGGGGGTGGCGAACAAAGCAAACGCCAGATAATGTATATATAAATAGAATACAAGATTTAATTTAATTAATTTAATAATAGCGGTTTTTGTTTTGTAATAGTTTCATTCTCCCTCATTGCTACACAAGCAGCAGACTCATTTTGCCAAGGTACTGACGGTTGTGCTCTTGTTCTAATCTTGTACTCAAATTTAATATACTTTATTTAACTGGCTATCAACCATTGAGTCTTATTTCGTTTCGGGCCACACTGCAGTGTCTTGCTCAGCCATCGGCACAATAATTTAGAACAAATTGTGAGACCAATGTGGCTGATGTCGAGGTGTGATGTCATCTTACCCGACCGCTCAATCAATAATAAACCTCTAGATACGTCGTACTGAAATTAAATCTAAAATGGTAGACCAAAGTGGGTTTAACGTTATTTTGATTAAGTTTATTTAAGTTCAAAAAATATTTTTCTTGGCAGAAAATTTTCGCAGTGCTGGCCTTAAGGCAAAACTTTTGAAACGGAACAGGTACCAACTCGAAAAAAATTTAAAATTGGAACAGACCTTATTGTTTAGTGTTGCATTGATGGGGATTTTCTAATGAAGATCCGTTTTGAATATCATATCCAAACTCGGAATACTAAGAATATAAGAAGGGAAATAATGCAATAGTCAAGTTGTAACATGAAAATAAAATCTTCACATATCTATGCATGTACGAGTACATAATCAAAGGACCAGCGTTTTTTGGAAGGGATCGAATGATTGATAGCGTTAATAATTGTGGTCCATTCGACTTTTGTTAGCAGCTGTTGATGGACTTGTAAAGTTTGGTAAATGAATTGCCTTCTCTTCAACAAAAAAAAGTTAATTTTAAGCGATTTGCTGAAATTCATAGAACATAGACTCAAGCTTTAACGACTTTGAAAGAAAATAAAAGTCAGTAAGTTTTAAATTATTTTGCCAAGTTCAAGCTACATTGGTAAGATTTGTTTTTGAAAGAACTTAATAAATATATTGAAGTACTCCTAAAAATGTGATTAGATTTAGATTTATTTAAGGAACTGTAACTGGGACATAACTGGTATAGTTCAATTTATGATACAATTGATTTAGATGTTACATATTTTATTTTTGAAATGATTACTTTTTTTAACTATTAATTGATGAGATTTCAAATTCTTTAGTAACATGCATGTGTCTACAAATTGTTACACAATTGGGCTGCTCGGCTTATGGATTTTAAGAAGTTGAGTAGCTTTTTCAAATCCGAACAGCATTAATGGCAGATTGTCTTTCCTATAAAAGAATTTTATGGCTTATAGGCAATTCACACTGAGCACATATAACATCTAACATTTAAAAACATGTGTCATGGAAATTTACTCGGTCAAAATTTTAAATGTTTGTAGCATATTTCTAAAGACACTTATCCACTTAACAATTTGACAAAACAAAATATTCAAAAATTTGGCATAGCAAATAGTTATTAAGCATTTTAACTCAAGATGTGGGATGTTGGATGAAAGATGTGCTTAGTGTGAATAGCCTACTACTAGGAAACTAAGTTTTGAATACTGAACCTTGTCAAAGAGATAGATCGATCGGTTCTCTTTTAAAAAATAGAGTAAAGTAAAATTCGACTTGGCCGAGGTATACAATTTTTTATACAATAAATTCATTTTCACTTTGAACAATGCTAGCTGAGTGATTTCGAAAGCTGACCAATAGGGGGCGCAGCTTCTGTGACCAGTTTTTATATGACACGCTATAAGATATATTTATCCGATTTTCATCAAAGCCGGCAAAATTTTGCTGAATCAGATAATATTTAAATCTGGCCAGTTTAGAAATGCTACCATTGAAATCAAAAAAGTTTTCTCACTAGTACTTTTTTTCGACCTATCGTTCGTAGTGCAATTATCCGCTATAGTCATCCGATTTTAAAAAAATTTTGTAGAATTGTGTTCGTTACAAACATCTGGACAATTTCAATATACCCTCTGCAAGGGTATACAACTTGATTTCTGAGGATAACTTATTTTTCGACTGAAAAACTTCCCGGAACATTTGCAAGTGTATCTTTGACCCTCAAGTTTCTCCTTATTCTTTAGAATCATCAACTAAATTTGGGTATAAGAACCATGCTTTCAGTGCCACTGTGCCTGTTCGTAGGAAAATAACAAATTATGGATAGAATGTGTTTGCTCATTAACAAAAGGCAATTTTGGGGAGCAGCCCCTACGCTTCTCGCATATGTATGCATGGATTGAGGAAGTACATGATTCGAATACAACTTGTTGCCCCGTATTGTGGAATAATGGCTTAGATTTCGATATCGGATATCCATGTAAAGTTCCAAAGTCCCAACTGCTAAGCTTCAATTAACTCTGGCAACTCTGGCACTGATATGACTTTCGGTTGAGAACAAAGAAAACCAGAAACAGAAACCAGCACAAAACAAAGCGCAGCTAAAGCACCAGTAAAACTTGCTTAAAGCGGGAGAAGCGCCGCTTGGACGTAAATACATACACACATACAAACGTACATATGTATGGTATAAAGTGCGTAGTAAAAAACAAAATACTTATATGCAATAATAAATTCATACTTACTGCTGCGATTCCCCTCCTTGACGCGATATGTCAAATTGTGAAAGGCCAAGTCCACGGCTGGTCGTTTCGGTAAATGTTGCAGCGTCTTGGGCTGTGCGGGCACTATCTGAGCCTTGCTGCCCAATCTGTTGTCGTTCAAGAGATTTTTATTATCGTTCTTAGCCATTTTGATATAAATGCCTTAAGCAAAATGCAGCCACATGTAGCACTATTCTAAACACCCCCTTCTCGTCGCGTATTCCCCCGTTTCAACCACCGCCGTATGTGAGAGGTGAGCAAACAAAATTTTCCACCCGTTTTTTGGTTTTTTGATGCGACAAGCGAAATGGCTTTTGGACTTCTCGAGTTTCTAGTACTTGACACGCTCGTACCGCGATCGCAACTGAATGGGTCGCAGTTGGCGTCAATGGAACAAAGCACGAAAATAAATGAGACGACTGAGCAGCACCACCACATCGCAGTGCCAAGAGAGGAATATAAACAGTCTCAGCTGACTAAGCACTTCACTGGGAAATGAGTGTAAGCGTGATGGCTATACTATATAGTACAAGTTCTAAAGAGAGTACGAGTGTATGTGTGAGGGGGGGTTAGATTTTGTTTACAGCTTCTTAAGAGAGGAATCTATAAATTCTTTAAAAGATTCCCAGTTGAATAAATTCTTTGGCATTAGCATTATGGACAAACACATTAATGGAATCTTTTCAAATATTCCGGCTTTTGCGTATCTGGATTATGCAGGGATTATCAATGTATAACGTATCAGCGCGTGGTCATTGTTAAGCCCCAACTGATAAGAATGCATATACATATACGCCAAAATTATTGACTATAATTCACCGCAAATTTGCACTCTTCTTTCCTGTTGTATTATAGCAATTTGGCTTGTTTTATTCTATCAAACTTGGCAACCGAAGGTTATTGTTGTCGATAATGAGTACCGATTGATAAGGAAAGGAGCGCTTGCTCGTACAAAGTTCATGACAATGGAAGCCAGCTGATGACACATCGTGCCGCAAATCACTTGGCACTTGCTTACAAAGGCGTGTAAAGTGTGCAAGTAGACAACAACAAAAAAGGGCAAATATGTTTTGAAATTGCAAAAACCATCGATTCGGAGTTTGTGCTTTGATTGTTTGACAGTGATGGCCAAGAGACCTTGAGAGGTTCCGAGACAAAAATGTTTTGGGTGGCAAATTAAAACTTTAAGAAAAGTTCACTCAGAAATCGAGTGAATAAACTGATCCAGGATTCATTCATTTCTAAATCAATTTTGGTAGCTGCTGTCGGTTGATGTAAAGGGTGATTTTTTTAGCTATTATCTTTTTGGCAACACTGGCTTAAACAGCTCACGCTCGTTTCGTGTTTTGTTTCACTGTCAAACATCTTCAGTTTGGTCTATAATTTAACCATGAATCGTCTTACAAACGAACAACGCTTGCAAATTATTGAATTTTATTATCAAAATGCGTGCTCTGTTAACAAAGTTCATCGCGCGCTCCTTCCATTTTATGGTCAGTTTAATCGACCCACTGAAGCGTCTAATCGGGCTATTGTGACTAAATTTCGAGTGAATATCAGCCAGAAGCATTCCAAGAGCTACCAATGCATCCAGAAAAAGTCACAGTTTGGTGCGGTTTATGGGCTGGTGGCTTCATTGGACCGAACTTCTTCAAAGATGACGTAACTGTGAATGGTGAGCGCTACCGTGAGATGATATCCAATTTTTTTTTGCCCAAAATGCAAGAGCTTGGCTTGCATGACATGTGCAACAATGGACTTAATGAGAGGCGAGCTCGGTCAGCATTTTATTTCACGTTCGGGACCGGTCAATTAGCGGCCTAGATCGTGCGATTTAACGACTTTAGCCTATTTTTTGTGGGGCTATGTTAAAGCTCATGTCTATAGAGACAATCCCGCATCAATTGACGCATTGGAAGACAACATTGAAGCATTTATTCGTTAGATACCGGCCGAAATGTTGGAAAGAGTATGCCAAAATTGGACTAAGCGGATGGACCATTTGAGGCGCAGTCACGGTCAACATTTGCATAAAATAATCTTCAAAAATTAAATTATATGGACCGTACTATCAATTAAAATAAAGATTTCAAGAATTTTTCTGAATTTTATGTGTTTTTTTTTGAAAAACTTTCCTATAGCTCTTAAAAAATCACCCTTTATATACATAGATGTCCAATATCTACCAAATTTGGAGGAATCATGGAAAAGCATAGTAAATTAAGAAATACGAAGTTTGGAGGCGTTTTAATTGAACACAAAAAAGTTTTTCTCACTAAAACTAGTTTTTCGAGTGATCGTTCCTATGACAGCTATATGCTATAGTCATCCGATCCGGACGGTTCCGACAAATGTGCAGCGTATTAATACCAAAAGACTTCGTGCAAAATTTGGTGAGGGTAGCTTTAAAACTGACGGAGGAGATAGCATAGAAACAGAAAGACGGACAGACGGACGGACGGACAAACGGACAGACGGACAAGGCTAAATGAACTAAGCTCATCATGCTGATCAAGAATATATAGACTTTATGTGGTCGGAGATGCTTCCTTCAATGCGTTACAAACATCTGCACAATTTTCTAATACCCTCTGCAAGGGTATAAAAAAAACAAGTAAGGGAGCTGCAGTCGAGTGCCCCGACTACAAAATACCCTGTTCCCTTGATTTCGTGTGTTTTTTCTTTACATACACACACACTCACACATAAGCGCGTGGCATGCGGCCGCGCGCGATAACTGAAAATGCAAGACCCCCCCTCTCTCCCACAAGCAAAATTGATTCGTTTATAACTTCGGTGTTTATTGACCGATCTTAGTGATCTTTTCAGAACAGATAGATATTGGGCCTTACTTGATATATGTAAGGTTTGGTAGGTCTATCTAAAAAATTGTGGCTCTGACAGTTTTTTGCGCTTAAAGGGGGGGAGGGGGAGGAATTTTCCAAATCTGAAACAAACTCGTATTGAATCGGGTATACACCTACCTACATGCAAAAATTTGTGGCTCTAGCTCTTATAGTCTCTGAGAAACACGCGTTCATACGGACAGACGGACAGACGGACGGACAGACGGACGGACAGACGGACATGGCTAAATCGACTCGACTGTTGATGCTGATCAAGAATATATATACTTTATAGGGTCGCAAATGCTTCCTTCTATCTGTTACATACTTTTGCACAACTTCATGATCCCCCTTTTCCCATTTTCAATGGGAACAGGGTATAAAAATATGATAATTTCCTGTTCAATGGATTATATTATTTCTTTGATAGTTCCTGTTTCAGACCTATCCTATTTAACATATTACTTTATGGCCCTCTTCTGGTCTAGAAATTTTTTTGTTCGTTTTTTTCGCATATTTTTATACCCTATATAAACGTATTGTCTTCCACAGTTTTATAGATAGAAGGTTCGTTCCTTCTGGACATATTTAGTAATCAGGATTATTTATCGATTTGCCATGGGAATGGTAAAGGAATGGTAAAGATCGGATGAACGGTAGTAAAGATATGAGCAAACGAAAATTCAATATAACTGGGCTGCTCTTGCAGCAGCAAAACACATACATATGTATGTAGATGTATGTATATATGATCAACGATTACACAGCAAAGTGATAGCCAACAATATTTTAGGTCAAATTTTTATTTAACGATTCATATTGGATCCTTGTGGGTGTGATGACCCCGCCCCGCCAAAAATTCCACCTTTTAAATGAATTAAGCCTGCAAATATATTGTCTGAGTAATTCCAACATCGAAATCCTATACAAAACCTAACAGCTATGGCTAGCTCATTAGATCCAATTGGATTCTTGCAGCTAACTGGGACGCTATCATTTTCCCCCTTCCCTTTCCCACATACACAATATTGAGAGAGAGAAATTAGAGATGGTCGAGGGACAAATATATCGCCCGATACCCATCTGTCTACTAAGACGAGGATTGTTTAATTCTAACATAATATCAAGCAATCACAATGATGTTAAGTCATTCTGGTCACTCCGGAGTCCCGCGTAGTTTTCGATGTACGCCCATCTCTAGCTCTGGCAAATGCAAAGGTTTTTTTTTGTCTGCGGCGTGTGCCAATCCTCTCTCTCTCCTAATTATACTCTGTACCAAAGGTACATAGAGTATAATAAGTTTCTGCAAAAGTATGTAACAGCACCTTAAATGATAAGTATTTAAGCAACTCAAGTCGACTCGTAGGTCTTTATTCATATATCGACCCCATTGTTATTGCAATGGCCTCCTCGTGGTGTTCCCTGGATACCGATTTTATAAAATATAATCGGGAGCAAATGCGAGCGGCGACTCCAACTGGTACAGAGTATAATATAGTCGGGCTTGATCGACTTTCTTCCTTGTTTTGTATTGTTTTTAATAAATTGTTCAACCAAATACAGAAAACAGAAAAACAAACTCTTTTTCGCGATTTTTACACATGTTCTTAAAAAACAGTTAAAATTCAGTCGCCTAGACCAGAAGAGGGCCTTAATTTACCTGTAAAGTTTTACTGATTCGGTAATCTTAACTCTTATTTATTACTTCCCATGTCGTAGGAAAGCCCTGATTGCGATTGAACATTGTACGTCAACTTTTGTGAAAATAACTGAAGGGGGTAAAGAGAATGTAAAAGCGTTTACAATAGAACAGGCAAAAAACACCACAAAATGACAAGATGGACCGCTGAATCGCATTCTTAATGCAATACAGATTGCAAAAACCCAATTTTATGATTGCTCAACAAATCAGAATTAAGTCTTGGTCACTCTGAAGCACCAGAGTAGAAACTATTTCATTGAGAAAAATTTCTGCAATTGTTTAGGTCTGTATGGATGTAATGAAGTTTTTTAAATGTTGAATAGAAACTATGGGCATAGCTTTTGTTTTTAACACCTTGATTCGGTAGCTCATTCGAAATACCAAATGCATTGTCTTATATGTAATTTAATTCAAATTATTGTGAATACAACAGGCAGTAATTTTAATGCTAAGTTAGAATTTCTAACCATTTGATAAGTCTTGCACTTTGATACGTGTTTCCATTAAGTAACTTTTAACGGTTCACATGTTTGTCGTTTTTTGATAATTGGATACCTGTAGGATAAGGTGAATGTTAGTCTTGTGTTGTTATTTATAACACTCATTTATCAATAACAGCGATAAGCGGCTACCTTTTAGTTTCCGCACATTTAAC
Source organism: Lordiphosa collinella (assembly GCA_018904265.1). Taxonomy (NCBI): domain Eukaryota; kingdom Metazoa; phylum Arthropoda; class Insecta; order Diptera; family Drosophilidae; genus Lordiphosa; species Lordiphosa collinella. The sequence continues at coordinate 550,510 of JAEIFV010000116.1, forward strand.
GAGCTAGAAACAGGCTTTTTTCTTTGTACAAGTTTGTCGCTTTATGCAGATAGGCAAAAGTGTTTTGGGGGTGTAGTAAAAATACACACACACCATCAGCTATTTCAGACGGAATGGGGGAGTCCGTTTCTTTGCCTTCTTCTTTAGAATAAAATTCAGGGTCAGAGTTAAAAGACGAAACTAGAAATGGCTACAAAAATAGTCCCAGAAATGGTTTTGGACTTTGGGGACATTTCATAGAGTTAAATTAAGAAAGTTTTAAGTCAGAGATAGTCGGGAGTTACACGATAAAAAAAACTTTAGGTGGATTTCTTAGTAGGCTAGAGAAACAAGGGTAACTCTTTAACTTTTTCTTCACAGGTCTGGTAGAATTTTCTTTGATTCCTTGATTCCTTTGACTCATTTCTCAACTTGGCTTAGGAAAATTAAAAATTTTAGTTTGCGGTTAGAATTCACCAGCAAAAACTTGGGCGGCTTGAATACCAAAACCAGGTCTGTAAGTTTTTTTCTAGGCTGCTGAATTTATGAATCCAGATTTTTAATTTCAAGGTAACCCTTGCCTTGGTGTTGTCCAGATTTATGTATAACTTAGAAATAAAGCTTAACAGTTGTGTTAAGCTTTGCAAATGGCTGTGTTGTTTTTGGTAACCAAAGATTGCATTGCAAATTGCGAATAAACCGGTTTTGGGGTTTTTGTACAGTGACTTCCATTTGGGAAATTGGCTGGCGTTTTCTAAGCTTTAGCTACTCGTCATGAATGTACACAATTTCCCCCCGGTTATGTAAAACCCATACATAAATATGTAAATACATAGCTCACATTTCGATGATGTCAGCCTTTTTGAAGGAACAGGTTTCACTTGTTGCTGCCGCCCCTCTCCACTCCCCCACCCCCTCTTAGGTATGATATTATTTTAGTCGCGTATTACCCAAGTGCTTTTAGCTAGTGTACTGAATTTTGCTTTTGAACTACTTACAGGTTGTTATTAACCAAAAACTGTTGCCAACTATAATTATCCATGGTAAATGCAGGCACAGCAAACACTCAGTCTATGAAATCAACAAGTGCGTAAAGCAAACACAACTTCAACCTTAATAAATCACTCTCATTATTGTCTTTTGTATTGTTTACTTTCCAAGAAAAAAAAATGAAAATAAGCGCAATTTTCCTAAAGCCGGCCAACTACTGGAATCGATGCCACACAACTGGGAAAGCGTAGTACGACTAACTGAAAATTATGCAGCCAGTGCAAAACAAATACACACACACGCACACTCGTTTGGGTGGTATGGTGGAAAATCGTACTCGGCGCTTGCCTATTGTATACAGTTTGTTTGCTTTCCCCCCCTCTTAAAGCTTGCATCAAATTATGTCAGCTTGACAGCGCTTCTACCCTCTCGGAAAACTAAAAGCTTTGCTTAAAACAGAGCTTTTTTTTTAGCAAGTAAACATTTTTCCAAATGCGCATTTGGTTGGCGGAGCTGACCGGAAAATTTATGGTACAATTTGGACATTTGTTAATACACTTAAAATACAAATGAAAAAAGTTGGTACTAACTGACTGATTCATTGGCAAAACAACGCACAGCCTAAACGATAAGAGCTAAAAAGATGAAAATGGCACAGTAGTTAAATTTATGGTAAAAGGGAGCACTGAGAATTTCCAGTCACAAAAGGAGAAATATTTCCGCAAAATTTTAAGCGATCTTATCTTTGGCTCGTAGCTTAGTAAGATATGTGTTATCTCTGGTTCCAATTTCCGCCTTCAAGTTTTCAAGTTGGTGTTTGAGTAGATTTCAAGCCCAAAACTCTAAAAACTTTTAGGTATGCATTAAAAAAAAAAGTTTGTGGAGTTTCTACCAGCTGTTTTAAAGCTTTTACATAAGTGAAAGATATTAATAAATGTCACAACCATCGCAAGTGTTTAGATCTTTAATTTTGTTCGAACTTGGAAACAATTTGGAGCTCACGAAAAATAAAAGATACAAAAAGATCCATTTGGAATGGATATTTTTATTTTCCTTATGCCTTGATATTAAAATGAATAAGACGATTGTTGGAAATGATTAAGAATACTTATAGCTATTTTATGCCAAAATTTGGAATATTTTTACAAATTGGTTTTTTGAATGGTAGCAATTCAAAGGTGGATTTTCTTAAAATTCTTCCAAAAAACAGAAAAGTAATATTCGAAACTAGGAAAGAAACAGCTTCTAGAGTTTGATTGTATATTTTCGACTACGGAAAAGACTTCAATAAAAAATTATAAAAATGTTTTCAATTCTAATCGTTTTCATAAAAAATCGAAAAAATCTTAAATTTTGTGGGTTTTTTTACATTTGGCAACTTTGACTTTTGAGTGCCCATGAGTGCCACTGGGTATTCACTGGCAACATGACTAATTATTTTCGTTGAATATTGTACAATAACTGGAGGTTTAGCTTTGGATTTTATTAAATCGCTTTTAAAAATGTATCCCCATTTGGCATCGAGCCAGTTTCAATTTTCAAGTCAGCCGAAAAGTATGCTTTTCTTTTTTAAAACATCGGAATTTGGACCATGAAGCCAAACTGTGAGAGCTAAGCAATTTTCATTCCCATGGATTAAAATGTGTAGCATATTTTTAGAAGCACGGAATTACGGATTAAAATACATACTAAAATAATTTTTTAATTAATTAATTTTTTATTTTTAATTTTTTGTTTTAAGAATCCAATATAAAGAACAGGTTAAATAAATGAAAATTAAGGTAAAAGTAATCCGATTGACTGAATATCCTTAACGGGGTGGGCAGTCAAAGTTACTACTATTTTGGGTCAATAACTCATAAACTACTAAGCAGATCATGACAATTTTTTTTGCCAAAAAACAACGTTTACTTATATGTACCTCTCTGCAAAATTTGGCATAAATCTAATTACAAGTTTTTTTTTTGTAAATTAAAAACCAAAATGTTGAAAAACTTTTCATTTTTGATGTTATAAAATTTTTAAATTTTTTTAAAAACTATGTGCGCTAAGTTCAATCTTTTAAGAACATTTCTTAAAAATTTAGCTTCCTAGCTAGTCTGGTGTAGAAATGACAGAGTTTTGGCCAAAAAATGAGATTTCTGGCCCACAGTGCATTGGATGAAAATCTTCATTCCATTTAACATTATTTATATTTTAATATCCAAAAATGGATATAAAAAATTTCCATTCCAAATGGATACCGATATCATCCAATGGATATTTTTTTATATTCTTGGTTTTTCTCTCTGCATGTATAAAAAGAGCAAGATACAACTACAAGTAAATATAGCTAAATGGTTATCATTGAACCCGTTGCATGGAAAGACAAGAAAATGAGCTTTTGCCGATTGACTTTGCCGTCGCACTGACAGTGGCGCCACTCAGCGGAACATCACTCAATCTGAGCCTGTTAACGCACAGTTGAGTAAGCTTACTTTGTGCACTGTTATTGGCAGTGTTGGCACTTTAACTATTTAGTTGCTAGATGTAGCAATTTTGAAAGTGGAAATGCTTATAGCTACAAATCTGGTTATTACACTCTGAGGTATAACTCAGTCTGGTCAATGCCACTTACAGCAAAATTTATAAGTGCTGTGCAACGACTAAAGGGGATCGAGTTTAATTCAGGTGGAGGTCTGAGTCACGTCGAGAATCTGCGTGTACGAAAAGAAAACTCTGTGGGTATAGGGCAGGGTATCTGTGGCCGGGCCAATGGTTGACCAATCGCACCGGAGGTTTGTCATTTAGAGCCGGAGCCGACGAGGCAAGAAATTACCAGGCAGCGAACACGGTTTGTACTAAAGACCCGAATGGGCACGTCGAGTCCAAACGCTACGATTTTCGATTTTCAAGACCGAAACCGCCAACACATATCGAAATGAACTACCTTGAGGCTGTATATAAAATATCACTTTCGGAGAACCGAAATGGTAAGAAGGGGTGTTCGTATGAAGCTGGCAAGTTGTTTATATTTTTGCTTGGGATAATTTCGCTGAAAAAGGTTTGCCAAATATCCAGTAATTTAGCCGTTTCTGCCAAAAAACATGAAAAAGTTATGACTTGCAATGTTATATTCTGCCGATTTTGACGAAAAAACTAGTAAGAAATAATTATGCCACCAAGACTACAAGAATTCTTGATAAGCGAGTGCCTAAATGCTTACTTAGCATTGCGTTTCTGACTTTTTATTATAGTTTGTAATGTTAAATGGCTTGACACAGCCCCAAAGGGCCAAAGCCGAGCCTCTCAATCTCTTGGCTTCTGCGCTTCTAATTTTTGCACAAGAGAAAGGGACCTACAATTTAACGCCGAATACGAACGACAGTGAGAAGCTTTCATGGCTAATTACTACAAGGCTGGCGCCAACAGCAGAGAGGGGTGACCGGGTGTAAAGTTTATTCAAAGAAAAAACTTTTTATTAGATGTTTTCCGAGGCGGGATCGAACCCACGACCTCTTGCACAGCAGTCGCGCTCACTAGCCGCTGAGCAACTTGGCCATACTTGTCCTTCCTATAGATTATTTCAAAGAGGTTTCTTATCGACAGGATCGCACCTTGACGTCGCCTTTGTGTATTTCAATTCAATAATTTCCCCAACAAATTAAAGGCGTTTGCAATATTGAAATTATTAATCAAAAACCAAATAAATTTACATTTAAAATTTTGTCTTTCAAACAACTAGTCTGTCAGTGTGTGTGTGTTGTGGGTTTGTTTTATCTTAACACAGCGTTGTAGCTTGGACTTGTAAAGGCTCGTCTTAAAATCACTAAAAATTAAAAGAATGCATGTCAACATCTGGATCGAAATTGAATTGTGTGCCATCGGAGGTTGGTTCCAGTTTATCTTCCTCGTCGTCATCCGAAAAGAAAAGCAAAATGATTTCGAAAGCTAATTTGTAGATTTCTACATTTTGATGATTTTGTAGGGCTTCTATTTTTGCCATCCCCCCGCACTCCTCAATCATCTGTGCTACTTTGTCCACTTGCGAGTCTGCCATGTTGAGAATCCTCTTAATTCCATCTAAAAGGACTTTGACCAGCTGAGTGTCGTGGCATGTGAGTAGATCGCAGTAAGGTTGTATGGCTCCCTCCTTGATCATCATAGATACCTGTGTCCAATTGCCACCAATGGTCGTGTTTCTTATGGCCCAAACGGCATGTTTTTGAATCTGAAACACGTCTTTGCTTAAGATCTCAACCATTTTGGGCATAAGCCCCGCATCGAAGACAGACTGTATCTGCGATCCGCTGCCAGCTACAATATTGGATAATATCCAAACTGCGTCTTGGCGTATTCTCTGCTTCGGATTATCTAAGAGATGTTTGATGTACCATAAGGCTCCACAGTTCAGAACTAACTGAGTTTGCGTATCGTTTCCCGCAACGATGTTGCCCACTGCGGCCAATGCAGCCGATGCTATTTCCACAACACTATGCCCCAGCAATGGTGTCAGCATGGGCACCACCCCACTATCGATGACTAATTGTATTTGCGAGTTTTCGCCATCGGTTAGGTAACTAAGTGCCGAAGCTGTATCCAACAAAATATTGGTGTCGTTAGAGTGGATGAGCACCTTAAGAGCGGATACTATTTCCAGTGTTGCGGAGACTGGCATTGGTGGATCATTGTGGCGGCAAAGGTTAGTAATTACCCAGGTAATGTTGCGCAGGAAGGATACCGAGATGTCCTTCTGAATGAGAGACAAGATGGGCGAGACCACTCCCTGACTGATGGCATAGTCACGCAAAACAGGACTATCGCCAACGATGTTACCCAGGGCCCACACGGCCTGTTCGCAGACACTCGGATCGGGTGAGTCGAGTAATTGACGGAAGAGTGGCACCGCACCAGCAGATACAACCTGATTTGTCTGATCCGTTGTGCCGGATGCAATATTGGTCAGTGTCCAGGCGGCCTCAAATTGCAGCATGGTATTATCATCTTGCTTCAGACACTCCACCAGTATGGGCAATATTCCGCTATTGATCAAATCACTGATGGGTGGATTGTTGTCACATGACAGCTTACGAGCCGCCTGAACTGCGGCCAACTGTTCCTCCGGTTGGGAGGCATCTCCAGCAGCCAAGACCAATTTCATCAAATTACACGATTCGCCAGATTTCTCACCTTCTGCCTCGGTAAAATTGCGGCGCTTGAGTAGGGTCTCTGCACGTTTGTTCTTTCGCAGCTGCACTGTATCTTCTCTGCGGTGACGACGGCTCTCCTCTTGATCCCTTCCATTATTTTTGAAATGTTTCAATCGACTTGGGTTCAGCGACGACATATTTCTTATTCAAATTCAATAATAAAATAAATTTGTAGGGAAATTTCTGGTTGTTTACTGCTTCCTCGTTTCCAAATGAATAACTTTTGTTGTTTAGCACCAAACTGAAACTGGAACTTTTTAGGGCCAGCCTACTTGAGCTGAAAACGGTATAAGAGATATTGGAGTTGATTACAAGTCGGTAAGGTAACACTGGGCTTCGTTTTAGAGAAGGTCTAAGTTCTTAGGAAATTCTACTAAATTTTTTTACCATCTGGATGGTTAATGCTTGTTAATCACTTACCATCAAATTACTAAGAGCTTTTTGAACTAAATGAAATACACAGTTGGTTTCTTGGTTTTGGAAAATATTATTTTGTTTTTTTACTCCGAGACGACCAAACGCTTCGAGATTGAGAAACAAACTAAACAATATAAGGCAGTACAGTAGTAGGTCGATTTGAAAGATCGTTCAAAGCCATCTACATTGTTAATATATATTCTATCATTGAAATTACAACAATCAGCTTATGCTTATAAATCTCAACAGAGCTCAATCTTCCCTATAAGCGTAATGCTTATTAACCTTTGTTTGAGCTACATATTTAAAACTTAGGCTTAAAGTCTATCCAAACAATTTGTAGTGTCTCGTGTTAATCATGTGAATTCAAATTATTGAGATGGGTGACAACTCTTGGCTGCTGCGATATACACAAACAAGTGGCAGGCCAGCCAGCCACATTGTTTGAAAACATTTTGTTTTCGAGTTATAAGGAAAACAAACAAGTATGGGAAGCACCAATCGCAACGGTGATGGGCAGCACTTCACAATATGGCGGCGTTTTAAAAAAATAGTCAGAATTTTACCCAAATTTTGGCCAAATTCGATTTTTTGATCAGATCAAAAATCGATAGGTCATTGTACGGAGAACTATATATAGAACTTGTAAAAAAATTGATAGTGATCGGATCATTTGTTTTTGAGTAATCACTGCAGCAAATTCTTGGAAAATGCTGTTTCGAGAAAAACGCGTTATAAAGATAGCTAATGAGACTCTCTAGCTGCCGAGCGGCTGCTCTTTATAGCACTCCTTTGGCGTTAGATATTTTAATATGTTTTTTTAAAAGTGTAATCTACCGAAGACAAAAAAATCGTTTTAATCTTCCACACTACGTCTTCCGAACGGGAGACCCGGGGAAATCTGAAGATATGGCCCAAAAACCGTTTTGTGCTCATTTTGCTCCCTTAACATGAAATAACTCCCGAATGGACCATCTGATTTTCCATAAACTTGTTAATTCCGATATTCAATGCCATCATAGATGTAACGCGATGGCTGATAAATGCGAGCAACAGATTTGGTATTTATAACTTTTATTTTGAAATTCCTACTTTAACACTTACTGGTTTAACAAAATTGCTCCAAGCTATTTTTTCTTAGATTTCATTAGAAAAGTCCATTCAATTCTTCGTCAGACAAATCTTGTTTAGATGAATTTGGTTACAGTGTGCCGAAGTAATTCGCGTTTTTCTGAGCAAACATAGGCTATCCAGTATTCTTTTTAGTGCTACGTAATTTCCCAGGTTCTGTAGCACGGTGTTATTATTAGTTAATTTTAACGACTTCGGTATCTTTGAGACATAGTGCGAATAATGACTAAATTGGTTTATAATGTGAACATAATTTGCAATAAAGCTTCCTCTGAGTACAACGCCTTAAAAGTTATTTTGGAAGTATAATGTATAACATGAGAAATTGCTCTAGTTCATGAGTGATTTCAGTAAGGGAAGATAGGGTGTTCTGAGCCGCTGGGTGGTGTGAGAAAAAAACAAAAAAAAGTTATTTTTTAACGGGTGGCTCATAAAACCCCACATATTTTCGTTGAAATGCCCTAAAAAAATTCAATTTTTTTTAGCGAAATGATAGTGTGCAATGAGGTCGTGGGTTCGATCAAGTTAGTTTTTCTTTTAAAAACTCTTACGCTGTGGGCGCCAGCTTTGCAGTAATTAGCCATGAAAAGCTTCTCAAACTGCCTTTCGGATTCGGCGTTAAACTGTAGGTCCCTTTCTCTTGTGCTAAAATTAGAAGCGCACAAGCCAAGAGATTGAGAGAGGCTCGGCTTTGGCCCTTTGGGGCTGTGTCATCTTGACAGCTAATTTTACTTTTACTTTACTGTGTTCGAAAAACAGAACTATGATCACAACACCCCATCTTCCCCTAATTTTTCACTACTCCTCAAATTTAGTACTCAAATTCCTGCGAACATCATTAAAGATCGGCATGCCGAATAAGGAAAGCCATGTTTTAAGTACTAGTTCTTCCAAACCGCTAGAGAGAGTCCACCCGATGGGTTCTGTCACTACCGTGGCCGAACAAAACCGTTGAGCGTGTCTTCAGCCTGGCCGCGTGGCCTGCATGTATACGATCATTGATTTCCTATCTTCAATTACAAAAACAAAACGTAATCCATTGCAGTTTTTTGTCCTTAGTCTTAAGGGAACCATTTAGGTTCAGGTGTCGTTTTGCAAGGGTTTAAAAAAAAATTAATTACGCAAAAAGTATGAGACGCATCAATATGCGGTTTAGTTTATTTGGAAGGTAATTAATGAAAGAAAAAAAAAAAAATTTTCGTTGTTGTTGTTGCATCGGTTGTTGTTGTGATCCGTTTCAAAGTTGAGCAAAAATTCAAAACATAGGTCCATGGTCGGGAGGATTTTTGAGAACGCATCATCTGAAAGAAAAAAGTAGAAATGGGGTTTTGTTAAGAATTGATGTGGTTATCGCATATCTAGGATATTTGGGATCGGTCATTATATAGGGTAGTAACAGGGGTTTCAAAGTCAAAATTTCGAAAATCGACCTTTTTTGACCCCTTTCTTTGGTCCTAGGTCCTCCATTTTTGACCGATCCAAAATATCCTAGTATATACGAGAATGGTGGGTATTAAGTATTTAAAAAAAAAGAATTTGAAAATCGGTCTACATTTACTCAAGTTATCCTCCCAACCAGTTTGAAAAAAAAGGTTTCGAGATAATCGCGTTTAAAGTTTTAACTACTTTTTCAATAAAATATATTTTTAATAGACTTTTTTCGTGGTTTTTAATGTTTTTTTCATAAACAACAGTAAATTTGGAAAAATTTGAATTTTTTTTTTCAAATACGAGGGTCGTTCAAAAATAATGAGACTTTTAATTTTTAATATTTTAGTTTTTATTAATTTTTTGTTTTTGTATTTTGATTTTTTTTGCAGAGTATGTAGTTATTTGGAAGAAAAAAATTTTCTAAATACGAGGGTAGGTCAAAAAGTAAGTTGAGAAAAAGTACCTACAGTATATCTCCTACGCCAGCTTCATAGAGGTTACCCTCTTCCTGGACGTCACGTTCCCACTGGAAGGACCTCTCCCTTCTGCGAGCCCATGCAGCTTCTTGTTCGTTTTGCGATCCATTTTGCACTGAACTGTACTGCCAGCAACTTTGACATAACAAGTCACCAGCCAAAAATGTTTATCACTCTCTCAGAATTATGCCTCTTTCGCTCTCTCTCAGAATTATGCCTCTTTCGCTTGCTTCCAAGAACCATCAAAGTAAATCAAAAAAACAAAAACATTTTTTTTGTGTGCAGCTGTAACTTTTAATGAAATTAAACTGGTTTTGCATCCCTTTTTCAACTTACCTGACAAAAAATATAACAAGCAAAAACATAAATACTCAATGTAATAATGTGATGATGCCCGACCTACCTGCACAAAAATTTTGGGAAAAAAAACCATATGTTCTTTTGACTTGAAATTTTGGGGATGTTTTTAACACCATAGCATAATTTAAGCCAAAAAAAAAGCGAAAAAGGACCTAAATGGTTCCCTTAAAACACTTATTTCTTAAATTTAAACATCTACCTTTTTTTTGCCACTTTTGATTTATTTTAGTTATTTTTAACAACTTTTGGATCTCGTGTTTTGGCAACAATTGTTAGAGGGCGCCACTGAGTTTGGTAAATAGTATGCCGAAAAGAATGCTACGTTAAATATATAGGGACTACCGAAAAGTATGCTTTTCTATGTACCGAAGAAGGACAAGGACTCACATAATGTAGACTCTTATCGCCCTATTAGCCTCCTGCCTACCATCTCTAAGATTTTTGAGCGACTTCTTCTAGCGAAGCTTTTGACAATTGACTCTTTTGAGAGTGCGCTTCCAGATCACCAGTTTGGATTTCGGAGCAGTAGAACAGGTTCCCAGTGTAGTTAATCATATCCTCGATGCCTTTGAGAAAAAGAAATACTGTTCGGCAGTATTTTAGATGTACAAGCCTTCGATAGGGAATTTTGGCATGAGGGTTTGATGTATAAATTGAAGCCGATACTCCCGGAGTGTCTTTGACGGACAGAGAGCTTTCTCTGTTGAAGTGCGTGAAAGCGCGATCCTTGTTACGTCCTATTCGAGCTGGTGTCCCGCAAGAAAGTGATCGCGGCCCTGTTTTGTACACAGGTGTATACTGCTGATCTTCCATATCTTGATATCCAGGTTCACTTACTGCCACTATGCCGATGACACTGTCTTTTTTGACTTCAAGCAACATTTCTCGACGAATTTGAATGTTGGGCCTCACGATGGAATCTAGTTGTTAATGT